>JALPQD010000024.1:196863-501823 GCA_023101885.1 Typhlomys cinereus
CACACACACACACACACACACACACAGAGAGGAAGAGAGAGAGAGAGAGGAGAGAGAGAGAGAGAGAAGCAAACATATAAAACACACAGCTTGCAAAGTGGAAATACTAAAGTAATCAGTAGAGGATAAGTAAGGGGAAGTTGATGAATGTTCCCATTTATGAAGTCGCAAACGAACATGGCAAGATGCCTGCTTGTTCTGATCCTGAGTTCCAAGGAAATGATTGACAATAGGCCTGATGCTGTGTTCCTGATTCTCTAAGGACTTTAATCCTGGATGAGGGTTTGCTGAGAGACTGCATTACAAGGTGTCAGTGATCCCGGTGTGTATATTGCTGAGCCAGGATAGATCTGACATGGGTCAGGTTCCCCAGTGTTCTCCCTGGGGGCAACTGAAGGTGAGAACACAAAGAGGACCAAGTGACACCTGTTGGATTATGTATTTATTTACATTTCACTCATGTACAGAATAATTGAGGGTTAGTGTGCGTGGGCCAAATGAGATTAAATTTGTGGCAACAATAAGGAGCACCAGAGAAATGGGCACATGGAGATAATTTTGCAGAAGAAAAGACTTTAAACTTCCCTGTAGGTCTGGACAAATGTGCTCTAACATGTATACATTTGTGTCCAGGAAGACATGTATCATAGATGGAAATGCATTTTTTACCAATAATGCAAAAGGAATTCTCTCTCTCTCTCTCTCTCTCTCTCTCTCTCTCTCTCTCTCTCTCTCTCTCTCTCTTTCTCTCTCTCCCCCCCCCTCTCTCTCTGTGTCTCTCTCTGTTGTGCTTGTGTGTATATCTGTTCTATCCCCTATGCATGTGCATGTGGAAGTCCAAGCACTACAGTGTGTGTTGTCCTGAGCTGGTCTTCAACTTATTTGTAAAGGCAGCATCTCTCACTCACTTACTGGCAAGCGAGCCTCTCTAGATCTGCTTTTCTCTCCCTGCCCAGCACCGCAACTGGAATTTACATGGGAGCTGGAATCTAGTAGGACTATTCCCACTGACATCTCCCCAATATCCAAAATGAGACACTAATTGTCCCCTCCTAAATTCTCAAGTGGAATGAAGAGAAATGGGGGCAGCAGGTCATTCGAGACTGAACACTGGACAGTTTTATCTTCCATGAATAAGCCTTATTTTATTAATAATTATTCTCAGGCAGTTACTGTGAGGAATAAACTGTTACTATGATATATTTATCATCACTGACAGTGTCTAAAATTAGATGTTAGTAGGACAATCTCTTTCATAAATGAAAAACTGTCTCTAGTGAAGGATGAACACTATCAATGATGTAACAACCAATATTTCATCATTATGATATGGTGAGCACATGCTGTGATGTGTCCTGAGATCTCCAATACCAGCCAGCCTGGTCTCCAAGAAGAAACATTCTAACGCCACGACTGGAACAGTCTGCAGGGTTTCTGTTCACGGAGCCCCAGGCCAGGTGCCCGCAGGACCCTCTGGAGAGTTTCTGAGACCATCTGTGGAGTGAACCTGAGCTCAGTGTGTGCTGAGCGCCCCCTGCTGGCGGTGAGCGCCCTACAGGGAGGTTTGTGTCTGGGCTCAGGCTGAAGGCCCCTCACTGTGTCTCTGGCGCAGTAATATGTGGCTGTGTCCTCAGGGGTCACAGAGCTCAGCTGCAGGGAGAACTGGTTCTTGGACGTGTCTCTGGTGATGGTGATGCGGCTCTTCAAGGATGTGCTGTAGCCAGTGCTTCCAGCATAATTAATGTACCCCATCCACTCCAGCCCCTTCCCCTGGGGCTGACGGATCCAGTGCCAAGCATAACCACTAGTTGTGATGGAGAATCCAGAGACAGCGCAGGTAAGAGTCAGGGTCTGTGAGGGCTTCACCAGGGCAGGTCCTGACTCCTGCAGCTGCACCTGGGACAGGACACCTGGGGAGGAAGAGTATCAGTCCCTGTCAATCACCTGCAGTTACCACTTTCCAGGGAGCCGTCCATGTGTGACACCAGGGACCCTCACCTTGCAGAGCTGTCACCAGGCCCAGGAGAAGAACCCACAGCCTCATCTTCTGACACAGTCCTGCCTTCCCAGAGACTTCAGCCCAGTTTGAGCAGAGAGCTGTGAGCTCACACAGGAAAGAGGAGAATTTGATGCTAGAGTCTGAGGTTCATTTTCATGTGGGTATCCTTCATTTGCATGTGGGCGTCCTCTTCATATTTTTAAACAGAAATTGTAGTCAGGCAGCAATGGTTCTTACTTGACTCATAAGATATGACTTCTCTTGAATGACAGTGGTTTTAATAATTTATAAGCGATATGTCCTAGAGTCACTGCAACCTAGTCAAGATGGATGCCACTTTCCCAAGCCCTGATTCTTCACCATCTGTGCATCTTCTTCTCTGGTCTCTCCAGTCCTCTTTGCCTACTCAAACTCTGGGTTTTGCCTTTTCAGAGCTGATCTCACTACTCCTCTTCTCCTGACCTCTCCTGTGACTTTCCCGTCCCCTACACTGTACCTCTGTTGCTGCAGGAAGTCCAGGACTGCTCTGTGCTCCATGTCAGTTGGAGGCCAAGGGACATCTGCATCAGGGCATCAGAAGTTGAATAAGGTTATTTCTGTGCCGTGCTTTATTCCAATGATTATCATGAGTCTTCGGGATGAGAGATGTGTGGTCTGTGTTAACTTCCTAGTCCCTGAAGGGAACCTGTACCTCTTATATATTCATTTATATATTTATATATTTATTTATTTATTTAGATATTATTACTCATACAAACTTAATAGGTACCCCGGTCCCCTCCCTCCCTCCACCTGTCCCTGGACCCCTTTGTTCCCCCCCCCTTTTCCTTTTCCTTTCCCCCCTCCCTCCCTATTTTCCAGTGCCTCCTTCCCCCCATCCCTGGAGCATCCTTTAATATGTATGTCAAACTTTCCTCTGGGCTCTCCTTTCTGTTGAGGTGTAAGGATTCAGTGGCATTTCCTAGAACTCTTTCTTGTGTTCCCTTAAGAATAGGAACACTATTGTGGCTTGTTAATCCCTAGTTTCTAAGAATCCTAGTGCCTTTAGTCCATGCTAGACTTTGAGGGGTCAATAATATGTTGGTAATCGTGCAGGTCATGCAAAGTCCTATTATGATTGCTTCGGCCCTAACTTGTGTGGAGTATCTTGCATATCATTACTCATCTCATCCTTGTGCTCTTACAATCTTACCAACCCCTCTTCCCCAAATTTGCCTGAGCTTCAGGATGCGGAGAGATTAGGCTGGCCTAGTTCCAGGTGGTTGATATAGATTCTCTGATGATCTGAATTATGGTTTGTTGATTTTTTCAGTTTTTCTACTCCTTCAATGCCCTTGTCTCCATCCTGATGGGAATTGGATGTCACCCCCTGGCCAGAAATAAAAAGCTGTTAAATTAGTCTTATAATAAGAGTATATTCAAAGGTAGATGGAATAAAACTAGGAGACCTCGGTGAGGGGGGGTCAGTCTTCCATTTGCAAAATGGTTCCTTTCTATCTGCCAGACTATATGCCCTCCCCAACAGTTGCAAATGGTCAGGAAGGAAAGTCTGTGAACTTAACCAGATGTCTCATTACTTACTTGCAGTCCTTGATGGCGGCCTATTTTCTCTGCTGTAACATGATCCCCTCTCTCCTTGTTTCTGGTGGGGCCCTCCTTCCCCTTCCCTCCCTGTAATAATCTTTGCAATTATTGTAGATATTACAGAGATTTATCTTTGAGTGTGTCTCTAAGTGGGTTTGGTACTAGGATCTACCTGTTAGGGAATACACACAGCACTTAATTTTCTGGGACTGGGATACTTCACTCAATATAATTGTTTCTAATTCCATCCATTTCCTGGCAAATTGCATTAATTCATCATTTTTGATGGTTGAGTAGTATTCCATTGTATAAATGTACCACATTTTCCTTATCCATGCATCAACTGTTGGACATTTGGGTTGATTCCATGACTTTGCTATTGTAAACAGTGCTGCTATGAACACTGTCCTACTTGTGCTATTGAGATGAATTTTTGCTGTATGGAGGGTTATTCCCAAAAGCAGAATACCAGGGTCATATGGCATTTCAATCTTTCACTTCTTTAAGACTCACTAGATGGCTTGCCAGAGTGGCTGTATGAGCCTGCATTCCCACCAGCAATGTAGGAAAGTTCCCCTCTCTCCACATCCTCTCCAACATTTGGTGTTGTTTGTATTGTGGATTTTTGCCATCCTGACTAGAGTGAGATGATATCTCAGGTAGGTTTTGATTTGCATTTTCCTGATGGCTAAGGATGTGGAGCATTTTTTAAGATATTTGTTAGACCTTTTAATTTCGTCCTTGGTAAAGTTTCTTTTAAGTTCCAAGGCCCATTTTTTAATTGGGACATTTGTTTTCTTGGTGTTTAGTTTTCTAAGTTCTTTGTGCACTCTGGATAATAGAGCTCTATCAGATATAGGGTTAGTGAAGATTTTCTCCCATTCTCTGGTTTGCTTTGTGCTCGGTTTACAATCTCTTTTTTTAAAAAAAAATTATTTCCTCCAATCATGTAACCCACGAAACTGTACCTCTTAAAAGTAAACATTTCCATTGAAATCTCATTTCCCCCTCTGGTGTCCCATATACTATCCTGAACCTAGATCCAGTAAAAAAATCACTCATTGTTAAGATAATGCATCAGCAGTGAAGTGCATAATATTCATCTTGACCCTGAGTGTAAATCACATTGAAGGAACATTGCTGTCCTTCATGTCAGTCCCAGAGCCTTCCCTCCACAGCCCTGGTCCATCGCTGCTCTCAGTGCACTGGCTGGAAGTCTGTTTACACAGCTTGTTTTATTTTTTTTATTTACGAGAGAGAGAGAGAGAGAGAGAGAGAGAGAGAGAGAGAGAGAGAGAGAGAGAATGTGTTACACACACATGGTGCCCAGGTGGAGTCTGAGGACAGATGTCATTTCTCTCTACCCATCAGGTCAGCTTCTAGAAATAAAGTTCAGGTCACAAGCTTTGGGAACAGGTACCCACTGGGCAATCTTGCCAGCCCCATGGTCTGTTGAATAGGAGAAGGCTGAGGAGAGCTGTGTAGACACACTCTGCTCCAAAGGAATGGGAATGGTTCAAGGTCTTTGAGGTGATGTGTTGCCAGCAAGACTAAGACTTATTCACAAATACAGTTTCAGGACATGCCCTGATTAGACTGAACAAAATCACTGTGAACACACAGATTAGGAACTCCATATGTTTTCTCAGGTATTTAGGAACTCTTGTGGTTATGGTGAATCCTACATGTCTCACACTGTAGAACTACATTCCACTCGAGAGGCCACCACGCCTGTCCCTAAAAGCCTGTTGGCCGGGCCAAGGCCTGCCCAGGGAAGGTGTTTATCAGTTGCTGTGTGAATGGTTGTTTGGTGTCCTAGGTGCCCCCAGGGAATAAAATTCTTAGTCTTGTTTCCTGCTCAGTGCTCTGTGGACAGGATGGGGTCCACTTCTTTGGAATTTGAAGATATCGCTTCTTGGCCTTTTGGCTAAGATCAAGTGGAATTTGAAGAGTGAATATGTATTTTCTCAATATTTATTTGTTTGATTTCTTGATAGGAAAATGAGATCAGTTAGGAGCATTCCATATTGTGCATGCAGCTATCTGAGGACAACATTCAGAAGCTGGGTCTCTCCTTCCACCATGTGAATTCTACAGAATAGAACTGTTGCACACACAAGCATTGCAAAGAGGTAACTTGGAGAAAACCATAAATCCTGCTCTTTGATGAGATGGAATCAAGGACTAACATTGAGAGGAAATCCTGCATAATGATTTGATAACAAATTTAGCAGAGGAAATAAGAGTCCTGCTTCCTGCCTCTCTAACTGAATGATGTACTGAAACTCCTGTGTTCATGCATCACACTCTGCAGTCATTATTGGTGCTCAGTTATGGTGGCTAAATACTGCTTCTGCACAGTCAGCGTCCCATACTGCTTGAGTCTTGTACCTCAGCAACTAGACACATCTTTGTTAGAGCCAAAATCATCTCAGAAGATTTTGTCTTGTGTACTCAGAACTGCTTCTCTCTTTAACAGCTTTCTCCTGCTGTAGTTAGAAAATATTCAGAAATATTCACTTCCTCTGCCCATGCTAATTCTCACGTGTGGGTCCTGGTGCTCATCCTGTGTTGCCTGCAGCCAGCATCATCTCTCTGTCCCACATGGCAGACATAACCCAAGTGTTTCACAGTATACCAGCAATTCTTGAGGACACGTTAAGCAACCAAACCAGCAACCAAAAGCACAATACAGGAAAAAAAAAATGGGTTTCAATTGTTCATAGAAAAGGTCGATGACAGTGGGAGTTACTCCACAGGCAGCCCCTGGGGTGTGAGTAAATAATTAACCCTGCATATTATTAAAAATATACCTCAGATTAAAACAAGGTCACTAGAATCTGACAGGAGCCGGGATCTCTGACTGGTTTCTGGCAGGAAGAGGAAACCACAGATCCAAACCCTCATCCTCACCACACTCTGCTCTTGGTCAAGGCTGGGCCTGTCCTGTGGTGCTGAGCGCCACCTGCTGGTGCTGAGCTCCCCGCAGTCAGGGTTGTGTCTGGACTCACACTGAAGTCTCCTCTCCTGGAGTCTTGCTTTGTCCTCAGGCTGCTCAGTGTTAATGAAAGATGGCTCTTGGATGTATCTCTACTAATGTTGCTATGGTTTTAAGGTCTGTACTGTAATCTGTGCTTCTGTCACTCCACATAGCACCAATCCATTCCAGACCTTTCCTGGAAACTGTCGGATTCATGCAGGAACTTACGTTCATAATTCCCTGCTGGGTTGTACAAGTATCACATCTCCATGTGCAGACGCTGCATATTATCAATAATGCCCCTTATCAAAAGCTTTAATGTGATGGAATGTTCAAATACAGCAGTGGTACAGGGTCATCCTGGGTTTTTAGTGTCCAGGTTCTGAGTTTAGTAGTAGATTAAAACCAGACCGGACATAAAGGATTAAGGGCAAGTTTATTAGAGGAAAGAAGGGAACTCATGGACATGAATCTGTGATGGGCAAGAGAGCCCTGGAGAACTCATTCCAGGCATGGAATACCATGAGGACCAAAGAAGCCAGAATTCATGGACTCCAGACATAGAGCACTATGAGGGCAAGGTCTCCAAAGATGGCTGCCAGAGTGAGGGGTATTTATAGGGTTAGGATAGCTTGGGGGAAAATGGCTTTTTCCTCAGTTAGATCAAGTTTCTACAAACCTGACTGGAGCTTTGATCTTCTACATCTCATTGTTCTGTTCATATCAGAGCCCAACCCAGAAGACCATGTGCCCAACCTCATGTTGGGGCTTATCCGTAATGGAGAACTAGTCTCCATATCCTTTCATGAACAGAGGGTTGGGGAAGTCGGTGACTTTATCTCTATGAAGGATTAGAGTCAGTTCCTCCAGATTAATAAGGTGCCTTCCTTAAGGGTCATTTCCTTAAGATTATTGGGGTATGTTCCTTCAGGGTACTCCCAGCAATGGGGGATGACCTCTCAAGACCTTCCTGGCATGGCTGCTCTAAAACTGCCTGTATCTGAGATAATTTTGTTCCATAAAACATGATAAGCTTTTATTTATGGATCTCTAGCCTGCAGATTCGCTGTGCACACCCTGCTTCACAGGTAAATTCTGTGATCACATGGACACAGCTGAGGAGGTGTGTGGAAAAATACCCTCCTAAAACAAAAAGGAAGTTGGCCCAGGCCATAAACTACAGAGGAAACAAACCGAATTTCAAAAGGAAACTGTGGCCCGACCACAACCCAGATCAGAGCAGCCTGATAGACAACTGTTTCCTGCTATGGTCTAACAGGCTATTCCTTCCTATGCCATGGTTAACATGGTTAAAAGCACTCTGTTATTCATACTCCAGGTGTTCTGAACCAACTGTTATGCTTTGAATGTAAGTTTTGTGGTTTTCATGAATAAATACTGCTCGGCCACCTCATTCAGCACTGCCTCTAAGATCCCAACCGTGGAGGATGGTCCTGGCGCACCAGCCTGCTTCTTCTATTAAAGACTTTTAAACTCCACCTGAGTCTGTGGTCTGAATTGTGTGAGTACTGCACGCCACTACTTTCTGGAGGCTCAACTGTGATCCACATTTCAAGACCCAGCCCTTCTGAGTCTCCTCACTGAGGCAAACTCAGAAACTCCTGCTTTTCTCTGGAAGACATTGAGCCACAGTCTGGATGAGGTTTTTTTTTTTTTAAATGAAAAAGACTTCTGTTTGTGTGCCTGTTTAGACTTGTGGAAAGCTGGACACAGCATTATTTCCAGTCAAAGAATTCTTAGGGACATCTGTGACCCCTCTGGTTCCATTTGGCATTACCAACTGTTACAGTTAGCCTATTGTATCAGCCGACAGGTTGCTCATAAATCACCATCAAACAGCTTAAAGAAAACATGGGATTTATTGTCTCTTATGATTGATTTGTTACACTTCTCAGTCCAGCTTGACAGGAGAGCTCACAGCAACACCAGGGCCAAGGGAACTGGCCGTGCCTCTTACATAATAGCTGAGAGAATGATGACCCTTACTTGCCAGACCAGAACGTCTAGTCAAGTGTACATAAGGAGGCCAACTTCCCCACCCAACTCTCAGTATTTTATTCACCTGTTCAGGGCATAGTCCCACCCATCGTGGGCTGGGCCTTCCCCATCAGCTAGATGATCTCCTGCAGGTTTTCTCTGGGCTTAAGTCAACAGCTAATTCTTCACAAATGAGCCCAGAGCTCAAACCCTCAATCATCAAGTTGACACCTGACCTTAACTATGACACTCCACCCCTTGTCAACTTGACACAAAGATATAGCACTTTTAAACTGTAACCTTCAATCTTTCTCCCCACAGATGTTAAAAGTTATCTTAAAAATATAAATACATTTCATAGACAAATTTAAAATGTTCTCTCATTAAAATTTCAATTCCAACATTTTAAAAGTTCAAAGTTTCTTAACCTCAAAAATGTATTAAATCAAAATAAGTTAAATACTTTAAAACAAATAAAACATTAAAACAGAAGGATCTTAAACAATAATAAACATTAAAAAGACCAATGTCTAGCAAATCAAATCCTGCATCCTGTATGTCAATCTCCATCTTGTGTCACTCATCACATAGTCAAGGCGGCTCAAAGATTCTAGGCCTTCCCAGTCCCCATTTGCAGCTCAAAGTTGTAGAAGTCGAGTTCCTCTGAACCAGACTGAATCTCCACTCGCAGCCATCCTCAGCATACATCCCATGGTTCTGCCATATCCAACAGTACTTGTGGATCACCTCTGCACCTACAAGCTTCACCTTCCCTTGCAGGAACTCTATGCCTGTAACTTGGTGCCCAGCTTTTGTTGCTTTACACAAACCTGTAATCATAACCAAAACCAGGACGATTTGAAGGACGCTGCAAAAATCCGAAGTGAGGTTGAAACTTAGTTTGGTCTACTTGAACCACAATCATACCAACTTTTATGTGCTGATGCTGGAAAAGCTTGTCACTAGGCAGCCAAAACTTCCAAAGGGCAAGAAACAGCTTTAACTTGGGCTTTCAGTCCTGAAGGAATCTGGGTTTTCAAACCATGAAATTGCCATATTGTGGTATTCATATTTTTCATAGTCCCCAGTGCAAGTTACTAGGTTGTCCTTCGTTGATGCTCATTTCTCCAATAGCTGCAGCTGTTCTGCTGCCTGCCCTTTCCACATCCAGAGCTTCATGACCACCAACACAGCTCTCCTCTGTCAAGCAAACCAGTCTGATGTCTTTAAATTCAACTTCTCCAAAGTCCTTGTTCCCTTCCTCACAAACTGGGCCCAAACAATTCAAAACTCTCTTAACAGCATATTTTCCAAATGGCTCACCAAACTTTATTCAACTATTTTTGTAGATCCACAGAAGTCCAAATTTCTCCAACAAAAATGTTCAAAATCCTCAAAAGCCTCTGACCAGACATCACTGATATTCCATGGAATCAGCCAGATCTGACGTTCTTCTTGGATGGGAGCAGTTACCAGATGATTATGGGCTGAAGCGCTACCACCCGGGACCTCGGCCCAGCAGACAGAACTAGTAGCACTAACTAAGGCCTTGCAGCTGGGATGAGACCAGACAATATCTACATGGACTCCAGGTATGTCTTTTGTTGCAGTTTGCCTGCATGGCTGTTGATAAATGATCATTAAACAGCTTAAGGGGGCAAGGGTTTTTTTTTTTTTCTTACAGATAGTCCAATTACAGTCTGTCTAGCTTGATGGGAGAGCATTCACCAGTATCAGGGCTGAGGGAACTGGCCACACCATCTCTCCATAATGGCTAAGAGAGGGACAATCCTTACTTGCCAGACCAGCATGTCTGGCCAAACACACATAGATGCCAACTTCCTCAACTGACTTTCAGTATTTTATTCATCTGTTCAGGATTTAGTCCCATCCACCATGGGCTGGGTCTTCTCCTTCAGCTAGACAATCTCCTGCAGGTTTGCTCTGGGCCTAACTCAATCACTAATTCTCTACCAATGTGCCCAGAGTTCAAACCCTCAATGGTCAAGTTGACACCTGTGTCTAACTATGACACTCCCCCCCTTGTCAAATTGACATAAAACATAGCACTTTTAAACTGAAATTTTCAATTCTTATCTCCATATGTGTTAAAAGTTATCTTAAAATATAAACACATTTCAGAAACAAATTTAAAATATTCTCTCATTAAAATTTCAGTTATTAAAATGTTGGAACTGAAAGTCTTTCTTTAAATATCGCAAATAAAGTCATTGTAACAATGAGAAAATATCAAGTTAGGACCAAAGTCCAGCAAATTACTGCATCCTGTAATTCAATAACCATCATCTGTTACTCATCACATAGTCCAGGGGCTCAAAGATTCTAGGCATTCCCAGTTCCTGTTTGTAGCTCAAAATTGTAGAAGCAGAGTTCCTCTGAACCAGGCTGAATCTCCACTCAAACCTGTCTTCAGCATACATCCAATGATTCTGGAATCTCCAATACCACTCTGGGTTCACCTCTGCAGCTATAAACCTCACCTTCCCTTGCAGGAACTTTATGCCTGCCACGTGGTGCCAAGCTTTTGCTGATCTCCGTGAACTCCTCAGTAGTACACCAAAATCAGTATCACTGGGGGACACTGCCAGATTCCGAAGGGAGGTTGAAACATAGCATGATCCACTTGAGCTACAGCTGTACCAACTTTAATGCATTGACTCTTGAAAAGCCTGTTTTCTAGGCAGTCAAACTTGCAAAGAGCAAAAATCGGCTTTAACTTGGACTTTTGGCCCCTAGAAGGAATCCAGGTTTTCCAACCACTGAATCGACATATGGTGACTTTCATGTCTTTCCCCATTCCAGTGCAAGTCACTAGGTTTTCCTTTGCTGGTGTTCATTTTTCCAGTAGCTGTTCTGCTGCCTGCCCTTTCCACATCCAGAGCTTCATGGCCACCAGCAAAGCTATCCTCTATCAAGAAGACCAGTCTATCATCTTCAAATTCAACTTCACCAAAGTCTTGTTTCCCTCATCACAAACTGCGCCAAAATAATCCATGACTCAGCATGGGCCATTAAACTCTGCAGAATGGTATCTGCAATCCATACAGTCAATATCTTCAAACATTTCAGTTTGTCCAGGAAAAACCATTCAAAAACCATAAAATACACATAGTCAGATTTATCAACAACACCCCAATTCTCTGGTACAAAAATCTGTTGCAGTTCTCCTGCATGGTTGTTGATAAATTACCATAAAATGGCTTAAGGGAACAAGGGGTTTATTTCCTTACAACAGTCTGGTTACAGTCTGTCTAGCTTGACAGGAGAGCATATACCAACACCAGGGCTGAGGGAACTGGCCAGACCATCTCTACATAATTCCTGAGAGACGGATGATCCTTACTTGCCAGACCAGCATGTCTGGCCAAGTATACACAAGGATGCAACCCTCTCAACCAGTTCTCACTATTTTATTCCAGGGCCTAATCCTAGCTACCATGGGCTGGACTTTCTACAACAGCTAGACATTCTCCTGCAGGTTTGCTCTGGGCCTAACTCAACCACTAATTCTCTACAAATGTGCCTGGAATTCAATCTCTAAAATGTCAAGTTGACACCTGTGCCTAAATATGACACCTTTGCTACTGCACACTTACATGGGGGTATTTCTAAGAAAAGAGGATTACTTAATGTTGAAGAAAAATATTAAAATCAAAGAGGAGGCCCACGCGCGATCCAGCCGGGCCTCACCACGCGCTCTAGGACCCCAGGTCAGCCCACAGGGACCCGGCTCCGACTCCCACCATCCAGCCGGAGCCGCGCGCGGGGGCCGAGGGACGAGGAGGACCTCCCCCTGCGCCCGGGCCCCGCCCCAGCTGCCCTCGGGTTAAATAGCTCCACGCCTACGCGCCCATCCTCCCTTTTCGCCCCACCCCGCTCCGCCGGTCGGGACACGCACTCGCGGTCCACCGGGGCCTCACTCCGCGCCCTAGGTAAGGCCCCTTTCGGGCCCCGCCCACCAGTACCCCAGGCCAAATAATTCAGTTTAGTGAAATTGAGAGATCTTAAGAGTTAAAATGACAATGCCAAAGTCAAAGTGCAAATCCATGAGAAGCAACACTCAAGTAAACAAATTTCCCACTGAAGAAATTAATCCCATAATGTTAGACTCCAACAAGAACAAACCCGCGGAAAAAGGCCAAGAAAGCCTGACCCAGAATAATGACTTTCAAAATATGATCATTACCATGTTCAATACTATGAAAGAGGAAATCAGGGAGGAATTACATAATAGAATCAATCGCTTTGAAGAGGAACACAACAGACATCTGGAGGAGTTGAGAAAAACAGTGCAAGAAACAAAAAGGGGCATAGAGCAGTTAAAACAAACTCAAGCAGAGTTTAAAACTGAGCTAAAAGACAAGTTATCTTCAACCCAGAACGCCACAGAGAGTCTTATCAACAGAACTAATGAAGCAGAAAACAGAATTTCAGACCTTGAAGAAAGTGGGAGTACTAACCAGCTCAATAGAAGAGGTTGTTAAAGCCAAAAAGATACTTGAGAGAAATATCCAAGAGATATGGGACACCCTGAAGAAGCCTAACATGCGTATTCATGGAATACCAGAGCAAGAATCTCAAAATACCACCCCTGAGGAAATTTTTCAAACGATCATCAAGGAAAACTTTCCTCATCTAAAAAAAGAGAGGCCCATTCATATACAAGAGGCATTCTGCACCCCAAACAGATACGACCAAAATAGAAGCACACCGCGGCAAATAATAGTTAAAACACTCCACATTCAAGATAAAGAACTGGTGCTGAGAGCTTCAAGGGAGAAAAAACAAGTCACTTTTAAAGGCAAACCTGTTAAAATAACAAATGACTTCTCAGTCGAAACAGTAAAAGCAAGAAGAGCTTGGAGAGACATACTTCAAGTATTGAATGAGCAAAAATGTCAACCCAGGCTGATTTACCCTGCAAAACTATCAGTCATGATCGAGGGAGAAAGAAAAATTTTCCAGCACAAAGACAACTTTAAGGGATACATGGCCACCAAACCAGGCCTTCAAAAACTGCTAGAAATGATACTCAAGCGTGAAGAAAAAAACAGGCATATCCAGGAGAACAGAAGGCAAATATAACACCATTAAAAGCAAAGCAATATACTTATAAGAGCTACTAAACATAATAAATGTCTGGAATTAACAATAGTTTCTCCATTATAACACTAAATGTTAATGGACTTAATTCACCGATCAAGAGACACAGATTACAAACTTGGATTAAAAATCACAATCCATCAATCTGTTGCCTGCAGGAAACCCATCTCACCACAAAAGATAGGCACGCTCTAAAAATAAAAGGCTGGTCAACAATTCTACAAGCAAATGGAAGCAGAAAACAGGCAGGGGTAGCCATTATGCTATCAGACAAAGTGGACTTCAAACCAAAAAAAATTATAAGAGACACGGATGGATACTACATTTTAGTCACAGGTACAATTCACCAGGAAGCCTTCACAATACTGAACATATATGCACCCAATACGGGCCCCTCCACATTCATTAAGAAAACACTACAGCATCTAAAGCAAGAAATCAACCCCCAAACGATAATTCTTGGGGACTTCAACACCGCCCTCTCTACATGGGATAGATCAACAGGTCAAAAGCTTAACAGAGACACTTTGGAACTTAATCAAACCCTGAAAGAAATGGACCTCACAGATCTCTATCGAACTTTTCACCCACACACCAAGAATACACATTTTTCTCAGCAGCACACGGAACTTTCTCCAAAATAGATCACATATTGGGCCACAAAATGAATCTACACATATACAAGAAAGTTGAAATTCTAACCTGTGCCCTATCAGACCACCACGGCCTAAAGCTGGACATCCACAACACATCAAACAAGAGAAAATACACTAACTCCTGGAAACTTAACACTATGATGCTGAATGAGAACTGGATTCAGGAAGAAATTAAAAAGGAAATTCAAGATTTCCTGAAAGAGAATGATAACGAAAATACAACTTACCAAAATCTCTGGGACACAATGAAAGCTGTTCTAAGAGGTAAGTTCATAGCTCTTAATGCCCACGTCAAAAAAATGGAAACATCAGAAATAAACAACTTAACAATGCAGCTTAAAGCTTTAGAGAAACTAGAGCAATCTGATCCCAAAAGCAGTAGAAGAGAAGAGATTAGCAAAATAAGGGGAGAAATATCTGAAATCGAGACTAAGAAAACGATAGAAAAAATCAACCAATCAAAAAGCTGGTTCTTTGAAAAAATCAACAAGATTGATACACCCCTAGCTAAACTAACCAAAAGCAAGAGAGAGAAAACCCAAATTAACAAAATTAGAAATGAACATGGAGTTATCACTACTGATACCCAAGAAATCCAGAGAATTATAACATCATATTTCAAAAACTTATACTCTGTGAAGTTTGACAACACAAAAGAGATGGATGAATTTCTAAGTAAACACAACTTACCTAAATTGAATCAGGAAGTTGTGAATTATTTAAATAGTCCTATAACATATAAGGAAATTGAGGAAGTAATCTCGAATCTTCCCACCAAAAAATGTCCTGGACCAGATGGATTCAGCACAGAGTTCTACCAGACATTTAAGGAGTTAATAACACCAATACTCCTTAAACTGTTCCATCAAATAGCAAAGGAAGGAACACTACCAAATTCCTTCTATGAAGCTAATATCGTTTTAATCCCAAAACCTAATAAAGATTCACTTAAAAAAGAAAAATATAGGCTGATCTCTCTGATGAACGCAGACGCAAAGATTCTCAACAAAGTCTTAGCAAATCGGATTTAAAAACATATTAAAAAGATCATTCATGGGGAACAAGTAGGCTTTATCCCTGGCACACAAGGTTGGTTCAACATACGCAAATCAATAAATGTAATTCATCATGTAAACCAGTCCAAAGTCCAAGACCACATGATACTCTCGATAGATGCAGAAAAAGCTTTTGACAAGATCCAACAGCCTTTTATGATCAAAACGCTGGAGACAGTAGGAATGGAAGGAACCTTTATCAATATAATAAAAGCTGTATACAACAAGCCCACAGCAAGGATTATACTCAATGGGGAACAATTGGAAGCATTCCCACTTCGGTCAGGAACTAGACAAGGCTGTCCACTCTCACCACTTCTATTCAATATTGTACTTGAAGTCTTAGCTGAAGCCATAAGGCAAGAAAGGGACATAAGAGGGATTCAAATCAGCTAGGAAGAAGTCAAGCTATCCCTATTTGCAGATGACATGATCATATACCTGAGTGATCCCAAAAACTCCACCAGGAAGCTTCTTGAACTAATTGAGAAGTGCAGCAGGGTGGCAGGATACAAAATAAATGTGCAAAAATCAGAGGCCTTTCTATATGCCCAGAATGAAAGAAGTGAAAAAGCCTTGAGAGAAACAATCCCATTTACTATAGCCCCTAAAAAAATGAAATACCTTGGTATAAATCTAACCAAGGAGGTAAAAGACCTTTACAACGAAAACTTTATAACCCTAAAGAAAGAAATAGTAGAAGACACCAGAAGGTGGAAAGACCTCCCTTGTTCCTGGATTGGCAGAATCAACATCGTAAAAATGACCATCCTACCAAAGGCAATATACAGATTCAATGCTATACCAATGAAAATCCCAAAGCAGTTCTTTAAAGAAGTTGACCAAACAATCTCAAAGTTCATATGGAGGCACAAAAGACCCAGGATAGCAAAGACAATCCTGAGTAACAAAAACACTGCTGGAGGTATTAACATACCAAACCTAAGTCTATACTACAAATCCATAGTTATAAAGACAGCCTGGTACTGGCTCCAAAATAGACACACAGATCAATGGATAAGGATTGAAGACCCAGATATAAGCCCACAAAATTACAGTCATTTGGTCTTTGACAAAGGGGCCCAAATAATCCAATGGAAAAAGAACAGCATCTTCAACAAATGGTGCTGGCAAAACTGGATCTCCACATGCAGAAGATTAAAGCTGGACCCGTACTTGTCACCATGTACAAGACTTAATTCCAAATGGATCAAGGACCTTGATATCAGGCCAGAGACTATAAAAACCATTGTTGAGAGGGTAGGGAACTCCCTCGAGCTGATTGGGCTAGGCCAACATTTCCTAAACAGACATCCAATGGCACAGTCACTGCTACCAACTCTCAACAGTTGGGATCTTGTGAAATTAAAGAGCTTCTGTTCAGATAAAGATATTGTAACACGAGCTCAAAGGCAACCCACAGAATGGGAGAAAATCTTCACTAACCACATATCTGATAGAGCTCTACTGTCCAGAGTGCACAAAGAACTTAGAAAACTAAACTCCAAGGAAAACAATGGCCCAATTAAAAAAATGGGCCCTGGAACTTAAAAGAAACTTTACCAGGGATGAAATTAAAATGTCTAACAAATATCTGAAAAAATGCTCCACTTCCTTAGCCATCAGGGAAATGCAAATCAAAACTTCCCTGAGATATCATCTTACCCCGGTCAGGATGGCAAAAATCCACAATACAAACAACACTAAATGCTGGAGAGGATGTGGCGAGAAGGGAACTCTCCTACATTGCTGGTGGGAATACACGCTCATACAACCACTCTGGCGAGCCGTCTGGAGATTCTTAAAGAAATTAAAGATTGAAATGCCATATGACCCTACTATCCCACTTTTGGGAATAACCCACCATGCAGCAGAGGTTCGCCTTGATAGCACAAGCTCGACTATGTTCATAGCAGCACTGCTTACAATAGCAAAGTCATAGAATCAACCTAAATGTCCAACAGTTGACAAGTGGATAAGGAAACTGTGGTACATCTATACAATGGAGTACTACTCAGCCATCAAAAATGATGAATTACTGGAATTTGCTGGGAAATGGATGTCATTAGAAACAATTATATTAAGTGAAGTATCCCAGACACAGAAAATTAAGCGCCGTACGTACTCCCTAATAGGTGGCTCCTAGTACCAAACCCACCCAGCCCACCTAGAGACAATAATTGCAAGGATTATGAACAGGAGGAATGGGGTAGGAGGGCCACACCAGAAACAAGGAGAAAAGGGACCATGTTACAGCAGGGAAAATAGGCCTCCATCAAGGCCCCAAATAAGTAATGTGACATCTGATTAAGTTCACAGACTTTTGTTCCTGATCATTTACTACTGAGAGGGTGTGATCTCACCAGAAGAGGAGGGCATATAGTCTGGCAGATAAAAAGTAACCATTTTGCAAATGGGTGATAGACCCATCCCTCACTGTGGTTTCCCACTTTTATTCATCTACTTTTGAATGTGCTTTTATCACAAGACTCTAGTTTAACAGCTTTTTTTCTCTGGCCAGGGGGTAACATACAATGCCCACCAGGATGGGGTGAAGGGCATTGCAGGAGCAGCAAAACTGCAAAAGAAAATCAACAAACCACAACCCAGAACTTCAGAGACTGTATATCAACCACCTAGAACTAGGCCAGCTTAATCTCTCCCCATCTTGAAGCTCAGGGAAATTTGGGGAAGAGGGGGTGGTAAGATTGTAAGAGCACAAGGATGGGAGGAGCAATGATATGTAAGATACTCCATACTAGTTAGGGCTGAAGCAATCAGAATTGGACTTTGCATGCCCTGCGCATTGTCCAACACACTGTTGACCTCACAAAGTCTAGCATCTGCTAAAGGCACCAAGATCCTTGGAGGCAAAGGATTGGCAGCCACAGCAGTGTTCCTATACCTAAGGGGAACACGGGAAAGGGTTCAGGGAATGGCCACTGGGTCCTTGTATGTCATCAGAGAGGATGGCCCAGAGGAAAATCAGACATGCACAAGAAAGGACTCTCTGGGAATTGGGACGGGAGGCACTGGGGGATGGGGAGGGAGGGGGGTGGGGAGGGGGAGCAGGGGTTACGGGGGGAGGAGGAGGGAGGGAGGGAACTGGTGTACCTAATAAGTTTGTATGAGCTGAAATAATAATAAAAATGTATTAATAAAAAAGAGAGATTTCTGAGAAAGACTTTATGAAAAATATCCTATTTATATTCACTCCAGATATACATGTTGCAGTTACTCTGCATTTTTCTAATAAAGTCATGAACACATTTCTTAAGGGAACAATGTGCCTTACTTTGGCTTATTATTTGTGTTTACAGTTCCTTATACTGCTGAGTAGGAGATCTTATAACAACACCAGTGACTGAGGGAATTGGTTATACCATATTCAGGTATCCACAGGACTGCTGACAGAGGGACACTCCTTATTGCCAGATCAGTATAACGGTCTAGCATACAAAAGTATGCCAATTCCCTCTACCATCACCTTCCATCTTACTCAACTGCCCAGGAACTAGCCCTACCCACCATGGACTGGGCCTCCTCATCATCTAAACAATCTCTTGCAAACTTGCCCAAGCTTGAGTCAGCCAATGACTCTTTACAAATGTGCCCAGTTCCAGAAGCCTCAGCTGTGAAATTCATACATGTATCTGTGATAATAAATTTACAGGGATAAAATTTACCAAGGAAGTAAAGGACTTCTGTCATAAAATGCCAAGGGGTAAAAGAAGAAAGAAGGTAATGGAGAGACTTTCCGTGTTCCTAGACCAGCCGACTCTGTGTCCTGACACTAGTTATGCTCCTGAAACTAAGCTACAGACTCCAGATGATGTCCATCAAAATTACAGTGACAGTGTTTGTGGAATTAGAAACAACATAAAACATCATATATAAACACAGAAGAGCTTGTGCAGCCAAGGAAAATGTCTGCAGCAGTACATGACTGGAGGCATCACAAATCCTGCCACCAGATTATGCTAAAGAGCCAAGACAAGCCAGCACATCACTGCCACAGAGATAGACAGAGGTGTCAAAAATGTCCTGGAAAATTAAAGCCCTGTTTAGCTAATGGTGGTGGTACAGGAGGACATCCACAGACAGAACAAGAATAGACTCATGGTTCTCCTTCAGAACTGTCTTCACTGGTTTGGACTGAGGTGGGAAGACCTGATGCCCTTCCCTGTACTTGGTCTCCTGGACTGCGCAAGGCAGGCAGCTGACAGAAAGCACTCATACCTTCATCCTCGGCTGTCTGCTCTTCAATTCCAATGTTATGTGAGCAGCTGCCTTTGCTTGTGCTCCTGTATCCATCCTGCCATGATGCGCTGGAACCTGGACCTCTGAGCCAAAATAAACACTGTCTTCCCCAAGTTCTTGGGTAAGATATTTTGCTGCAACAATATATAATGAAACTAATCACCTAGTTCAAATTCAATTCAAAGTGGACCAAAGACTCGTGTATGTCCTGAAATGGGGAAACTGCTCCAAGGAATCATGCAGAATAGATTCATTTCACTTCTACAGCAGTGGTACTGTTAAGAGCATAACCAACTGCTCTGTGTTGGATTTGAACCCAGCTCCAAAGAAAGAATCCATGCCCAGTACTCTAAACTAGGTCAACAACACATTGCTGTGAAAGACATAGACCCTATGTAGTGTCAAGCTGTTCTCATTTACATAAGTTGATATAGCATGCTTTCTAAACACCTGTGCTTACACACAAAGATAGATGCTACTCAGTCTTAATCAGAGAAGCCTGTCTTTGAGGTAAATGTGATGAATGTAAGGACTCATGGCTGCTCAGGATGTGAGTACAAGTTCCAGTTGAATGCTCATCTCAACTAGACATTCATGCCACCTCTCCAAGGGACCATTACTAAAGATGGGTCAGAAGACACACAGATGCCTGTGAAGCGCCTCTCCTGGCACAGCACAGCCAGTGTAACCAGGACTACAGCAGCTGCAGTTACCTGCACTGCACTCCCAACATGCACCTGGCAACAGCCAGTCAGAAACAGAGCAGCAGCCCTCGGAACCTTGTTCATTCCTGCTGAACCATTGGCTTCTGGGAAAGGAGTCATTTTTCTCAGTTACATAAACACGGATGAGCCCACCGGACTCCAAAGCATGGTTCCTAATTCACAATCAAACAGAACTCTGGTTAATCTCGGCAGAACACTAAACAAAACAGACACAAGTGTGAGAACAGGACTAGGAAGGAGGTTAACACTGTGGGAGGGAGAACAGAAAGTAATGAGAATAACTTGTATTAAATCATCAGAAGACAAATTTAGTTAATAAAATTGTCTTCATCACCACAAAGGATCTATAGACTTAATGGAGTTTTTATCAAAGAACAATGCTATTATCACATATTAGAAAAAAATGATTCTGTAAACTTTATAGAAATAAAAAAGTACAAAAATAGGGGTACTTATCAACTTTGTATGAATGGAAGAAATAAAAACTAAATAAAATAAAAAACAACCTTTGCCTCCCCCTCCCATCTCCAGAGCATCCTTTAATGTGCATATAAAACTCTCCTCTAGGTCCTACTCTCGGATGAGGTGCAGGGACATAGTGGCATTTCCCAGAACGCTTTCCTGTGTTCCCCTTAGGCATAGGAACACTACTGAGGCTGTCAATCCCTTGCCTCCAAGGATCCTAATGCCTTTAGCAAATACTAGACTTTGTGGGGTCAATAGTGTGTTGGACATTATGCAGGGCATGCAAAGTCCAATTATGATTGCTTCGGCCCTAACTTGTGTGGAGTATCTTGCATATCATTGCTCCTCCCATCCTTGTGCTCTTACAATCTTACCACCCCCTCTTCCCCAAATTTGCCTGAGCTTCAGGATGGGAGAGATTAGGCTGGCCTAATTCCAGGTGGTTGATATAGAGTCTCTGATATTCTGGATTATGGTTTGTTGATTTTTTTTTTCAGTTTTGCTGCTCCTGCAATGCCCTTCACTCCATCCTGATGGGTATTGGATGTCACCCCCTGGCCAGAGATAAAATCTGTTAAATTAGTGTCTTGTTATAAGAGTATATCCGAAAGTATTTGTAATAAAATTAGGAAACCGCGGTGAGGGAGGGGTCAATCACCATTTGCAAAATGGTTACTTTCTATCTGCCAGACTATACACCCTCCTATTCTGGTGAGATCATACCCCATCTGTTGTAAATGATCAGGAAGGAAAGTCTGAGAACTTAACCAGATGTCTCATTACTTACTTGCAGTCCTTGATGGTGGCCTATTTTCTCTGCTGTAACATGGTTCCCTCTCTCCTTGTTACTGGTATGGCCCTCCTACCCCATCCCTCCTGTTTATAATCTTTGCAATTACTGTAGAGGCACTAGGGGATGGGGAGAGAATGGGGAGGAGAGGGGGCACAGGGGGATAGGGGGTTGGAGGGAGGAGGGGGGACTGGTGAACTTGTTAAGTTTGTATGAGTGGAAATAAAAAATTAAAAAAGAAAAAAAAACTTTGGTGGGAAGAATGAGGATTTAAAATGTACTTCAATGCTATAGTAACTCAAAATGTACAACTTCATAAAATGCAACATAAAAGATCACATGCAACAATGGAAGAAAATGTAGAGCTAGCAATTCTGTCATGTTAAACACTGAATTGGATTTTGAAAACTGTTGACAACAAAAATTGGTCTATGATATTCTTATCAATGAAGGAGACACAAATGTTATTTAACTTTCTTGTGCATTATGCCATGCCATGTTCATAAATCAATTTGAAATTATTTAAAACCTGAATCTCAGAAATTTCTAGATAACACTGTCAGGGAATTCTGTCATGAGAGTACAGTGGCCAGAACTTATTTTAATAGTATAAAGCCAAGGAACAGGAGCAGAGATGACAAATACAATATTTAAAAAGAACAGAAACTTGTATATTTCAGAGAAATTTAACAAAATCAAAAATCAACCTGAAAATGGGAATAGATGTTTACAAAGTGTAACTGATGATATGGTTAAATCAGACATTTAAAGAAGGTCAAAGTTCATGCTTAAGACACAACAATCAAAGGAAAAACAGGAACATTAATAAGTAGACACACATGAAAGAAGACAGGAGATGTTCCTCCTCCTTAGCCCTCAGGGACCTCACAGTGAGCCTCAGAGACACGGTGCTTCAGTCTGTTAGTTCAGTGTGTGGAAGCCATCGGGGATGGTGAGGATGTGGCGGGATGTGAACAGTCCTCACAGGAAGCAGAATGGACGTTCCACAAGCAGTGAACAGATGACTTAGGAGCTTTGAAAGGACGAGCACAAGGAACCAGTTTGTCCAGAGCCAGCTTAGGGCCAAAGTAATCATAGTAGGACTTTGCACAACCTGTGCAATGACCAACATATCATTGAACCCCCCCAAAGTCGAACATGAATCCCAAGCACTAGGATCCATAGAGGCAAGGGATTAACAGCCACAATAATGTTCCCATACTAAAGGGAACAAAAAAGTACTGTAGGCAATGCTACTGAGTCCTTACACTTCATCAGAGAGGAGGACCTAGAGGGAAGTTTGACATGCACACTAAAGGATGCTCTAGGGATGGGGGGGAATGGAAGAAAGGGAGGGGGGAAAGGAAGGAGAAAAGGGTGTAGGGAGCAAGGGGATCCAGGGAGGGGTGGAGGGAGGGAGGGGAATGGGGTACCTATAAGTTTGTATGAGTGGAAAAAAATACATATTTTAAAAAAAGGAAAAAAATTAGAACAGGAGCACTCATGGCAATTACAATCCTTGTTTCTGTAATTCATCACGTGGCCTTAGCTTGTATTCATAACTACCTTCCTCTACTAGCCATTCTGTATTTCTTCCATTTTCATCAAACACTTGCACAGGTCTTGGCTCTTTGCCAGGAGAGGATACCCATACCTTCATTTCTGCATGATCTGGGCCATTTACTGCCCTGCGTGTATTGAGTTCTTGCAGTCTCCCTGTCACCTTAACCACAGGACATGGTAATATCAAGACATGCCCTAGTGGATCACCTGCACTCCAGACATACGCTTCCTTCCATTACTGTGGAGAACCAGTTCAGTTTTTTCTTGGTCATGGGGTCAATCACCCCTACCAACACTGTTACTCCTTTCTTAGCCTGTTGATTCAAGGGTATCAGAAGTCCAAAACCAACATGGGACAGTGGTCCAATGTAGTAAAAAGATATCCTAGAAAATAAAAAATTATTTCTTAGCATAATATTGCAAGTTGGTTTTTCATAATTACATTGTTAGATTATTATATTTTTCAACATTTGACTTGGGATTTTATGGTCTTTTAGATTTTTCCAATTTTGATTTTATTGCATCTTAGAAAATAACATAAACAGGTTTTATCATGGACCCACTATTTTTATTTTCATTCTTAATATTTTTGTGTTAATCACAGAATTATATGGACTGTACCAGTGAGAATAATCATGTGGAAAGGAAATACCAATCAAAGGAAATTAATTAAACTTAAACTTCTGAGCTTAAACTTCTGCAGCTGCTTGTGGGCACTTTTCAGGAAGGTTTGTGACTGGGCTCCCACTGAAGTCCCCTCACTGTGTCTTGTACAGTCATACATAGCCGTGTCCTCTACTCTCAGGTCGTTCATTTGCAGGTAGACCATGCTTTTGGAATCATCTCTTGAGATGGTGAACCTGCCTTTCACATGCCACGGACCGACTGAGTCGGGACCAGGACAGAGAATCCAGGGATCCTGAACCAGGTGGGCGAAGGAGTCGGCGATGGGAAACAGAGACACACAACTCTAGTGGAAGGTGAATCTGAGTCTGTTTATTGGGCACACAGCTACAGTTTAAGTACCAATTTTTTAGCAAACAAAGGCAGGTTGCGTATGGACAAAACACAAGGAACAAAACAAATCAATCATAAGAGTGACGGAGAATAATTGGGACCTAGCCAGTGTTTTTCTGTTTTGGAGAAATCAGGCTTCCTTAACAACTGAAATATCATGTCTTAGGACAGTTAACTATTAACCACTGACTCGAAGTTCAGTAGACAATGGTTGGGATATTTCTAAAATTCTTAAGCTCACATAGCTAAATTTGTAGACGTAAGAAATTACCACAGACCTGAGTCGTGGCCTTGAGACTAGGGCTCCCCCGGACCAGGTGGAGCTAAGGGTGTCATGGCTTGGAATTTTTAACGGCCCTCTTCCTATGAGGAATTCCAGAAATATATTGCCATCAGTTAGATAACTCATCTGTGAATCATGCATACTCTAAACCTGGGGTCCATACTGTTGGGGCCCATATGCCAAGGTGTCTCCTTCGGGGCTGAGGCGATCATTGGTGGGAGTGCACTCGAATGGTCCATCTCTGTGATTTCTTGTAAGAGTGCTGTTTGGGAGAGGAAAGACACAGCCCCCTTGCTACCGACATGGATTCTCCCAGTTTGGATTGCAAATACCATCTCCAGGGGCAGTCTTTTTAATACATTTTTTATTATTTCTGCTCATACAAACTTAATAGGTAGACCAGTTCCCTCCCTCCCTCCTCCTCTCCCCAAACCCCTTGCTCCCCTCCCTCCCTCCCCATCCTCCAGTGCCTCCCCCCCAATTCCCAGAGACTCCTTTATTGTGTATGCCTAACTCTCCTCTGGGTCCTCCTCTCCGATGACTTACAAGGACCCAGTGACATTGCAGGAGCAGCAAAACTGCAAAAGAAAATCAACAAACCACAATCCAGAACTTCAGAGAGTCCAGGGGCAGTCTTGGCGTCTAGACTTTCTGGCATGATGGTCTCTTCCCTGGCCTTCAGCCAGAATAAGAGGGTATCACAGTTTAAAGTTCTAGTGAACTGATAGCACAGTCTCATGCTTCTGGAATTTCTGAGTTAGTACAATCGTACATATAACAAAATTTGTTTTGTAGCCAAGTTAAGAAATCCAGGCCATTCAGGAGTTTCTATATTAAATTTTTCACCTGTTTAATTTAATCAAAGCTGAGGGATATCCCGAAGCTGTTAATGATTTTACTAAATATTAAGCAACAGATACACACAACAGCCAAATAGTATTTTATAGAAAGAGAAAACATGCCACGACTTGTCCAGGAAAATGGACTTCCTTGAAGCCATTTTCTTCCAATGGTGACTTTGTCAAGCCAGCAGAATGGACTATGCCATGGCATTCACAGATGTAGCAAGTTCTGTTGTGTAACTATTAGTTTTGTCTCTGATGAGAGCAACCCAATCTAGTCCCTTCCCTGGAGCTTGGCGGACCCAGTGCATGTATTAGCTACTGAAGGTGAATCCAGAGGCCACACAGGAGAGTCTCAAGGACCTCCCCCCAGGCTGCACCAAGCCTCCTCCAGACTCCACCAGCTGCATCTCACATTGGACACCTGCAAACTCAGAGAATCCTGGTCAGGAAACTGTCACACATGCCCACTGTCCCTCTCACTCATGTCCACTCACACACTCAGCATCTCCTCTTCTCCACACATTACCTTTCCAAATAGCAACAAGGAAAACCCAGCTGAGCTCCAAGTTCATGGTGAGTGGTCTGTGTTCAGTGCTGATCACTGAGTGGGAACAGCTGGGGTCAGGGCTGGGCTCCTGTGCAGAGCTTCAGGGTCAGGGCTGGGCTGGTTTTCAAGGGCAGAAGGAGGCCCTATTTGCATCTCCTCTGCTATATAGGGAGTTCTCTGGCAGGATTCTCAGAGGTGGATGTACCAGAGATGATGACTGTTCGTGGGTGTGGGAGGCCATGGCATGTAAGCATGGATAGATTAGCTTTGGGTAGAGTCAAGCTTCCAATAGGCAGAAAAAGTAAACTTTTGCCCAGGACACTAGTTAAAAATAGGCTCACTGAGGTCAGTAACCTCAAAATGTGATGCCTTTGTTCCTGATGTGTAGAGTCACTGTCCCAAAAAATCACATTTTAGTTTCTCATAAAGCTGTTTGCATCAATGGTCTTTATAATCCATCCTTAAATGTGAGCTCCATATCTCCTGAAAACATTGTTGTTTAGATCTGCAAAGCTGTAATTTAGACAACCACCTGCTCCTGCTTCTTTTGTTAGTTCATGCATATTGTAATGCTGTTCTCCAGAGTTGGTTTCTGTACTTACATACCCCAAATAAATCAGTTAGGGTCCGATGCCTGAAGTGTATCCCAACACCATCTATTGGGCTGTGTTGTACAGGATCATCTTCTTGCCACCAGGATCCTTCAAATTTTCCTTAGCAGAGACCCAGAAAACACCCATGAAACTTGGGCTACTTGTTTATAGTGATGGTAATTAAGACACCATCATAGCCATGAGTGATGATACTTCCATACTCCAGAATTAGAAGCCTGAAGTAAGGATCAGAGTTCCACTCTGTGGGCATTATTTTCATGAAATAAATTAACAAAATAAAGATTTGCAGTTTCAGGGGCTGGAGAGGTGGCTCAGGGGTTAAGTCTCCGCCTTGCAGGCGGAAGGTCCTGAGTTCGGATCCCAGATCCCACGTATAGACGCCTGGCGGAAGCGGGGGCGGCCTGCACTTCTGGTCCTGGTAGGGAGGAGCCTGTGAATCCCGAGGCAGAAGGAGGTGGAGGCGTCCATGGTAGTTCGCGAATTCGTCCGTGGTTCTACACATACACAGACACACACACACACACACAGACACACGCACGCGCACATACACACGCATATGCACACAGTTGAATAAATAATAATAATAATAATAAATTTTAAAAAAAGATTTGCCGTTTCAGTTTGCATAATATAAAATAGAATAAATGATGAATGCATACAACAAATGAAAGTAAAACAAGGAGGTTGATGGTAATTCAGTTATTAGGACAGAACACGTAAGACCCTAACTTTTATCCTAAGTACAATAGGAACAAAGAGCAAACCACAGGAAACACAGTAAACAGGTATAGGCAGAGAAATGTTTTGACATTCTCCAGGAAAATACCTTCAATGAGAGAAATTGAATGAAGTGATTCACACAGTGATTTTGCTTGGGATTCTTCAGGGCAAGGGTTACGTCCGATGTAGGAGGCAGTCTCTTGGACTGGCATGTTGTTAACTTGGGAGAACCTCTACCCTCAGAGAACAGGCGGTAATACCTAAAAGGCAGTGGTACCTTCACTCTCAGAGAACAGGCAGTGATACCAGTACTCTCAGGAGAACAGGCAGTTACACCTCTATTCCCAGAGAACAAACAGTGATATTTTCATTTTCAGAGAATAGGCAGTGATGCCTCTACTCTCAGAAAACAGTAAGTGACAGTTCTACTCTCAGAGAACAAGCAGTGATACCTGTACTCTCAGGAGAACAGGTAGTGACACCTCTACTCTCTGGAGAATAGGCAGTGACACCTCTACTCTCAGGAGAACGGGTAGTGATACCTCTACTCTCAGGAGAACAGGCAGTGACACCTCTACTCTCAGAGAACAGTCGGAGATACCAGTATTCTCAGGAGAACAGACAGTTACATCTCTACTCCCAAAGAACAGTGATATTTCCATTCTCAGAGAATAGGCAGTAATATCTCTATTCTCAGGAGAACAGGTAGTGACAGCTCTAGTCTCAGAGAACAGGTACTGACATCTCTAGTCTCAGAGAACACGCAGTGACACCTCTACTCTCAGGAGAACAGGCAGTTACATCTCTACTCTCAGAGAACAGGGAGTGACACCTCTACTCTCAGGAGAACAGGTAGTGATACCTCTACTCTCAGGAGAACAAGCAGTGACACTTCTACTCTCAAAGAATAAACAGTGATACTTCTATTCTCAGAGAACAGGCCATGATATCTGTACTCTCAGAAAACAGGCAGTGACACCTCTACTCTTCCAGAAGACAGTGGCCATGTGAATAGGGCCAGCTGTGCTGTGCTCCAGAGATGTCTGCAGAAGGAAGAATTCAGTTAACATCATGGATGAGTTTTCCCTCTGCATAGAAGTATTTCCAGCAAAGAAGGAAAATCTGTGATGAGAGAATTGGGGAGTAACACACCTGGGCTGATGGTGGAACTAGGAATTGTCTGTACACAGTACGTTTCCTATGATGCATTGTTACCCAAAATTTTTCTCCACTGTATCTAATGACAAATGTCATAATGGACCTTCCCATGGCTCCAGCTGCTGCTCTTCTAAATCCCATCTTTGGTTGCGGCAACAAGCCTTCCTGTGTCCTGCTCTAGACTAGAGTTGAGCTTAGCAGTGACTGAGAGCAGATCCATAAGAAGACAGCTCAGAAGGACAGCTCAGGAGGACAGTTCAGGAGGACGGTTCAGGAGGACAGTTCAGGACAGTTCAGGAGGACGGTTCAGGAGGACAGTTCAGGAGGACAGTTCAGCAGAACCGTTCAGGAGGACAGTTCGGGAGGACAGTTCAGGAGGACTGTTCAGGACAGTTCAGGAGGAGAGCTCAGGAGGATGGTTCAGGAGGATGGTTCAGGGGGACGGTTCAGGAGGACAGCTCAGGAGGACACCTCAGGAGGACAGTTCAGGACAGCTCAGAAGGATATTTCAGGAGGACAATTCAGGAGGACAATTCAGGAGGACAGCTCAGGAGGACGGTTCAAGAGGACGGTTCAGGAGGACGGTTCAGGAGGACAGTTCAGGAGGGCAGCTCAGGAGGACGGCTCAGGAGGACAATTCAGGAGGACAGCTCAGGAGGACAATTCAGGAGGACAGCTCATAGGGCAGCAGTTGAGAGCAAGATCACCTCTGAGGGAACCAAGTAGCAATGACCTCCTGTAGAGCACAGAGAAATCAGGGGAAATTACCCAGTGCTCCTTAACTCCCTGCATCTTGTAGGGTCAGTTTTCCATCCAAAGCTCAAAGCTTCCCAAACTTATACCTGCACTCTCTAAATTGCTCTAGAAGTGACATAATTCTTCATTAAATGTACACAAAATTAATCAAGTCTCAGTAGTCCTGCTTACACAGGCTTTCTACAAGTATTACTGAGAAATATCGTGGTGGAAATGCACAATATTTTGTTTTCAAATAAGAGTCCATATACTTTGATAGATTATTGATGGACTTGGTTTCCATTATTGTTCTAATATTCACCCATATTCACCTTTTCAGGGTTGTTATTATTGTAAGTCATGGGAATTCAGATGAGTACAAATGTTGATGGAGTCACTCTCTCTGCAAGTTGCACAGTACCTTCTGGTATCAGGAAAATTGGTCAGCACAAAGGAAGCTTTCAAGTCAGTTACACCATGATTTGTTCATGTCCTGTTACCAAAGTATGTGATATCTTCAGCAGTAGATTCTTGTCACTAAGTTATGGCAGGCAGCCAATAGCAATGGAAATTGTTGTAACTGGAGATAGGATTGAGTAGGTTGAAGCACAGAGTTGGTATAGGCAACTCACACTTGCCATTCAGAATTCCTAGTATGACACCACCCAGTTTAAGGACACCATTCACACTAAACACAGGGAAAGAGCCTTGTGGAATGAATAAAGATGATGACTGCATTCAGGTAGACTTTTGTTGACACTGATCCCTGAAGATTCCCAAGTGTCACAGGGCTTCATGTGGGCTGTTTTCATCCTGCACTTCTTCAAAATTGTATGTATGTAACCCCATGAGTGAACACTAAAAGGTCTAAACATTGTAGGAGATACTGGTGTGTCAAGGCAGGTATGTGTTCTGTAACAGGTGTGCAAACTGAAAGCTGGGGTATTGGGAGTGGGAAAGGCTGAAGACAGACATTAGTGGTGTCTCTTAACTCACTTCTCAAATCTTGTACACTTAATCTGGATCCTTAATGAATTCTGCAAATAAAAACTTCGTACCCATTTTGGTAATTTCCATAGTTATTACACTTATGGTTAACACATAATCGATGTTATTGCCCCAAGAATTTGATCTAGCTAACAAAGACACACAATGCTCATGTTAACAACAGACATTTTGACTCTTTCCTAGAGGATGTGAAGAAACATCTGTTCACGCTACTGAAACATAAGTGTCAAGCCAAAGGGATGATTCCACTCACATTTAGGTTAGTAACCAATGACCTCATCTATCTTACTTACAAACATGGGTATGGTGTTACTCACATGACCATGAGTATTTCTATAGCAGCTGTACCGTTGAAGTTTTAACTGGCATGAGTCACAACTTCACACAACTGCACAGATGGAGTAACCCTCTTCAGTCGCTGTTTTACACCTGATCAGACCGTGAGGCCATGATAAAACATACAACTCTGGCAGTATTACATAACTTTAACAAGGGTCTGTAGAAAGGAGTGTATGGAATCTCAAGTTAAGAGTCTATTGACCCTCCAAATTCCCCTTTCTACAAAGGAGCACCTTCTTGACAATGAAGATTGTCTGTGCTGATGGAGATTGTTGGCTGTTATGAAGGGAGCACAGCATTATATTGCACACCAATATGGAAATTTTGGGGGTACTTTCTCAACTGACAATTACTCTCTGAATCATATCTGCAGATGATTGAGAAAATTCATTTACAAAAAGGATTAATGCACTGTTCAGTAGTTCCTTTCTTAACCAAGAAAAAATATGAAGTCAAATTCAAAGAGAATGTAGGTAGAAAAATGACAGTTATAGTTAAATAGATTAGTTCCACAAGTTAGCCAAAGCCTCTTCTCCATTTGGATAATAAGAGAATCTATATATTCTGGACAAGATATTCAGGGAAGGGTCGCACCCATGAGAATGCAAAGGTCTGAAGGGCAGAGCTTTAAAGGACTGCTCTGCTTCAGCTAGTTTAAACCAAAGGCCCAAGGGAGATTCTCCCAGCTCTTCCTCCAAGGTTTCAGAGAGTGGCTAGAGCTAAGCAGTGTGTGGTAGGATTGAAAAACTTCCAGAGAGTTAATTAGGGCATTTCTTGCTGTGGAGTTAAGCCTGTTTCTCCCTTGATATGTAAAGATGTTACATATGCCAGGGCCAACCTGGGATATCTTCCCTGCAACATAGAGCTGTTTACCATGGGAGGAGCCAGTCCAAGACAGTGATGTTTTCTTTGCCCGGTGTGCTAGACAGATAGCTCCAAAGCCCTTTGGAAAGTAGATAACTTCAACAGGAGTTTTAGATACTGGACATGGAGCTATAGTATTTACACTTTATCCTGCTGGTTTTTGGCCTTTTTACAGACTGATCTTTCCTGAATATGCCCTAAGTCCTCCCCTTTAGAAAGGAGAATATTATTCTGTGCAATTACATGTTGGAAATGTGTAAATTGTCTTTGATTTTGTGACAGTCTTTCAGTTTAGTACATTTCAACCATGTTGTGACTGCCGAAATAGACAATGGAACTTTCCAAATTGAACTGAGTACACTGTGCATCATGAAGTGAATTTGACTCTATGGGGACCCAGGGTGGAAATGTCATGGATTGAATATAAGTTGTCCCCTACAACTTAGTTGATGTTGGTGTTGGGAAGTTTATGGGAGTTAGAAACTTACTACAGGAAGAAGTCAGTCAGGGGCTAGGCCTTGTGATTCACTGTCCGGCCCTGCTTCCCCTAGCAGAGGGCTGTCTTATATTTACAGTTTGTTCTCTCTCTCTACATGATGTCTGCAGTGACCTAAGCCTCCTGCGACTTCTACTACTTTCTCGCCATAAAGTACTCTCTTATTTCTGGAACTATAAGCCGAATAAATCTCCCTTTCTTCCCTTCAGTGCTTTGAACACATGTGGTGTCTCACACAGCAGAAAGTATAACTGTGACAGTTATTTATTTGAAATTTCATAAACTTGGAATTTTCTTACAATCTCACAAATATACATATACAAATACTATCATTATAATCATCAGCATTCTGATTCAACTCCTGCTGAATCCCTTCTCGTTCACAAGTCCCTCAACATCATTTATCACAATAACCAATGCTGATTTTCAGATGAGAGCATTCAAGAAAATGTCTACTTTGATATCTGTGTTTGCGTACAGCAAATCCACATAATATTAACTCTGCTGAAAGTACATGAAAGGTATCTCCTCCTACAGGAATGTCATAGTTTATTTCTATTTACTATTTACTAACTTTATGCAAAGCACAGCTGTGGATTCCTTTTTAGCACAGCGTTATATACTCTTCTGTGCTTTGTGAGTAAGTCTTTTGACTGTGGGTGAGCTCTAGTGAATGTGAACATTCGTGACATTGTCGTTGACTAGTGCAGTCTATTCATTAACTAATGTCTGGTTGTGGATTCGCATGATTTGGGTCTCAGTAGCAGGACCATACTAATGTGTCCAGACAGTGGCAGGAAATATTCTGATGCCAGCAATGACATGAGCCCCAACAAGACAGCACTGGCCTCCAGCCAGCCAGAGACAATGGAGCCACATGTGTGTAGCATGTGTTCTCAGAGGTTCCTTGTGTTCAGGAGTTGAAGACTGAAACCAGAACATGTGTAGAGGATTAAAGCAGATTTTATTAGAGGAGAAAAAATACACAATGCATGGACATGAAATCCACAAGGGGCAAGACAGGCAAAGATAACTGGCAGGGTCAGAGATGTTTATATGGTTATGTAGGTCCAGGCAAAGTGACATTTCCTCATTGGTTAGCTCCAGTTACTGCAAATCTGATTGGAGCTTTTGGCCCTGTACTTTGATTGGACTGTTCATATTAAGGACCAGGACAGTTGACTCTGCTATGACTTACAGTTGGATTCTAATTCAATGCCACCATAGTTTATATGGCATCATTGGAATGGTAGATGAAGCCCACTCGAACACCATGGCTATGAAGAGATTTTAAGGATCTCACTTGGGGTTACAGATTTGAGCACTGAGGCATTGCAGGTCTCCCCCTCAGGACACCACTCACTCACACATTCACATGGAGTTTAAATCATTCATTCCCCCATTACAAAACTGTCTCCTTCCCTGAAAGGCCTGCTCAAAGGGGTGGGCAGAGAGAGACTCCAGAGTCTGTTTAACCTGAGTTGATGGAATCCGCTTCTTGTAACCCGATCACGTGGATGGCTGTGCCAAAGATGGCTGCCAGGGTGATCTCAGATAGGACCTCTGTGGAGAAACACAAGGAGAAGGTGAGGTAGGCTGAGGAGGACAGCAGAAGTCATCCTGAGGGAGTCCTGGCACTCACATGCAGGAAGAATCAGCACCAGGGGCAAGGACTGAAGGCTGTCCATGGCTACACCCAGGGCCACACAAGTCCAGCCTTGGCTTTTAAACCAGGAGTGGGTGGAGTTGGGAGAGATTTGCACTCCTCCCACTTCTGACTCAGGAGGTGAAATCTATTCTCTCAGGAGAACAAGTCTGTGATGGACAGTAGTCCTCAGGGAGCTCACATGAGGGACACCCAGTACTCAGCACCCAGCACTAGAGATCGAGGTACTCAGCACACAGTGCTCCTTCTGTGTGTTGTGGTGTTTACACAGCAGATGAGAGACTTTTGGTTCAGCATCCAGACCCTATCTCAGCTCCCTTCTTCAGTTAGTGGATGTGGTTTGGAAGAAAGTAGCAGAGGCCTCAGATATGTTCCAGCCTAACAGCTCTCTTTAATTTGTTGGTGAGCTGGATTTGGACTTCATGTTGTCTACATACCTAGGCATGTATGTGGGTTATTTATGTACCTATCTGTAGGCTATGAAATGCAGTACGTGTAGGTATCTTTCTACCAGTTTTCAAGAACAAATGTTCCTATCCTAGGTGAACTTCCTTAAGTGTACATATTGCTACAGAGCTGGGAAATTTCAGAAATGATAGGACAGTGAGGCACAAAATGAAAATGTGCACATTCATGTAAATATATTTCTGTAACACAGAGATTAAATTACACCACTAAGGTGTAATCTAAAAGGTACTTAGAATCTTGGCCAATTTCTCCTGTTTCTGACTCATAGCTTTTCATTGAGTTGATCTGATTCAGGCTCTAAGAAGTACTGGACACTGGTGCTCATGTGTGTCCTCTAGGTACAGCACTGAAGGAGGGTCTGGGTTCTCACTGCAGCCCCTGTGACCTGCATAGGAGCAGGTACAGAAGACCTAAGAACCATTCATTGAAAGGAACCAGAACTTCTTATCTGGAACTGGCAGACATCTGGTGGTAAATGACAGCTCCCCACTGAGACTGATGCACAAGTTGAGAGCCACAGAGGAACTGCACATGCAGAGACATGGCTTTCTTCTTACTTCTCTGCTTTTATGTTTTGTGTTCATCTAATTTAAAAATTGTGTTGACTTTCATAATTCTCTCAGACTGATCCACTATGTAGAACAAAAAATTAACAAGGATAAATGCTATATGGAATAACCCTTAGGAGAATATTTGAGAAAAAAATGAAACTGCATTCCTATGTGACTTGGGTTCATTTGTGTAGGTTTTAATTATTACATTGGTCACAGGAATTTTTCATGCTTCATTCACATGCTGGAAGCTCAGGTGACCACGGCATTGAAGAATATATCCATTCTCAAGGGCCACACTCAGATGTCCTCCATTGCCGGGCTCTCGGCAGCTAGTGCAGAAGGGAGTGCTGGTCTAGCCAGGCACAACCTGGGGCTGAGCAGGAAGATGAGTGTCACTGGCCCTGACCCCTCTCACAACCGGGAAAAACACACCAGGTCAGGAGCTCTGTCAAAGCAGGAAAAGCCTCTTTATTTCAACAGTCAGGCCCTTATATACCCCACCCGATATCCCATAAGTCCTAGCATGAGTCTTTGCTGATTGGCCCTCTCAGCTAGGCAGTTTAACAGTACCAACTGTAGGGGCTGGAGAGGTGGCTCAGGGGTTAAGCCTCTGCCTTGTAGGCGGAAGGTTCTGAGTTCGGATCCTAGACCCCATGTATAGACACCGGGCGGAACTGGGGGTGGCCTGATTTTCCAGTCCTGGTAGGGCGGAGCCTGTGAATCCTGGGGTAGAGTAAACAAGGAGGAGGTGGAGGTGTCCATGGTGATTCCTGAATTCGCCCGTGGTTCTACACACACACACACACACACACACACACACACACACACACACATACACACACGTGCACTGACGCACAGTTGAAGAAAAAATAAAAAAATTAACAGTACCAACTCATGAGATTATTATGGGCTAGTGGGGCATTACCATGGGCCAGTTGCTGTTGCTACCTAAGGCTATATTGCATCAGCCACAAGGCTGTGCTGAATTATGCTCGTGAGGCAGCTTAAACAGATCATGAAACTCTAGCCAAGCTCAGGAAGTTCCAAAAGGCCTTGTCCAGGGACTTGATGAGGCCCAACATCTCCCCCTTTTGTTTTTGTGAGTAAGCCTCGGGACCAAATGTGTGACCCCTGTCTTAGGTTGTCTCCCTTCGGAAACCGTACCCATCTCTGGGTATCACACTTTAAGGTCTGGGCAAGCCTCTCCATGGCCTGTCTTAGGTTGTCCCTAGCTTTAAGGATCTTACCTGTCATTGGTCAGCATGGAGGGCAGGGGAGGTATATGACTGATGGCCATAGCCCCAGTTGGTATCCTGAGTGGCAAATAATGAATCTTGACCTGATGAAGTTTAATAGCCTCTATTCTTTGCTGGATGAATTGAGTGGCCCTATTGATGATGTAAGGCCAAATTAGCAAGAGAAAGGACTATGAGAGGGCCCAAGAGGGAAGGAAGTAAAGGAGAAGGCCATTCTTGAAGTTCACGCCTGCAGATCTCCAAATCCTCCATCACAGGGCCAGATGAGGGCTGTCAGCACCAGGATGGTCAGGTACAGTGATGTCATTCTCTGGTTCTGGGGAGAGAGCAAAGGAGCGCTCCTCAGGGGTACAAGACACCCTGGAGTTGTCTTTATCATCCTGTGGGAGGTACTTTAGGTCCCTGGTGGGGATCCAGATAGGGCGTTTTTCACTCTGGGGAAAGATACAGCCAAATCCTCGCCCTGCTGATATAAGGGGGTCAGGGCCTCTCCAGGTTCCTGTCAATGGGTCTTTCCAGTGCACCCAGATGGAACTGTATGTGATAGAGGAAGTCCAGTGCCTTTGGAAAGGGAAAACCTGATCCATCTTTGAAGAATTTAATATATTTAAAGTAAATAGCGCTCTCTTTAGTTGATCATGAGGAGGTGATGACACTCCCTGTTGTTTTTGTAATTGGGCCTTAAGAGAGACATGCCATGTATTAAATCTGTAAAAGTCTTACTAGTGAAGCATGGGCCATTATCGGTTTTAATTTGATCTGGAAGACCAAGTGTGGCAAAGCTTTGACGCATATGGCTAATGGCATGTTTGGATTTTTCTCCTGTGTGGGCTGACACCTAGCAGGCATGGGAGAAAGTATCAATGGTAAGAAAGATATATTTGATCTTGCCAAAAGGGGGGTAGTGGGTGACATCTATTTGCCATAAATTGTTGGATCTTAGCCCACAAGGGTTGACCCCCATCTTCTGAAGGGGAGGGATTTGTAAAAATGGTTGGCAGGATTTGCAAGTGTGAATGATCTTTTTAAGATCCTTAAGAGGCACTAAAAGATATTTGTGATGGAGGCCTCTCCAGTTAGTGTGGGTGAGGTGATGGAAGCTGGTGGCCTCCTCAAAAGTCATGACAGATGCCATTTTGTCTGCCAGGGCATTGCCCTCAGGGAGGAATCCTGGTAGATTTTGGTGACCTCGAAGGTGTTGGAGGAAAATGGGGTTGGTCCTTTGTTTAAGTAGAGACCAAACTTGTATCATCAAGGGAGATATAGGGTTAGAGTCTAACCTGATGTGGGACTCAACTAGGTTGTGTAGCAGGTTGACAACATAAAGGCTATCAGAGAACAGGTTGACTGACTCTTGTATGGTATCCAATGCTAAGGCAAAAGCAAATAATTCTTTGAATTGTGCAGATCCCTCAATCTCATGGGTGACCGACCTGATAGGTGCTGGTATTTTACTCAGTTTATAGGGAGGGTAGACTACTAAAGATGCCCCTAAAAGTCCCCCATCAGTAAAAGCAGTAAGAAAATAAGGGTTAGGTTGGGGTAAGAAGAGTTTGAGGGGGGGTACCCAGTTTAACCTAGTAAATGGACTCATCCATCTGTGGGGGCCATAATGACAGTCAATTTTTTTTCCCATAAACCCTTCTAGAGCTATGGCAATTCTATCATTGTTCCTCGGGAGCCAGGTGAAATCTGTTAGCTTAAAGGGAACAATCAGGAAATGGGGCTCTATTCCAAACATCCTGGTGGAGGTATCTCGGCCTTTGATGATGCAATCTGCAACTTGGTCGGTCATAGAATACACCCTAGGGGCTCCACCAATGGAAAGATGTATCCAATGGATGGGGTGGCCCTGCTGGGCCAGAAGGGCAGTACATAAGGTGCTACCAGAGAATAAATAAAGGGTTAAAGGAAGGAAAGGGTTGAATCTCTTTAGCACCAAAGTGTTTATGGCACCTTGAACCTTTTGTAGCAGGTGTTTATGTGATGGGTCAAGGATCACATGAGAGGAAAAGTCAAGCCCTTTTAAAAGGTCAAAAAAGGGGAGCAAATCTTCAGTAGTTATAGGAATCCAAGATCTCATCCAATTGATTTCCCCTAAGAGTTTTTGTAGCTCAGACAAGGTATAGGAATCTCGAATATATAATTGGGCACTTATAGGGGAAATAGCATCTAAAGCTAATATAGACCCCAAAATCTTAAAAGGAGGAATTGTTTGTAATTTATCGGGTGAAACCTCTAAGATGGCAAGACATTCACCAGTAATCTTCTTAAGCTTCTGAGGATGAGGAGATCCTAAAATAATGTCATCCATATAAATATAAAATAACAAATCAGGTTGTTCTCTCAAACAAGCAAAAATCTGGGACAGATAGTACTGGCAAATGAGAGGACTGTTAGCCATGCCTTGTGGCAATACAGTACACTCGAATCTCAAATTAGGCCCCTCAAAATTGGTATAGGGGATAGAGAAGGAGAATTTCTCAATGTCAACAGGATGTAGGGGAATAGAAAAAAAACAGTAAAAAAGAACCAGAAGGAATAGTGGGAATCCAAGGGAGCCCTGCTGAGGAGTCCTCAGCGGGAGCATCCGCTCATTAATTTTTGCATGCCAGAAGCCATGGTTCTAGTTTGGTGGGAAGTGGATCCCACATCTTTGCTGGCTATGATCCATCTGGACATAGAGTGATCTTTTAGTCCAGCGCATGCTATTTTATGATCATAGTTCATCTCCTCCCACACTAGGATTCTAGCAAACTGTTCCTGTAGAGGGCCGGGGGACGATTTCTGGCGAGACTCTTTTCTACCCTCTCTATGAAAGTGGCCAAATCTTCATTGGCTTTTTGTGTCATGCCTGTGATAGGGGGCTCAGTGGGGCCCTCCTCTAATCTCTTCCATGCATTCACTCCCAGTCTCCCAATTTGGTCTCTATAAAGATCAGGAATAGCTGCCTGCTGTGGCCCAGTTGAAAATTGGTCATTGTTACCAGCAAGCATTCCAAAAGTGATCAGGATAGGTGGCTGGGCGGCCTGATTTCACTTCTCTTAGGTGCGGCATTCATCTTGGTACAAGGAGCACCAGTTAATATACATTGGCCCAGGGAGCACGGCTCAGGCAAGGTCTTTCCAGTCCTGGGCAGTGGAGGGCTGGTGGGTTAGACCTCGGAGAATAGTCTCTGCCCAGGGGGAATTAGGGCCATCTTCTACAATGGCCTTTTTAAGTTCTTTTAAGTCATGAGCTTCTCAGGGGTACCAGGCAGCAGGGCGGTTCCCACCAAGATTAATGTTAGCAGGAAACAATTCCCTCAACCCACCCCCCAGGGGATATGGTGGGGGAGCGGACGGAGGCCAAAAAGGATTTGTTGGAGTGCTGAACTGATCATGACCAGAAGAGTGGTGGTTTTGAGGCAATGAAGCACTGCCAAAAGAGAGAGGGGTCAGTGGTTTCCCTCTTAACAGTCTCTCTGGGCTGGATCTGGCCTTTCTTTGGTGGTTTTTGGGGAAAACATCATTAAAGGGCAGAGATGGTAAGGAGAACTCCCAAGAGTGGGATTTCCCCTTCTACCTGGGCTCGCCGGATAAGCCCCTCAACTCGATCCCTTGTCTCCCAATCAAAAAGGTTGCTCTCAGGTAGCCATGAAGCAATCTTAAATAAGTAGCCCCAAGCTTGAAAAACTGGAGCATCAGTAAGGGCAAGATCCCGACTCTTAAGTAAAACTCCGAGCGAGTCTAGAGTGGGGTCAGGTTTGGGAAAAGACTGCCCCATAACTTATGGGGGTACACTCACCTGAAGACTGATTAGCCTGTCAGCAAACATTGCCTCATACATTGCCTTGCCTTTGCCTCACACATTGCCTTTGCCTCACATGTTACCTTTGCCTCACAGGTTTGCCTACATTTGCCTTACACGTTTCACACATTTGGCTCTCATGGTTGCCTCACACGTTTGCCTCACACGTTTGCCTCACACGGGGCACCAGTCTGCCAGGCTCTTGGCAACTAGTGCAGAAGGGAGTGCTGGTCTAGCCAGGCACAACCTGGGGCTGAGCAGGAAGATGAGTGTCGCTGGCCCTGACCCCTCCCACCACCGGGGATAAACACACCAGGCTGGGAGCTCTGTCAAAGCAGGAAAAGCCTCTTTATTCCAACATTCAGGCCCTTATATACCCCACCCGACATTCCATAAGTCCTAGCTTGAGTCTTTGCTGATTGGCCCTCTCAGCTAGGCAGTTTAACAGTACTAACTGTAGAAGGCGTAGTCTCGCAAGATTTGTAGTCTCATGAGATTATTATGGGCTAGTGGGGCATTACCATGGGCCAGTTGCTGTTGCTACCTAAGGCTATATTGCATCAGCCCCAAGGCTGTGCTGAATTATGCTGGTGAGGCAGCTTAAACAGATCATGAAACTCTAGCCAGGCTCAGGAAGCTCCAACACGCCTTGTCCAGGGACTTGATGAGGCCCATCTCTACAGTCTTCCTGAGAACATGGTGCCTTCAAGAGTGATCTACATGATTGAGGATGAGAAGAGTGACATGCAGCCCCACACCCACGAGACACAGTGATTTTCCAGTTGAGCAATGACCCTACTGTTTGTACAACTGTCTTCCTGCTGACTCAGGAGACACACATCACAGCTTCCAAGGAGATCCTGGGAACTGCTGGAGAAACTGAATGCACAGATCTGGGGTCAGTCTTGGGTCCCCCAGGGAAAGGTTTGCAGCTGTCCAGAGACTTTCTCTCAGGGCTGTCAGGAGACAGAGTGAGAAGAGGGTACTACAGATGGAGCCCGTAATCTCTATGGCTGTCCTTTCTGTGCAATCATTGACCTAACTATTGTGCATTAATGAATAACAGCATTATTTTGAGAGAAAATTAAAAACTGAATGAGGCCTGAGCGCCCCCTGGTGGTCAACAGATCCTTGCAGCAGGCTGATCTCTGGCTCTGCTTCCCACATGCACTGAGGGTCTGGCTGCTGCCTGGGCTCATCCATATCCTGAGTGTGGACCTCAAGCTTCCTCCCTGTGGATTCCCTTCAGCCCCAGGTTCCACCACACAAGGAGATGTAGTTGGCTTCAGTGAGGAGCGTCCCTGTTCTTTCTGCTTAGAGATGTTGAGTTCATGAGTGAAATCAGGGCTGATCCACGATGAGAAGACTATTCAGAACATGGGCTTTCATGGAAAACTGAGTCTCTGAGAGATAGTACTGACCATGCTGAACGTTCCTTGACAGGACCTGAGGGAATTTTCACCCAGAGTTCCCTTTGTGTCTCCACCCTCACAGGTTTTTTTTTTTTTCCTATCATATCTCAAACTGTCAGTTTTTAATTTTCTCTCAAAATAATGTTGTTATTCATTAATGCACAATAGTTAGGTCAATGATTGCATTTTCTTTCTTTGAATCTTGAAAAACAAGTGTTAGCCAGAGTCTGATGGGGTGGTTTTTGTTGTTTATCTGGCAGGAACTTAGTTAGCTTCACTGCATTGATGAAGATCTCATGAAAGAGGTACAGGAAATATTTAATAGATTTTTTGTTATCTCTTATCAATTCCTGCTTGATCCTGATCAATCAAGACTGTGTTAGTGATAAGAAGAAATTATGTGGGGGTTGGCAACGTTGGCTCATCTCTAAAAACTCCAGTCTGTCCATCGTGAGTGTTGGACATTACAGATTTGGTGGACCCAGCAACACCCAAACCCTACCAATACTGAGCAGTGCCAGCTACCTCAATGTGATCTCCACATGCGCACAGATCTCTGTACCACAATGAGAGTCTTTACTACACAGACACCAGTTCTACATCTTTGTGAAAGTTCTAGATAATTGCATTTAATGTCTTGGGACATAATTCCCATTAGAACTTCCCTAAAGTGGGCCCTGTCAACTTAAAGCAATGAGAGAATGAAGTGCTGTGAGGAAAAGTGAGGTCACCTCATGGAGTGAAATGTAAGGTGCATGTGCTGGAGATCCAAAGGGTCCTGCACTGCCTGAGACAGGACTGAAGATCACATGGAGGTGCTAATGTGGTTTGTCTGTGAGGAGTATGTCAGGATGAAGGGCTTGGTGTGTTTGAGAGTGCATAGCATTCTGACCTGAATTCTCTACCTGGACTGTGATCTCTATGGATAACACAGGTTTTAAAGCCTACAGGAGAAGAGGAGAGAACAAGAGAGACTTTAGGAAGGTGTGTCATCGTGCTTGTGCAGAGGTTAGCAGAAAACATTCAGCAGTTGATTCCACCACATGGTTCTGGGGATGAAATTAAAATAGCAGATTTTATGCAGACAACTCTCCTTTCTAAGTCATCTCACTGGCCCAACAACAGCTAATCTCACTGGCAGTGTCTCAGCACCACCCTGAGATTCCAGCTCACTCCTTATTGATATGTCCAGAGGACACTTCTTTCTTTACTTTCTGACATTTTTAATCAGATGTCACAGAAGAGACCCCTGATGCTTTGACACCTACACAATGTACAGAGGACAGTAGGAGGTCCTGGGCCTTGTGGACAACATACTACCCACCTTTACCTGCGGCGAGAGTTACAGCTTTAGTCTTACACGTTCTGTAAATAAAACCCATTTCCAAATTGCAGCAGGAACACACATTTTCCTCTCTTGGAAAAGGAAGAATAATGAGCTGTGTTCATGAACAATAACAGGAAAGTTAAGGGATTGACAGACGACATGCAGATCAAATCTGAGTCTGAGATACTCAGGTGTGTAAGGAGCCAGAAAAGATGAGGAATCAACTGTGTAACAGTCAACAGGCCTCTCTGTCACATCAACTTGGTAGACAGAGGTGATGTCACAGGTATCAAGATGATGAAGAATGGGTCTTCCAAGTTAGGCTGGGGGTTGGACTGAGGAAGGAAAGTGAAGAACACAAGACCTAAGACTCCCTGGCATGGTCTGGAGGGATGCTGGAGATTCCTCTTAAATTCACACAGGTGGCGACTCTATGATGGGAGAACTTATGCCCTAAGACACTTGAAATCTCTTATATTGTGTGCTGCCTGTGCCCTGTTACTCTAGGTTCACAAATATGTAGCATATTAAGGAGCTTCAAAATATGTAATATATTATCATTAAACAAATAAATTATTTTTCCTTGAATAAAGTAAATTAAAATTATTGTAACTTGCTCCCAACTCTCCTGAAGGTGATGACAATTTGAAGCAACTGCCGCAACCTTCCTCTCTCTTGACGATCTCTCAGATGGCTTCCAGGTGAGAAGGGAAGCAAGCACCTTCTGTGAGAATGACTTCTCCTCAGCTCTGTTATACAGGGTGGGGGTGGAGGGTGTGACGCTATGGCAAAGGGATCAGAAATTGTCCTGGTGCTCACTGACCCTGATTTACACTTGTTATAGACATAAACAATATGAATATGAATGTAAATCATGATATCTGGGTTTAAATGTAAATATAATGAAATGTAATTCAAGAACTATTTTGACTAGAGTGTCTTTCAACCTTTATCTGGTAAGAATGTAGCTTCAATGTATTGATGAAGCTCTCATGTGTTAGGTGCTGGGAAATATTTAGGAGATTATTTTATGATCTCTTACCAATTCCTTCTAAGTCAGGAAGATGGTCATAAGAAACCTGCATGATCCTGCTCAATCAGGAGATGGTGATAAGAAGACATTCTGTGGGGGACATCAACACTGGCTCTTCTCAAAAACTCCAGTCTGTCAATCATCATGAGATCATGTTGGGTTTGAGTGGATCTACACATTCCCAAGCACCTAACTATACTTGTGAACTGCCATTTATATCAATGATTGGTTCCACAAGCACACATGGGGAGATTTGCTGCTACAGGAGTCTTTTCTCCACAAAGAACAGTTCTACATCTGTGTGAACATTCTAGAAAATAGCATTAAATTCCTTTGGAATTTGACACAGGGATCATAGGGTATGTTTACATTGCAGGACAAGAGCATGCATGGAACGTCCCATTGGATATTGCCTGCTGGGTCACTCCTGAACAAAGCATGAGTGGAAAAATGACTCATGATATTCCCTTATTTCCTCCATCACTGACTCACCCTCAAGTTCTGAGCTAGTTTTCAGCTGCCCTTGCTGCCACCTCAGCCCAGGCAGCTTCTTGCCCCTTCATGGTTTCTGACACACTCAGGATGTGGTTCTCCACACTGTGCCTCGCACAGTAATACACGGCTGAGTCCTCAGATGTCAGGCTTCTCAGCTCCATGTAGGTTGTGCTGGAGGATGTGTCTGCAGTCATGGTGACCCTACCCTGGAACTTCTGATCATATTTAGTATCGCCATCACCTGGGTATATCCACCCCATCCACTCGAGCCCCTGTCCAGGCTTCTGCTGCACCCAGTGCATTAAGTAGCTAGTGAAGGTGTAGCCAGATGCCTTGCAGGACACCTTCACCGAGGCCCCAGGCCTCCTCAGCTGAGCCCCGGACTGCTGCAGCTGCACCTGGGAGTGCACACCTGTGGGGAGAAGACAAGGTGGATGTCATTGTCACCTCAGTCTCTGTCCCCTTCCATTCCCAGAACTGTGGAGTCCCTTACCTGCAGCTGCTGCCACCAAGGAGAGGATGATCCAGCTCCAGCCCATGGTACACAGCTCTGTGCTCAGGACTGTGGAGGGGAGAGTCGTATGTGGTGCTGAGAGACAAGCACATCCTGTATTTACCATGGAGACCTAAGTCATTTGCATATTCATGAGCAGAGTACTCTGGGCTCAAAACTTACTCCAGCTGGAGACACTGAGATAGAGAGAACACTTGGCTGAGGCAGCAGCTCGCTCATGTCAGGTCAGAATCCTGTCTGTGGAAATGTTTCTCCCATCATACTCCAGAGTGCTGTGTGCACAGAGCTCTTCCCACTGACAGGTCCCCACAGCAGGCTGCTGAGTGTGAGCTGCCCAGTGTGATCTGCACCTCCTCAGATCTGCCGAGTCTGTGAGCAGGTGCATTGGGCCACACTGTCCTATAGACCCCAGCACAGAACAATGTGGCCTGCTGTCCACCCCACAGCACTGATCATCAGGGCACAAGGACACCTCTGATGGCAGCTGAGGGCTCCTCAGACATTTGCTCATCATTTCTTTTTTTTTTTTTTTAAGCTTTTGAAAAAAAAAAATTTAATTAGGTCTTCAGCGAGACAGTGAGACTTGAGAGGATATTACATCCATAAAGCCCCAAACAACAGGCTGTGAAAGACAAGGGAATGAAAAAAGTCTCCTGGAAATTAAAAATGGATTGCTGAAGTTAAAGAGATTGAGAAATTAAGGCGCCAACAGGACACAGAGCAAGAAGGCGGTCTGCCTGGGAGCAGAGAGATAGCCACTTCGTAAAGATAACTTGCTGTAGCTAAATGTGGAGACTGTTGGAAGTGGGCACCTTTGGATCTCCAGTCAGAAGTGGGGGGAGGCCGCAGAGGAGACACTGGGTGGCCTGCTGGCCTTTGTGTTAGAAGTCCTTAGACTCAGGTGGGTCAGCAGGACCTGGTCCACTCAGGTCGAGTGATCTGAAGCCCAACGTGTCACTCCTTTGCAAACCAGCCGCTGCTGATCAGAAGTGTGAAGTACTCTGCTCCCTGGGGATTCCCGGCCCTCCCCCCCACCCCCCTTTCTGCTTCAGTTCTGCAGCACAGCCCGTGGGGGCTGGGGCCAGGTGAATTGGCTGCAAGTGGGAGTGAGCAGGGTGTGGGGTCTGCTGAGCTGGGCCAGGCATCTGCGGCAGCAAGGTCAGCTGGAGCCCGTGGTCAGAGTGACTTGCTGCAAGTCGGCTTGGTCTATGGTCTAATCTGAAAAAGGGAGCAGAGCATGTGACGGAGCTTCCAGAGGATTCCGTGAATGGCCTGACGCTGGCACACCCTGCGCAGCAAGAGACTGGTTAGGTCCCAACAGCGTGTGTTTAACAGCCTTGTTTTCTCCGCCACAGCCTGAGCTCTACTTTAGCTGCTTTCTAAATATCTAACATGTCTGAAGAGGCTTTAAAAAAAAAATCAGTAGGCGCTCAGCTCTAAGTTTCCTGAGTGAGACTTTCCAGTCCTCCATTCTGAAGAGATAACGTCACATGCACGCTCATAGGCTTGCACGCGTATGCATGCTATACACACTCGCTGGGCCACCAGGCTGGCTTTGAACTTTCAGTAATCCTCCTGCCTCAGCCTCCAGAGTGTAGAAAGAATGAGTAAACCATGCCCAGCTTCAGGTGTTCTGGAAGTCACACTGACTCTTTTAAAAGCCATTGCACCTTCCCACGCCCCATGGCTTCTGCCTTGAGGCTTCAGCTGGATTTTCATGTTTCCCTTTCTGCTCACTGCTACTCATGCCTCGCCCCTCTGTGAGGCCCTCTTAGGACCCCTGTGAACTGCCTTTTTCTTCACGTCCCAGGTTGTCTCGCTGTGGTCAACAGCCACCTCATGGCCCCTGGTTGTCGCCTGCTGTTTTGCGACTGTCGTGTTCTACCTGTAACCAGCTGGCTCAGAGACCGAGCGCGTTCAAGATGAGGAGGATGGGGTCAACCTTGCCGATGAGCCGCTCGTGCTGGCTGGAGAGAGACCACCTTCGGCAATCCTGTCTTTGTTGCAGAAAGGATCTGGGAGAGGTCAGGCTTCGGGCTCTAGAAGGTTCCAAGTGGGTGTCTCAGTGCCGTTCTGCAATTCAGCTCCACGCTTGTCTCTGCAAGACACGGGTCCCCGGAGAAGCACGCGGAACGTTCTAGTGCACAAGGCCACTGGCTTTTCACCATTTTTCTTTTTTTGTAAATTAAATCACCTGGTCCAGATGCCTCTTTCCTCTCAACGTGGACCAAATCAGTCTTATGTGAAGGCCAAAGGAGTCACAAAAAGTTCCACAGAAAGTGGAAGGGCCTTGGAGTTTGGGATTTAGCTTAATGGGTAGAGTGCTTGTGTAGCGAGCGCCAAGCCCTGGGTTTAGTACCCAGTATCATGGGGGAGGGGTGGGGGATGTAGAGGCTTAGAACCCAAGGTCTGGAATTCCAGAGTGGTACGCCGTGGTTGTGGGGGCAAAGAGGAGGAGGGGCTGGGCTGTAGATTAGTTTGTACAGTGCTTGCCTAGCTTGCATGAAGCCCTGGGTTCAAGTCCAAAACCACATAAAACAGGTGAGATGGTGCACAGCCTAGAATACATGAGACCCCCACCTATAAACAAACATATAAACAGGAAGAGAGACCACCGAATGCAGGTGAGGTGGCTGCCTCAATTTCAGTATCTGAACTAGACCTGGTGGTCTAGGAACCATCCCTTGCCCTGGCTGAGAGAGACCCCGTCAGAGAAGCTTCCCGACACCATGTGGTGGACACAAATAGGTCAATGATTCTGAGACCAGTGCCCCCTCTCTGCTCATTCCTGCAGGACTAGACCAGTGATGAGCAAAGAGAAGAGGTCCCTGCCATTTTATTGAGGGCCCCATGGTAGGACTGGAGGCCTTTATCACCATCAGCCCGTCACGAAGGGGCTTCCGGGTCACCTTAGACTGCTGGTCCTCATTACCTCCCAGGCCAGCTAAGCCTGGGAGGGAAGTGTGGGTGGGATGGACAGGGAGTTCAGGCTTCTTCCTGGCCCAGTCCTCTGGAGAATGGGCGGAGGAAGGAGGTAGCCGTAACCTGGAAGGGCAGTGAATGTGGGAAGGGAAGAGACCCTCAGGAAAGGAGCAGGAGGCTCAGAGAGAAGGCCAGGAGGGAGTAGGACAGTGCCGGGGCTGGGCAGGGGCTGGCGAAGAGGCGGGCCACGGCCACATTGGGGTTGCCCTGGGCAGGGTCAAACCACTTCTGCAGACACAGCCCGCTGCTCCTGCGCTTGGAACTAGCCCTGAAGGAGTTGCTCCAAATCTTCCCACACAGGTCGGCAGGGGTGGGGAAGTAAGCCGGGAAAGGCTGGCAGTGGGTCCCATCTGGGCAGCGGCTCTTCCCGGCTGGATCCAAGGCCCCAGGTTAGGGGAACACTCGTGGAAGCAGATGGCCTGGATGAAGTGCTTGTGACAGGCCGGAGTCAGCAAGCCGCAGTGGGTCAGGCTGAAGTTGTAGAGCAGGGGTGTGAGGAGGTGGGCTTCCCAGCTTGTGGTGGCTGTGCAACAGGCATTGTCCTTCCAGGGGGCGCACTCCTGGTAGAGCTTGTCTTCCGGGCTGGGCTCTGTCTTGTGGAACTTGGCATTCATGCAGGCGTTGAGTGGTTTGTCCCTAGTCGACATGGGCACGAGAGTCCACAACCGCAGAAGGAGCTGCCACCCCTGGGCCATGACCTGCGACAGACAGGAGATGGGGATTGGAGGGACCCCTCACCCCTCCACCCCGCCTGGCACTGAGGACACCCTCTGGGTGCCAAGGTCCCCGAGGTGCCTGCAAACCCTCTGGCTGCTCCTAGAACCTTCTATGTGGAGCAGCGTTGTAGAACAGCAGGTAGAATACTCCCCGAGAGCTGACATGCCACAACCAAGCACAAAACAGATGCAGAAATGGAACCCAGAAGAGGGAAGAGACCATTTGGGAGAGGAGAGAGGGGGAGCACGTTTCCGGGGCTTTCTGGGGCAGCTTCGGCCCTCTTCACCCAGCTTGCAAACTTGGGTGTGTGGACCGAACCCACTTTGGTCTGAACCCGCGGTCAGTCTCCTGGCAGAGGTACCTATGCCCAGTAACCAGATGCTGCGCGAGACCAAAGAACAGGGTGGGGCAGGGTAGGGCAGCAGAGTGTCCATCTACCAAGGATCGTCTGTCTGGTTTCTAGGCCCGAGGAGGGATCTGTGCCAGGCCCACAGTGCCTTCGAACACCCTGTCCCCACATGCTCCCTCCAGCCACATTGGTGCCTTAGAACCTAGCTCTGGTTCCTCAGCCTTGATCCATCTTCTCCTTCCCGAGCGTGAGGCTGGGCTCAGTGCAGGAGCCTACTGGCCTCTCCGAACCCGCGCGCCTGAGCATAACATGGCTGGATTCTTCCACTCAAGCCTCGCCCCTCAACGGAGCTGGGGCCACTGTATTTGCCCTTCTGTTCTAATTTACCCTGGCAAGGGAGGAATGGAAAGAGAGGCTCCCCCCACCAAGCAAAGGAGCTCCCTGCTTCAAGAAGCCATCAGATCCTCAGGGATGGGCTCCCTAGACTATCTTCAAGAGCTCTCAGGCCTGGCGCGAGTCTGCCCTGAGTTTAGACCCACACTCGGGGGATGGGTGAACCCAGGCTGTACCTTAGGACTTGTCCTTAAGTTTAAACCCCAAGGTGTTGTCTCCCTCCCTCTCCCTCCTTCTCCCTCCCTCTCCCTCCCTCTCCCTCGCTCCTTCTCTCTCTCTTTTTCCCTCCCTCTCTTCCTCTTTCTCCCCCCCCCCCAGTTTCAAGCTTGAGGGAACTGGCCAATGTTCTCCCAGAACCAGGGAGGTGCTCTGGAAGAGGAGAGATGCCGGCATTGCCAGAACCTTCTTTGCACTCACCTCCCCGTGCTCCCTGCAGCCCACGGAATGAGCAGGCTGATGACCTCCACCAGTGCCTGCTTATTTCAAGTCCGTTTCCATGAGCTGCAGGTGGGGGACGAGCGGCAGGTGGGGGACGAGCGTCAGGTGGGGGACGAGCGGCAGGTGGTTGGAGCTGAGCGTCCATGTCTTGCCCAGCTCTGCAGTCTTGTGGGTCTGCAAAGGTTTGTCTTCTCACAGAAATGTGCCAGAGGTCCTCCACCCTGCTGGTGGTGGCCAAGTCCGGCTCTCAGAGCTGCCCCTCACCAGCTGGACAGCTCTGAGGGAGCCGCTTGGAGCTCATCAACTCCCCATCTGTAAGGAGAGCTGGGAACAGGGAGTGCTGGGAAGAGTTCTGCAGTTCTAGGCTTGGCATCTGATCAGAGTAAGTGCTAACTCCTGTCTTTTGGGGCTCTCTGTCTCTCCTTCCTGCCCCTGCACTCCAACCTCAGTGCCACATGTTCCTTCCTCCGATTTGCTCATCATTTCTGAACATGAGTCCCAGCTTTCACACAGAGAGACAGTTGTATTTAGCATGTATCTGTGAAGGGAGATTCAGGACTGTTTCTTGTCCATTGACAGGATTCAGTATTTCCAAACCTCTGGCCACAGTTTTGTTCTTGATCATTGAACTACAATTCCCAAGAACTCAGGACAGAGTTCTGGAGCTGCATAGACATTTATTGCTTATCTATGTCATCTCATCCTTACATGTGGATGTTGGTCCATACAGGATACCAACATTGCTTTAGAATTATAGAAGATTATGAGCTCTATATATTTCTTCCTGTGCTTTGGATATATGGGTCTCAGTTCCCAAATCTGAGACAGGTTTTCTAGAATGAGTCATTTTTCTCCTCTTGCAAAAGCATGAGCAGGTGGAACTTCCTATGCTGATGGATATGATAATGACGACTGCACATTTCAAACACGACTAGTTATGAAAAAATGCAATGTTCTTTCAGGAAAATACATTTAATGCTTGCTCTTCATTTTGACTTCATGTGAACAAACAAAATAAGTGGTAAAAGACAAATTTGATTCTATTTAATTCTATTGTTTGGCACCTTCAGAAGTGACCTTCAGCACATGATCCTTCCTGGGCTTTGGAGATGACTGATCCTTAGGGAATCCACTCATTCCTTTCTTCTCTGTTGCTACTTCACCTTTGGGGCTCCAGTGACACAATCAGTCAGCGCTCCGTACTTATAAGGGAAGGTTGACTTAGAGCGCCCGCTGCTGGTTGTGATGGGCCCTGCATGCATGTTTCTCTGAAGTCCCCTCACCATGGCTGTGAACAGTTATGAATGCACAAGACCTTGGTCATCAAGGAGCTTCCACAAAGAGACAAATAGAAATTGGATGCAGCTTTTAATTAAATCCATAAGCACATTGGCATTTAGATCCCTTTTGCCATGGACGCATCTACAGGAAACCTGAGGCAGTTTGTCCATGAGTGTTCTGGTAGCTTTTTTGGTATAAAGTCTGAAAGTTCAAGTTCCTTGTATTCCAGAACAACACCTGCATTGGTGCAGATGTTCAGAGACCTGGTTGTATTTGCACATGAAAGGGGCTTTTCAGAATTAGATATCCACCTTTTGTCTTTCAGAACTTTTAAGTTATGAAAGAAAAATATATCACTTGTGCTTGTACCTCTGTGTGTTTGTTATATGCATGTAGAGTAGTGTTGGATATGGATGTTCTGAAGCCATGGAACAGATTCACACAGCAGGATCCTGGATCTGATGAGGTCATATGCTGCTGATGTGTATTTGCTATAGAGTTCTGTCTCAGTGTCAGAAATTGTCAATTAAAATGTTTCTGAGAAGTTTCACTCACATAAGGCATTTCTTAAATTGAAAATTTTAATGGATTACATGACTGAAATTCATATTTCTCTACATGAAATGCTTTCACACTGAAGAAATTCGGGTTGATACGAAGATGGCATGCACTTTACATTCAAAAAAGGGTATACACTTTAACCATGGCACATAGTGTACACTTTATAAGAGTCACATTGTAAGCATTTATACTCTACGGTGTTTCTTCCTACAACTGTTTAAAAAGTAGACAGAATCCCAATATCACTTTTCTCTAAAGAAAGTTGAGATGTAGAATCTCCATGCAAGAAAAACACTGAATAAGATGAATGTCCACTACGATGGGAAAAACATAGGAGGTTTGAGGCCCTCATGTAGCAAAGAGGAGTTCTTGTAATTAGACCTCAGCTGTGCTCTCTAACCTGCGCTTATTGCTTGCTCCCAATTCTTGTACCTTGAGGTCATTGGATTGCTTTTCTTTTAATTGGATGAAGCTATAATTTTTGGCAATGATGCTGCACACTGATTATTTTTCAGAACAGTTGTTTCAGTGTCAGTAGAGGACATCCTTACATAAGGATTTAAGCCTCTGAGGCCCCAGACTCTTAAATACTGACAAGTTCAACAAGGGGTGGGAAGAGGCACCAAGATACTGAGGTTGAAGTCCAGACATTCTCTCTGGGAAAATCCAACCCTGACCCATCCCTGGGCCCTGAGAAGTCAGAGCTCTTCTCACTCAGACTCTAGTTCCCACAACAAGGGTGCTCAGTGTGAGGCAGCCTTGAGTGTCCTTGGGCCACCTAGACCTCCTCAAGGTCCACAGTGTCAGCCAGACTGACCAGGTGCATTGAGCAATTCTGTCCCCTCAGGCCCACAGGGAACACTGAAGAGTGTCCATCCTGCCTAGTGATCTGTAGGACAGTGCACACTGCCAATGTCAGCAACACTTCTGAGCAATTTTCCTTCCCCAGCTTGTTCCTCTAGGTCCCAATGCCCAGTTGTTCCATAGCACGAAGCTGGTTCAAAAAAAACACTTATAACAAGTGAGTCCTATGAGGCTCTTATCCAAGGGAGATAGGAATCCAACCAGGCTCTGGATGAACCATGGAATCCCAAAGTCTTTTTGCTTTCTGACATTTGATTTCATTCTCAAAGCATGAAATATAATATCCTGTACCATAGATGTACACTTCTCCTCTATCCAGTTCCTCAGCTGTGGTGGCTGATGCACTCAGTGCACACCTCCCAAACCCAGACCCATCACCACCCTGCTCTTGCCCAGCCCAGGAAGCATGAGCAAGACCTGGGCATCAGTGTCTCAATCTAGTGTCGGCATTGTTCTGCCTGAACAGATGAATGTCCACCTTCCTATTCAGAAGATGTTCTTAAGAATCTCTGTGATGTGACTCTTGGAATATCGTAAGTCTGTTTTGTAAATCAAGTGTGAATTTTATCAACCATCAGGAGCCCTGTAAGCTCCTTCAAGTAGACTAACCATCTGAATGAGGATGGAGTTGGTGACCATCTCACTCGGATCCAAGTGAGCAAAGCAGCCCCACTGCAGCCTCTGCTCTTGAAAATGGGCTTGTTGGAACTCTGTAAAGAGCAGGGGAATCTTCAGGCAGCTTCCTTAGGGTCTCTTCGTTTGTTCCCATGTCTCCTCCCCAGGGGGAAATGGATGTACTCAAGCTGCATGCAGAAGCTTCAGAACAATCAGAAGCTGGTGATACTGTTCTAGAGCAACTACTTGCTTTCAGGAACCTCAGGACTAGGTAGGGAATTGGAGACAGGCAGGAGGAGCACCTCTTAAGCATCTGTCAGAAGAGCTGATGTAGTTTACCACTACTGCTCTCCAGTGCAGAGGAGTCTTATAGGATTCTCTGATGGAAGGTCCAACCCAAGGAATGTGTAAGCAAAGTAAAAGATTGTTTGCTCTATGCAACAACTTTTCTTCTGCCACAGACACATTGTGACTAGGGCTGTGTTTACAGGGATCGACCATCATTGTGGTGTTTACACTTGACGTGCTCCAGTGGTCTGGCCAAGACTGCCCCATGATTTTTCCTGAGAGTGGCAGCTGAGGTCATGCATGCTGGACCATGGCTGTGATGTGAGTTTGGATGCCCCTGTTCTCCAGCCCCTAAGAAGCCTGCAGCTGCAGGGAATCACATCAGAGGTTCATTTCCAGCTAATCATTCTAGTGTTCCTCAGGTCAACATGGCACCCCAGTGTGCAGAGAGCCTCCCATTAGGTCACATCTCAGACAGCCCACATTCTCAGATATGTTCAAGGAAAAGCCAGTGATGAACAAATATTGGGGACCAAGCTACTCCCACCTGCAGTGAGGCCCTCCATCAGATCCTCATGGATGCATCTTCACCTCTGGATTCCCCCATCTCTGAGGGGGTTCCATCCTAAGATCAATACGTATTCTTAATTATCCACTGCCCAAACTATTCAGAACTCAGGATTAAAAAGAGGTGGATGTGCTTTCTTAGCAGTTCAGCCCAGTTCAGTGGAGATTGTCAGCCACGTTAGAAAGGCCTGGCACTCTTGGAATAACACAGGCTAAACATTGAATACAGAGGAATCTAATACTAAAATAAGTCCTGAAAATTCAATATAGAGCTTGTATTTACCTCACTTACCATAACAGCTAGCTCTGGTTCTCTGAAGAAGATGCACAGGGGAAGTAAGAAGTATTGAAAGTCTTTGGAAAAATTAAAACAGCTGTCACAAACAGATGTCCCCACTCACTGTGATCTTAAATGGCAGAGAAGGAGGAGAAGAGACTTTTATCAGGGAGATTTTTGGTCCTGATCCTGAATTACCATCTGTTTTTTGGGCCCATCCCTCATTACAACAATTTTCTAAGAAGGAATTCCTTAAGAGTTTTTCTGCTTGACTGACATGATGGTCCACTAATTTATTCCTCGGGAGATTTCAGAATCTTGTCATGGTGAGGACCACAGATCAGTATCTATGTCCATAGGCCACAAGGTAAGATTCAGATGTACACTTGTACTTTCTCATTAAAATCAACAGCAAAGAAACTAATTTGATGACTTCAAGGAAAGCAGATAATGCTGAACCCAGGGACCAATGAGTTTTAGTGCCATGTGGGGATCAAACCACCTCTACTGTTGACCCCGGGCACCTGCAGCTGAAGCTGAGGAAGGCTTCGCTTTGTTCTCAGCGCCCTCTGCTGGTCCTGCCCATCCTGCAGGAAGGTTCATGTCCAGATTCACAGTGATTTTGCCTCTCTGTGTCTTGCACAGTAATAGGTGCCAGTGTCCTCAGATCTCACAGTACTCATGTGCAGGTTCAGTGTGTTCTTGGTGTTGTCTCTGGAGATGTGAACTGAACCTTCACTGAGTCCCCGTATTTTATGTAACTACTACCACTACTAATGTATGAGACCCACTCCAGCACCTTCCCTGGAGCCTGGAAGAACCACCACCTTCTCTTGTCACTGAAGGTGAACCTAGAGGCCACATAGAAGCATCTTAGAGACCCCCCCCCAGGCAGTATGAAGCCTTCACCAGACTCCAACTGCTGCACCTCACCCTGGACATCCACAAACACAGAGAATCCTGGTGAGGAAAGCATCACATATCCCCTCTCCCTCCCATTTTTATCCATGAATTATCTCTCCACAGAGCAACAGTGAAAACCCAGCTGAGTCCAAGTCCATGGTGAGTGGTCTGTGTTCAGTGCTGATCACTGAATGGGAAAAGCTGGGATCAGGGCTGGGCTGGTTTTCAAGGGTAGATGGAGACCCTATTTGCATGTTCTCATGGTATATAGTGAGGTCTGATGTGAAGGTCTTATGAGTGTCATACCTAAAACAGATGAGAATGTTCTCAAGGAGTCTTGTGGAAATATTTCATTTTTAACATGAGAAGTAAACTCAGCTATAATTAGAAACTTCTGAGTCCACAGAATTGCTCCCAGAAATACTCCGTTTCTCATCTTTAGAACCAGTATTCCATCTTTCTGGTTCTAGGGTAAAGGGGGACATTTCTACCAAAGTTTAGGGTGCCAACAGCTTGTAAGGAGAGAATGCTGTGTTGTTATCACTCTTGCATTTACCTAAATACTATGCACAGAGCAGCTCAGTCCAGGCACATTTGTGAGCCTGGCCCTTTCCCTACTTTCATCTTTGTATTTCTCACTATAAATCCATTTGCTCATTTGGAATAGTCTCATTGAAGGTCAAATGGGGTACAATAATTTTTCCCATTTCCCCTTTAATTACACATTGAGATACTTGTATCAAGTGTGAAATGATTAACACCATGAAACAGATAAATGCTGTAACCATGGATTCCTGAGAACGAAAACCTCTCAGCTATCATTGCCTGTGATGGGGAATGAGGAAAAAAATGCTTCTGGTTGCTCAGCAGGTACACAGAAATAAACTACACTTCATCCCACTGTCAGAAACCTATGTGTCCTAGCAGCTGGGGAGCAGGTCTTCAGTCTACTTTCTTCAGAGCCTCACAGCCTGCTTGATGTTACACACACATCTGCAATGCATTTTGACATTGAAATAAATTGTTTTCAGTAAGAAAGTGTTTGCAAAACCATGTAATAAAGATGCACAACAAAGTCTTTGTAGAAACTTCAGTCATTCAGTGATCACTCCTCACTATCACATGAAAGAGAAGGGCAATTTCAGCCTTTATTCTGTTTCTAGATCCCCTTCTTTGCTTCATGATCTTCATCAGAATCTGTTTTCAGGGATCTACACTTTCTGGCAGCAATTCTGGTGTGGCAGAAGCTATTTATGAGCAGGTAAAATCCAAACCTCTCTGTTCAGTGCATGTACTTGAGCCGAACCAATCAAGGGCTACTACAAAATCCTCAATGTCTTTGTTGTGATGGCAAATACATTTTTCCTAGATATGGATCAGATGTTGGTATATGAAGGCTGATATATCTACCTTCATCTATTTTCTCTTCATCTGTTTTCTATGTCACCTATAATCTACTTCTCTACTTCTATCATTCATATATGCATTGCTTTTCTGCATCACTATCACATGTCATCTGTCATCAATCTTTCACCTGTATCTTGCCATGCATTAGATCCTGTGACTTACTTACCAGCACCTTCCTGCCCCTCCCCCAACAGACCCCCACAGTCCCTATTCAACTTCCACTTCTTTGAATTTGACTTACACTCTCCAAATGTTAGAAAAGTTCATATTCCTTGCTCTTTATAATTCTTTCAGGAAAACTAGTTTTTTTAAAAAATAAGCATGTTTTAGTCTTCCTTTGATTTTCACTCTAAACTGGCTACAGCCTTCATAATACTCATCTGACTCTGGAGTGCTTCCCTCCTTGGAGTGTCCTCTGCCTGAGAGCCTCAACTTTCCAAAGTCTCAGATGAGGACATGAGACTTCCTAAACCTTCCCAGAGCACACTGTGGATGACCAGGTAGCATCCTTTACCCACCTGAGGCCTGAGGAGACCAGAGACCTCTGCGCCCTCATTTCTGCTCCATTCTTACCTGTTGAGCCCTCAGGGTCATTCACTGAGTGTGCTCAAGGCACTAGAGACTTCCTGCAGCCTGCTTCTCCACTGTTACAAATTCCTCCTGCAAATAAATTTCCAAAGTCCCTGAGCCATGCTATAAGATGTGCTCACCATATGGACCTCTTTCAATGGATGATTTTCATAGTCAATCAACTGTTTTCCTTAACTGTAAAAAAATGACTGATATAACTCTACCTTAAAAAGAAAAAATTGGTTTCAATTATTGTGCAGACTTTTAATATGAAATTATTTAACTGAGTTTACACAAATATTCAGCCTTACCTCTCTATCAGTTATACACACAATAATTATGGCTCTGTAACCATGAGCTCACCTGTCAGTTTCTAATGAAGAGCCCAATTCCTTTGACACTTTAAAATTTTGCTGTTTCAGGCATGCACATTAAAGGATTCTCCGGGGATTGGGGGAGGGGAGGCACTGGGGGGTGGGGAGGGAGGGGTGAGGGAAGGGCGAGCAGAGGGGTGGGGGGAGGAGGAGGGAGGGAGGGAATCGATGTACCTATTAAGTTTGTTTGAGCGGAGATAATAAAAAATATTAAAAAAAAACTTGCTGTTTCAGTATTTCACTTAAACCTGCACTGTACCTATGAGTAGCCTAGTTACTTACCTTTCTGACCTTACTTGGGATATAGTTGGCATTTCAATTTTTTTCTACTTTTATGGAGATATTGAGTATTCATCCCAGCTTCCCTCCCTCTCACCTCCCTCCCATACTCTACATTCCCTTCATCATTCCCTCCCACTCTCTCCCACCCTCTGCCTGTATGCTTCCATGGATCCCAGGGTTCATTCTGGCTTTTCCACTCCTATGGGGGCTCAAGTGGTATATCAAGTTACCTCTCTTTGGGCTTCCCCACTGATATGAACATTTCCCTTGTTATACCCATAGAATGGGAATTTACAGAGGAAACCTTTGGCTTTTCAATTTTTAACCTACAGCTAAATACCTGGTTTGCATTTGCATTTATATCCTAACATCAACCTCAAGAGAAAATGGGTAATCCTCAAAGCTGTCAACTGCAAATGTGCAATGATGCTGAAGACCTAGCAAGGGATAGCTGAGAACTGAGGCTCCTGGCCAAGTACACATGATTCATATGTGTTTGTGCAGCTACTTCTTTCTTTGCTGTGTTTGTAAAAGACTGTTCTTCCTTGATTTTGTTCCAGTGAAAATCTGCAAAGGTTCCCATCTGTCCTGTGCGCCTCCACAGACACAAAACCACATCCTTCGTGGTGGGCGGATATAGTGTCTAGCAGCTGCCCTGGGTGCTGACATGCCCAGCACACCGTGTTCTCCTTTCCTCCATCAGCTGTAACCTGCAGGCCCTGAAGCTGTGGTCTTTCTTGGCAACACTGGAAGATGCAGATGGACTTCTAAAATGTGATTTCATTGCCCTCATGTGCAGATCACTCAGAAGAGCCCAATTTGTAGCCAAAAGTAGAGATTGTCATGGTTTAAAATATGACAGGTGGAGCCTTGCTGGAGGAAGCCACTCACAAGGAGTGGGCCTCGAGGTGAATTAGTCTCACCCCACCTTTAGAGAAGTCTGCCTTTGTAGCAATCAGACTTAGAGCTCTCAGCCTCCAAGATGACTGCAGTAACATAGCCTCCTCCAGCTTTGGCCAGTCAGCCATGCTGCCTCTGCCAGGAGAAAATGTATCTCCCTTCTGGAAACATAAGCTGAATAAATCTTTCTCCCTTAAATTGTTGACTTTGAATGCTCTTTTACAACAAAGGTTAAGAGTAACCATTACAGAGATATGACACAGAGCTCTTCCTTCCTTTATGGAGCTGATATGTCAGCACCCCACTGCAACTGCTCCATAAGTGACCAGACATCAGTGCCCTTCATGTCTCATCTCAAGGTTAGTGATTGCAAATCACAGACTAGCTTCAGAAGCTTTCTGGCTCTACATGTACTCAGCAGAGGCACTTGTCAGGTTTTTGACTTTGTCAGGATGTGGTTTTCACACTGTGTCTCTTGCACAGTAATACACAGCCGTGTCCTCAAGCTTCAGGCTGCTGATCTGCAGATACACAGTGCTGACTGAGGTGTCCAGGGAGAAAGTGCAGTGTCCAGTGAAGCCCTCAGCGTATGTAGGGTTCCCAGTGAAGGTGTTGATCTCGCCCATCCATTGCAGGCCCTTTCCTGCCTCCTGCCTCACCCAGTTGATCGCATTGTTAGTGAATGTGTACCCTGAAGCATTGCAGGAGATCGTCACGGAGTGTCCAGCTGACTCAGCTCAGCCCCAGACTGGGTCAACTGGGCCTGTGTGTGGGCCCCTGTGGAAAGAACAGGAACGTGAAGGGCCTGGAGCAGTCTCAGTGTCCTCCACAGCTGTAACCTCTGGAAACTCACCTGGGACAATGGCCAGGAGGAAAATAAGCCCCCAAGCCCACTCCATGCTGCGCTGCTTTGGGCTTCGAATTCTGTGACACTGGTGGGCAGCACCCTGCTCACTGCTGGGGAGTCTGCAATTTGTGTTTTAAAGACTCCTGCAGATTTGCATGTGGCCCCTGACAGTCTTCTGAGATGTGGGTGACCTGAGGCCCCAGAAGCCCTGCACTGGGGGGCAGAGCCAGCGTCCTCCTGTGTCAGGTGACTGAGTCCTCACCGTGGGGTGTGGCCTGCAAGGCCTGAGGGTGGGCTTGTCTGCACACTGATCCTGTCACTCACGCCTCCTCCTCCCTGAGGTATCACAGTCCTGCCTGGGCAGTGCCTTCTCTGAGGTTCATGCCAACCACTCACCACGTGTCTGTGCTGAGACTTAGAAAGCCCAGTGACTCACACTGATGCCTCTGACAGCCCCTCAGCATTGGAGCCTCGGGCTCAGTCCTTCACCACGCATTGGTGGTCTGCATGTTATTCATGACCTCGCAGCACATCTGCAGCCCAGAGCAGCGCTTGATTCTTCTCAGAGAAGTGGGTGGAGTTATGGTATGTTTCAGCATTTATGACTGAAAAATGTGTTTTCTTCTTTCATTTTAAGATGGAATAATAAGAATACTTAAGTATGTGTTGCAATAATGTATATATTATGAGTCAATCGAAATAAGTTCACCGTGAAGTCTTGCGTTTTTCATGACTGGCAGCAACCCTGTTTTAATGCAAAGAAATCACAACATGGATGGTCCATTCAGTACAGATTCTGAGAATGAAATATTTTTAAATCTCACCAATAATTCTACATTTGCTTCATCATATTAAAACAATATTCTGTTGTAATCATAATTTTATGCAGTGCACAGAGGAATGAGAGGAGGAATTGCACGTATTATCTCCACTTGACATGCTACAGCATTGCCTCAAGTGGACACAGTGAGAGAGCTCATGTGTCTGCTGCTTATGACACAGAGTCTCAGGAGTCCTTGGAAACTGGTGGGTGGAAGGGGACGGGACACCATCATATAGGAAGTTGTCACACATGATTGCAGTGAGGCAGCCTTGCTTGGAGGTGGAATTGGTCAGTGGTGCTGGACATTATGGGCTGAAAGGCAGCACCTGCCACAGTGAGAAGAGCAAGGAGAGTGGAGCTGAGACAGAGAAGAAATGAAGGAGAACTAGACGGACTGTGCAGACAGTTCAGGCTTGTGTATGCTGCTTTGCCTCACTGACAATGGAGCAATTTGTCTTAGTAGCTCAGCAAGTGCCATCTGCCACACACATGCTCAGCTGAGGCTCTGGTCACAGTACAGGGACAGGAAGCAGGAAGCTGGCGCTTGTGTCTCCTGGGCCTTCCTCTGGGTTTCTGTTCATCCGTAGAGTTGACATCACCCTGTCCAGGCAGGACAGAGTTATTTCCACCCTGATGCTTTGATCCTGGGATTGGTTACCTGAAGGCAACCTGGTCAGGGCCAGAGTGTCCTGCCTCAGTCACCCTGTGATACAGACTTTCAGAGGAGAGTACAGATGGAGTCACATACTACACCCACAGTAGTTTAAAAACTTTGCCTCACTAGTGAGGAAACCACAATCATTGGTCACCTACATGCCAGCTCTTCACCCCATTCTGTGGACTTCACAGACCAGATGTCTCCTGAATGTGGAAGCATGAAACGTGAGATTCTGGCCTGTGGCTCCTTTCACTCTCCTTCTCATCGATCATCAGGCCTGCAGCATTATGAGCTCATTGTGAAGACCAGAATCTGAGAGCACAAAGTGTCACTGTGCAGACGCCACATGCATGAGCTCACCACTGACTGACTGTGGCTCCCGCTGCTATGCCTAATGCTGCAGCATTTGACTGTGTCAGGCCAGTGGTGGAATTGCTGCCTTCAGTCTTTCAGGGTGTGTCATGAGGAGGAACATGGTGTCTCTGGGTTGGGGTGCTTAACCTCTTTCAACAGACTCACCTGAGCCCTCTTTTTCCTTTTGTAAGCACCCCATGGCAACCCAGTGCCCCAGGCGTGCCAGCAAGCACTCCACCACCTCTCCTATCACTCCTGTTCACAGTCCTCTCCATGGTGCCCTTCCTCTGACTGTATGGATCCCAAACCTTTTCAGTATTGAGCAACCTCTGGTATTTGGATGTGAGTTCCTCGTGAAGTAGACAGGTGTCTGGTAAACCAGTACTTTTCATGGACATCCTTTCACTATATCAAATATTAAAACTTCTTTATTTATTATGACTTAAGTGAAAGGCATTTTAATATTGAAGGGATTCATTAATATCTCTGACAAATATGTGCATTTTGGAGACATAGATCAGTTAAACTGTCCATATTCTTCTTGTGTGATTATTTTTCTGGGGAGACACCACACAACCATCTTCACTTTGCAGGTAAGAATTCCATGACAGACCATTACAAGAATCAACCAGTTTATTTGGCTTACTTACAGGAGCAAGGACAAGTGTTAGACAGGAGCATGGTTGATTTACAGGCAGCTCACCATAGCATGACCGACTGCTAGAAAGGGACAGCTACATGGAACTCTTTCTCCCCCTCACCCCCGAACTGCTCTGGGACAAAGTTCTACCTGAAATACTCGGCTGCTCAGGAGTCTCTTTGAAACTTCTTCACTTCTCAGGGGTCCCCTCCAGACTAACCCTCACTACCAAGCAGCACTGTCTAAAGGCTTGGCTGACAGGAAAGCTTCCTCCACCACAGACACTCTTTCTGTTTAACCTGGAAGGGGTCCACCCCTTTCCCAAGTTGTCAGTTTCAGGAACCTCCTCAGCTAATGGGTTGTTCACTGGCTGAGACTGGGGTGTCACATCCTGTACCAACCAGGTTTTTAAGACAAGATCCCAGCTTGGGGAAAATAGCTTCATGGAAGCATTTTCTGGGACCAGGACATGGTTTATTTTGAAATAAATAATAAAAATATAAAACATATGGAAATTGTCATGCTTGCAGCCTGCTCTTTGGAATGGGCAGTTGCTAGGGGCCTGAGCACTTGCTAGGAACCACTCCCCTGAGTCTTGCCTCCTGTCTCTGACAGAGGAACTCCTCCCTTTTGTGGATTGTGCATGCCTCCTATCTCTGACAGAGGAATTCTTGCCCATTTTGTGAATTGGGCATGCCTCCTATCTATTCCTAGGTCTCTTTTTTGTTTTTTCTCAAGGACTAGCTAGGCTATCACCTCCCCTATGGTTCATGCTCCCAGACCTAGAGACATCTAGTAAATTTGCTTTAACCCTTTACCTTTACTAAATAAGAACCAAGCCTATTTTAGCCTTAAATTAAATTCTAACTAGAGATTTCATGTTTAGTCATACACTGTAAATAGACTTATTAGCCAGAATATATATGCTGATTTTAAAGAAATTAGAAAACAACTTCAAGAGTCCTAAAACATAGGTGGGTAAAATTCCCTCAAAATATGACTTTCACTGAGTTAATTCAGAAATTCTATAAATATCAGACCATGCCATCTGTTCACTAGGTCAGGACACAACTATTTCTTTTTTTTTTTTTTTGTCTTTTTATAGGCATTTTTTTAATACTTGGAAAATATCATATAATCAGTGGTTGAGAGAAAGAAAGTGCCAGAAGGAGTGTGCACATGCACACATGGGGGACAGAGGACAACTTTCAGAAGTCAAGTTCTCTCCTTCCACCCAGCGTGCTCCTGGGATCTTCTCTCACTAGGTTTGCACTCAGGTGCCCCTCACCACTGAGCCATCTCGCTGGCCCTTGGTGTCAGCAATGAAAGGGTTAGCAAGGCTGTGCAAGCAGCTCACAGGGATGCTGGGTGACTCCAGGGCGCAGGAGGAAACTGTCTCACTCCCCTTGTGATCCACAAGTCAGTACATGCTTCCACCTCTGTCTGAGAGCCTGTCTTCTCACAGCTGAGCCACCAGAGGCAGGTACCAGAACTGGTTGAAAGAACCAAATGGGTGTGGACACAGGAGATCTCTGGAGCCCTCCTGTGGTCTTCCTGAATGCCTTCAGGATTGGGTAGATGTCAAATGCTGCTGCTTCTGCTCTGCGTGCTTTTCCAAAACACACCGAATCCCGGTGTTCTGAACAAGTTGTCGCTGCAGTCCTGTGCCACAAGGCATTACTGGAGTAAAGACAGGGATTCCGAGGGTCATGGCATCCTAGGGGGAGGCCGCACGATGAGCATGAGAGAGCAAGTCCACATTCGGATCCATGGGGTCCACTTTCTTCAACACGCTATACTTTTTTTTTTTTTTTGTGGATATACAGTTTATTTTCCAAAATTTTTTTCCACTCATACAACTATTATTTATAGAGCACATAAGTTAATAGAAAATAGTAATAAAATAATTCCTAGAATTAGTACTATTTCTTATAGAGCACATGTGTTAATAAAAATAAAATAAATCCTAATTAGTTCCTATCATTAGGACTTAATATAGGCCAGTTTATATGACAATAGCCAAAATATGGTATCCTCCAAAAGAAAAAAATTAATGTATAACATGTGCCTCCTTTGACAGATTCATGTTACCATTTACAAAAATGCATAATAGATATAACATACTCGTAGTGAATTAGGAACATGTTCCCTTAAAGAAAATACAAACCACAAATTAAAAAGAAGCTCAATCTAAATCACCAATGAAGTCTTTGTTAAATGCGATTACAACAATATAGACTTGGACTCTGTGACTAGTGGGACATTGTAAAACAGATAGATTTGGAGAGAGATTTGGGAAAAAAAACCTGTTGATATGTGATAAGGATCTGTTTGTATCTTACCCTCAAACAATGGGTTAGGTTCTTAAAAATGTTTATCCTGAAGGTGATTCCTGCTGATTAAAAGGATAGGTGTCAGTTTACAGGTGTAGCATTCTTTGCCCTAAAATTTTCTAGCATAAAAGCTGTTACAAAATTTCAATAAAATGGGTTCTGATACATTCAGCCTAGAGCGTGTGTGTTTGTTCTCCATCCACTGACTCTTTGCAGTATTTAGTTGGGTGTGGGGGGAGCCCTGAATTGGAGGTTGTGGCTTAGGCCACAACACTGGGGCAAAGTTCAAGATGGCCCAGAGGAAAGCGCCACACAACATTCCTCTCTTTCCTCTGGCTTTATAGTCCTTCTGAAACTTCTTCCACAGTGCTCCTGACACTCTCTCCTGACAGACCCTCAGCCCCACACTCTCTCCTGACAGACCCTCAGCCCCACACTCTCTCCTGACAGACCCTCAGCCCCACACTCTCTCCTGACAGACCCTCAGCCCCACACTCTCTCCTGACAGACCCTCAGGGCCACACTCTCTCCTGACAGACCCTCAGCCCCACACTCTCTCCTGACAGACCCTCAGCCCCACACTCTCTCCTGACAGACCCTCAGCCCCACACTCTCTCCTGACGGACCCTCAGCCCCACACTCTCTCCTGACGGACCCTCAGGGCCACACTCTCCCCTGACAGACCCTCAGCCCCACACTCTCTCCTGACGGACCCTCAGCCCCACACTCTCTCCTGATAGACCCTCAGGACCACACTCTCTCCTGACAGACCCTCAGCCCCACACTCTCCCCTGACAGACCCTCAGCCCCACGATCTCTCCTGACAGACCCTCAGGACCACACTCTCTCCTGACAGACCCTCAGTCCCACGCTCTCACCTGCCTGGCAATCAGGGTCATGCTCTTGCTCACCTGGTCAGGCATCCTCCACACAGCAAGTGAAGTCTCTAGCAATGTGATCTTAGCATCTAATCGACGTGCATCCACCAGCAGTGGCGATTATCTTGACCATCTGAGGTTCTCTGGGTCCTCACTGGCCAACAGTTCACAGGAGACAATCCAGCCCTTGCACTGTGATTCACACTCACCCACCATGTGACTCCACGAGTACCTTTTACACTTGCACAAGTACACAGCTTAGTCTACTCTCTAACCATTGCTTTAATTCCATTCCATGTCCAGTCAGTTAAGATGCAACCAGAAGCCTTGCAGGACACCTTCCCTGAGGCCCGGGCCTCCTCAGCCCAGCCCAAGACTGCTGCAGCCACACCTGGGACACACACCTGTGCAGAAAGGACATGGTAGATGTCATTGTCACCTCAGTCTCTGTCCCCTGCTTGGGCCTGGCACTGTGAAGCCTCCTAGCTGCTGCCAACAAGGGGAAGATGATCCAGGTGCAGCCCATTACAAGGATGTGAGGATGTGAGGAATGCAGAACAGTTATGAGTTGCTGTGAGGAGTGGACATCTCTGTATGTCCACAAGAAATTAGAGTCATTTGCATATTCATTAGCAGAGTATTTGCTGGTACAAGACTGTATCCAGCTTGAGATACTAAGACAGAAAGGGCCCCAGGCCCAGACAACAACAGAAGCACAGAACCTTCCAGCTGCGACCCACCCCACACAACTGACCTCAGGACACACGGACACCTCTATGATGAGAGAACAGTTCAAACACTTCTAATTCTGACACTTCTGCACCTTCGTTGAGAAAAATGGATGCAATATTTGCTCTTCATATGAAGTTCATGTGAAAACTTAAGAACTAGGGAAGATGTATGAGGTTTTATCTAATCAAGATTCTCTCCTGCGTTTGGCACCTTCATGTGCCACCTCCAGCACATGATCATGTCTGTGCTCTGAGGTTAGAGGTGGAGCCCACCCACCCTGAGGGACTCCCTTCACCGCACAGCTTCTCTCTCCACCCCTCTACTCTACCCTGTCCTTGAGAAAGGCAGGTCTAGACTACCCCTGCTGGTCTTTGTGACTTGCATGGCTGTGTCTCTCCCTGCAGCCTCCTCACTGTGGTTTCTGAACAGTAATGCATTCCCATGTCCTCAATCATCACAGAGCACGAATGGAGAACTGCTTCTTGCTGGTGCATATGAACATGATGAATAGACGTTTCAGGGACCACTTATAGGTTATTCCTCCATCCTCAAATTCAGATGTTACACTGGGGGGTGTTGGGTCTAACTCCAGTAGTGGCCACCAATGAGACTCTGGAGTAACCAGAGATGGCACAGGTGAGTGCCAGGTCTGCAAGGGTTCCAGCAGGCCATGTCTGCAGTCCTGCCACTGTGATTCAGACATGAAACCTGTGGACAGAGAACCAGAGTGTCATGAACCCACCTCTTGCTCTGTGTTTATACCTGCATCAATCACATCTGGGAGCCTCAGAGAGAAGAGAAACCACAGACAATTTGGGTTTATTCGTGCAACCCACTCAAGCCCTTCCTTGGAGCCTGTCAGACCCAGTGCATCCAGTAGTCGCTGAAGGTGAATCCAGGGGCCACACAGGAGAGTCTCAGGGACCCCCCAGGCTGCACCAAGCCTTCCCCAGACTCCACCAGCTGCACCTCACATTGGACACCTGCAAACACAGAGAATCCTGGTCAGGAAACTGTCATACATGCCCACTGTCCCTCTCACTCATGTCCACTCACACACTCAGCATCTCCTGTTCCCCACAAATTACCTTCCCAAAGAGCCACAAGGAAAACCCAGCTGAGCCCCAAGTCCATGGTGAGTGTCTGTGTTCAGTGCTGACTACTGAGTGGGAACAGCTGGGGTCAGGGCTGGGCTCCTGTGCAGAGCTGCTGGGTCAGTGCTGGGCTGGTTATCAAGGGAAGAAGGAGGGAGCTTTGAGAGGAAGCTTTAGAGAGTGTACACCCAGGGAAAATGCACATGTCCTCAGGAACTCCGGTGGAAAAATAGCATTTTTCACATTAGACAATAAAGTAAGTTTCCTCAGTGAACGATATTCAAGGAGATCTTCCTTGAATGGTTAGCTTAGCCCTGTGTAAGAGCCTGTGATTTTTCATTGCTTGGAACCTGTGTTCCTTGAATTCTTACACAGAACATCACTAGACTTTCTGGCTGAGGTTTATAGAACCAACTTTTTGTAAAGAGAATATTGTGTGGTTTCCATCATTCCTGCACTGATATAAAGAACGGATAACTGGTGTGAGTCAGTACTGTCTGAGAAAGGGTAAGAGACTCTGCCCTGGAAGGCCTAACAAGTCTGGCACAGTTATGTGCTACATCACTTAGTTAAGAGTCACATTATTGGGGTTGGAGAGGTGGCTCAGGGATTGGGCCTGTGCCTTGCAGGCGGAGGGTCCCGAGTTCTGATCCTAGACCCCACGTATAGACGCCAGGCGGAAGCTGGGCCACCTGCATTTCTGGTCCTGGTAGGATGGAGCCTGTGAATGCCAGGGCAGAGTAAACAGGGAGGACATGGAGGTGGTCCATGGTGGTTCCCGGGTTTGTCCGTGGTTCTACACACACACAAACACACACTCATGCACATGCACACATGCACAATTGAATAAATAATAATAAAAAAATTTTAAAAAGAGTCACATTATTAGTGAAACTACAAAAAGGAGATTTATTCAGTGTGACCATATTGAAAAAGGGTAAAAGAGAACCAGTGGCCTCCCCGCATCCAGTTGGTCTTCAGTCTAAAGTGAGGGTGAGGCACAAGTAGAATTTAAAGACATGTGCAACTAAGAAGTCCGAGCATGATCTGGACCATGCATCATTGTCTCCGTCCAATCACTCTGAAGCCTTCAAAGAAAGGGGTTTCCGAGGGCTCCCACATATATTGAAGTCTATTAACATTTTCTGGAGAAGTTCTTCCCTGGCCTAAGATTCGTGGGGCATATCCAACTTCACTGGGTTTATCCTCTCAGTAGTCTAATAGCCAGAGGAAGGAAGCAATGTCCCTTAGAGTTTCCTCATGTTGTTTATTTGGGCACACTTTCTGGCATCTAGGAACTTTTACACTCTGGTACTATTGATACTGTTATATTCTTGGGTCTCTGCATTCATATGCCTATGTCAGGCAGTCTTTCCATTATATAAATGACATGCAATAATCCACATCTTTGACCTTCCTTTACATAAGCATTAAAACATGTGCATGCCTGTGAAGTGATAATTATGAGATGTGCAGGGAGGAAGGACAGATGAAGATGAGCGACCAGGTGCCCTCAGGTATAACCCTGCACCTCTCCCCCAGCCCAGCCCCAAAAAGAAGAAGCAGTCTTCTTTTCACTCAACAAATGTGGGGAGATAAATTATTCTTCCTTTATAGACTGTTGTTTACAGATATGGATTTGAGACTGCCACTCAACCTCAGTAATTTCCATTTTCACTATGCATATCCCCATAGATACTTACAATAAAGTAGCTAGTTTATTGAAGAAGAAATATGGATGAACTTAGAGAGATATCAGGCTAGGTTTCTGATCCATTTCCTAAACAAATACAAATGAAGTTCAATTTTTGTGCATGATGTATGTTGTGTTTCTGGATGAAACCACTTATTTTATGTTACATTGTCACTTAGTACAGGATTTTATTCGATATTTTTAAGGGCTATAAGTCATTGTTCCTTAAGGGTATTTTAGTTTAGTTTTCTTGTGTTTACTTTTAAAATGGTTTTTTTTGTTTATTTCTTCTAGTCATATAAAGTTGATAAGTACTCCATTCCCCTCCCGCCCTCCACCTATCCCTGGATCCCTTTGCTCCCTCCAACCTTTTCCCTTTCCTTTCCCCCCTCCCTCCCTTTCTCCCAGTGCTCTCCCCCATTCCTGGTGGCCTATTTCCTCTGCTGTAGCATGATCCCCTCTCTCCTTGTTTCTGGCGGGGCCCTCCTTCCCCTTCCCTCCCTGCTTATAATCTTTGCAATTACTGTAGGTATTACAGAGATTTATCTTTGGGTGTGTCACTAAGTGGGTTTGGTATTAGGATCCACGTATTAGGGAGTATATATGGCCCTTAATTTTCTGTGTCTGGGATACTTTATTAATATAATTTTTCTAATTCCACCCATTTCCTGGCCATCAGGTATTCTGGTAGTGAAGTACAGAGTTGCCAAAGCACAACAGGAAAAGTGCATTATCTTTTATCACAAGTACCTGTGGATGTTGGTCCACTGGTCCATACAGTCTACTACATTTGCTTTAGAATTCCAGAACATCGTGAGATCAATACACTTATTTCTGTGCATTGGATGCATGGGTCTCTGTTCCCAAGTCAGGGACAGATATTCCAGAATGAGATATTCTCTCCTCTGGCAAAAACTTGAACAGATGGAATTTCCAATGCTGATGGAAATGATGTTGATGACTATAACTTTCAAACATGCTTAGTTATGAAATATCACAGCCCTCCTTCACCAAAATACATTTAATGCTTGCTCTTCCTTTTGACTTCATGTGATGAAATAAAATAAGTGGTAAAAGACAAATGTGATTCTATTTAGGTAAGAGTCTTTGCTGTGTTTGGCACCCTCACAAGTCACCTCCAGCACATGATCATTCCTGGTCTTTGGAGATGACTGTTAACAAGAGAACCCATAGGTCCTTAGGGAATCCACACACTCCTTCCTTCTCTGTTCCTACTTCACTTTAAGGAAGGTTGACCTCGAGTGCCCCCTGCTGGCTGTGATGGGCCCTGCATGAATGTTTCACTGCAGTCCCCTCACCACAGCTGCTGAGCAGCAATGCAGAACAAGTCCTTAGTCACCAGGGAGCAGTGGAAATTGGATGCAGCTTGTAAGTAAATCCATAAACAGATTGGTATTTAGATCCCTTTTGCCATGGAAGCATCTACGGGAAACCTGAGACAGTTTGTCCGGGAGTGTTCTGTTTCTTTGATATAAAGTCCTTGTATTCCAGAACACCTTCTGCATTGTTACAGATTTTCAGAGGCCTGGCATATTTGCACATGAAAGGGCCTTTTCAGAATTGGATATCCACCTCTTGGCCTTCAGAAATTATAAGTTTTAAAAGAAAAATATTTCATTTGTGCTTGTACCATTGTATTATTACATGCATGAAGAGTAGTGTTAGATACTACTAAGCTTCCTAAGCCATGGAACAGTTTTACACAGCAGGATCCTGGCTCCAATGAGTTCATTCACTGCTGTTGTATACTTACTATAGAGTTCTGTTGCAGTCTCAGAATTTTCCATTAAAATTGTTTGTGAGAAGTTTTACTCATATGAGTCATTTCTTAAATTGAAAATTTTAGTGGATTATGGGACTGAAATTCATATTTCTCTATGTGAAATGCTTTCACATTACATAAATTCAGGGTTGGATATGAAGATGTATTTGCTTTAATGACATGCACTTTACATTCAGCAAAGGGTATTCACATAAACATGGCACATAGCATACACTTTATAGGAGTCACATTGTACGCACTTATACAATATGGTGCTCATTCCTGCAATTGTTGAAAAGGTACACAGAATCCCAACATCACTTTTCTCTAGAGAAAGATGAGCTGTAGAAACTCCATGAAAGAAAAACATTGAATAACATGAATTTACACCAAGCTGAGAAAAAGAATAAGAGGTTTGAGGCTCTCATGTAGCAAAGAGGAGTTCTGGGAATCAGTCTTCATCTGTGATCTCTAACCTGTGCTCATTCCTTGCTCCCCATCCTTGTAACTTGAAGTCGTGGGATTACTTTTCTGTTTATTGGAAGATGCTATAATTTTGGGCAATGATGCTGCACACTGAATATTTTTCAGAGCAGGTGTTTCAGTATCAGCAGAGGACATCCTTGCCTAAGGACTATGTTCTGTAAAAGAGTCTGTGTGTAGCTGTTATTCTGAAGTCCCAGGGTCTCAAGTACTGACAAGTTCAACAAGGGGTGCGAAAAGGCATCAAGGTACTGAGTTTGAAGTCCTCATTTTTTCTGGGAAAATCCAACCCTGACCCATCCCCGGGTCCTGTGAAGTCAGAGCTCTTCTCACTAATACTCTAGTTCCCAGTGAGAGTGCTTGGTGTGAGGCACCCTTGAGTGGTCCCTGGGCCACCTAAACCTTCTCAGTATCCACATTGTCAGCCAGACTGACCAGGTGTATTGAGCACATTCTGTTTCAGGGAACACAGAAGAGTGTCCATCCTGCCTAGTGATCGGTAGGACAGTGCACACTGCCAACTTCAACGACAATTCTGAGCAATTTTCCTTCCCCAGCTTGTTGCTAAGGGTGCCAATGCCCATTTGTCCATCAGAATTATGATGGTTCTGAGAAAACACCTGTAATATGTGAGTCCTGTGAGGCTCTTATCCAAGGGAAATAGGAATTGAGCCAGGGTCTGGATGAACTATGGAATTCCAAGGTTTTCTTGCTTTCTGACATTTTATTTCATTCTCAAAGCATGAAATATAATATGCTGTACTACAGATGTGCACTTTTCTTCTCTGTCCAGTCCCTCATTTGTGGTGGCTGATGCACTCACTGCCCACCTTCCAAACCCAGACCCATCAACAACCTGCTCTTGCCCAGTCTACAAAGCATGACCAAGACCTGGGGATGAAAGTCTCAATCTAGAGCCAGCTTTGTTCTGCCTGAACAGATGAATGTCCACCTTCCTCTTCAGAAGATGCTGTCAAGATGACCTACAATCTCCGTGTCGTGACTCTTGGAATGCTGTAAGTCTGTGTTTGTAAACCAATTTTGAATTTTATTAACCATCAGGAGCCCTGCGAGCTTCCTCATGTGGACTAACAGACTGAAGAGGATGAAGTTGATCACCATCTCACTTGAATCCAGGTGGGCAAAACAGCCCCACTGCAGCCTCTGCTCTTGAAAATGTGCTTGTTGGACTTCCTGAAGAGCAGCAGAACCCTTGACCAGGTTCCCTAGGGTCTCTTGGTTTGTTCGCATGTCTCCTCCCCAGGGGGAAATGGCTGTACTCAGGCTGCATGCAGAACCTTCAGAGCAACCAGAAGCTGGCGATACTGTGCTAGAGCAGCTCCTTGCTTTCAGGAACCCCAGGACCATGCAGGGAGTCCAAGACAGGCAGGAGGAGCATCTCTTAAGCATCCGTCACAGAAGCTGATGTAGTTTACCATTACTGCTCTCCAGTGCAGAGGATTCTGGTAGTATCCTTTGATGGAATGTCCAACCCAAGGACATGTATAAGTGAAGGCAAAGATTGCTATATGCAACAATCTTCATTCTGCCAGACACAGGAACCAAGGCTGTGTTTGCAAGGAGGGGCCATCATTGTGGTGTTTCTGTCTTTACACTTGACATGCTCCAGTGGTCTGGCCAAGACTGCCCTGTGAGTTTTCCTGAAAGCAGCAGCTGAGGTCATGCATGCCAGACCATGGCTGTGATGTGAGTGTGGATACCCTCTTCTCCCAGCATCTGAAAAGCCCGTAGCTGTGCAGGGAAGCACATCAGAGGGTCACTTTCAGCGGACCATCATGTCCCTGAGGTCAACATGTCAACCCTGTGTGCAGAGAACCTCCCACTAAGACACATCTCCAACAGCCCACATTTTCAGATGCGTTCAAGGAGAATTCAGTGATGACCAAGTGTTGGGGACCCAGCTCCTCCCACCTGCAGGAACCTCTGTGTGAGGCCATCAGATCCTCCATGGATGCTTCTCCACCTCTGGATTCTGTTTTTCCCATCTCTGAAGGGGCTCCACCTTGGGACCAATATGTATTCTTAATTTTCCGCTGCCTATATTATTCAAAATTCAGGATTAAGGAACAATCAAGAGATGAATCAACTTTCTCAGCAGCTCAGCCCAGGCCATTTGAGATTGTAAGCCACATAAGAAAGTCCTGATACCCTTGGAATAGCACAAGCTAAACATTGACTACAGAGGAATTCAGTATTAAAATAAGTCCTGAACCCTCAATTAGAGCTTGTCTCTATCATCTATCATAACAACTAGCTCTGCTCCTCTGAAGATGATGGAGGCAGGGAAAGTGAGAAGTATTGAAAGTCTTGGGAGAAATCAATGCAGCTGTCACAAACAGGATAATGTCACTGTTCACTATGATGTAAATGAAAGAAAAGGAGGAGGAGAAACTTTTATAAGGGAGTTTTTTTGGTCCCAATCCAGGATTATCATCTGTCTTGGAGCTATACCTCATCACAAGAGTAGTTTAAAAAGAAATCCCTTAAGAGATTTTCTTCTTGACTGACTTGATGGTCCACTAATTCATTTCTTAGGAGTTTTGAGAATCTAGACACAGTGAGGATGACAGATACTTTTCTATGTGTATAGGCCACTATGTGTGACTCAGATGTACTCTTGTGCTTTCTCATTAAAAACAACAGCAAAGAAACTAATTTGATAACTTCAAAGGACAGCAGCTAATGGTGAACCCAGAGACACCTGAGTTTTAGTGTCACGTGGAGATCAAACCACCACTACTGCTGATTCTCTGCACATGCAGCTGAAGCTGAGGAAGGGTTCACTTTGTTCTCAGTGCCCCTACTGGTCCTTCCCATCCTGCAAGGAGGTTCACGTCCAGATTCACAAAGACTTTGCCTCACTGTCTCTTGCACAATAATAAGTGGCCGTGTCCTCAGATCTCGCACTGCTCATGTGCAGGTGCAGGGTGTTCTTGGTGTTGTCTCTGGAGATGATGAAATGGCCCTTCACTGAGTCTGTGCATTTTATATGACTACTACCACTACTAGCCCCTTCCTTAGTCACTAAAGGTAAATGCAGAGGCCACACTGGGGAATCTCAGGCACCTGCCAGGCTGAACCAAGCCTCCCCCAGACTCCACCAGCTGCACCTCACACTGGACACCTGCAAACACAGAAGATTCTGGTCAGGAAAGTGTCGCATATCCCCAATCACCCTCCCATGACTATTCAGAGTCAGCATTTCTTTATCTCTATGAATTACCTTTCCAAAGAGCCACAAGGAAAATACAGCTGAGCCCCAAGTCCATGATGAGTGTGGTATTCGGTGCTGATCACTGAGTGGGAACAGCTAACTTCAGGGCTGGGCTCCTGTGCAGAGCTGCAGGGTCAGGCTGGGCTGGTTTACAAATGAAGAAAGAGGTCCTATTTACATGTTCTTATGGTATGTAGTGAGGTCTGATGTGAAGATCCTATGAGTGCTGTCAGGTTCAATGTGTCCCCCACAGTCTCATGTGTTTAGCAAGGTCATGGCACCTTGAGAGGTGGAGCTTTGCTGGAGGAAGGTAGTCACAAGGGGTGGGCCTTGAGGTGCATTAGTCTTACCCTACTTCTAGGAGAAGTCGGTCTTTGCTGCAAACAGTCTGGTGCTCTCAGCTTCCAAGATGTCTGCAGTGACATAGCCTTCTCCAGCTGTGGACAGCCAGCCATGCCACCTCTGCTTTGAGATTGTATCTTCCCTCTGGAACCATAAACTGAATAAATCTCCCTTTCTCCCTTAAATTGCTTGACTTTGGGTGTTCTCTCGCAGCAATAGTTAGGAGTAACTGCTGTAAGTGTCATACTCAGAACACAAATGTGTGTTCTCAAAGAATCTTGTGGAAATATTGCATTTTTTAATTTCTTCCACTCATACAATGTTGTATTTTGTACATGAAAAGTAAACTCAGCCATACTTAGAAACATCTGGATCCACAGAGTCCCTCCTAGAAATATTCCATTTCTCATCTTTAGAACCATTAGTCCATCTTTGTGTTCTAGGTTAAAGATAGACATTTCCACCAAAGTTTAGGGAGCCAACATCTTGTAAGGAAAGAATGTTGTGCACAGAGCAGCTCAGTCCAGGCGCTTTTGCAAGCCTGGCCCTTTCCCTTCTTTTATCTTTGTGTTTCTCACTATAAGTCCATTTATTCATTTGAAATAGTCTCATTAACATGCAAATGGAGTACAATAATTTTTCCTATTTCCCCTTTAATTATGCATTGGGATACTTGCATCGACTCTGAAAGGATTAACACCATGAAGATAAATCCCAGAACCATGGATTCCTGAGAGTGAAAACCTCTCAGTTATCACTGCCTGTGATGGGAAGTGAGGAGGAAAGTGCTTCTGGTTACTCAGCAGGTACCGAGAAAGAAACTGCACTTCTGTCCACAGTCACAACCTATGTGTCCTAGCAACTGGGGAGCAGGTCTTCAGTCTTCTTTCTTCAGAGCCTCACAGCCTTCTTGATGCCACACTCAATCTGCAAAGCATTTTGACATTGAAATAATTATTTCTTATTAGAGAGTGTTTGCAAAACCATTTAATAAAGATGCACAACACACTCTTTGTAGAATCTTTAGTCATTCAGTGATCATTCCCCACTATCCCATGAAATAGAAGGGGCAATTTCAGCTTTGGTTCTGTTTCTAGATCCCCTCTTTGCTTCACAAACTTCATCGTGTCTGTTTTCAGAGATCAACACTTTCTGGCAGCAACACTGGTATAGCAGAAACTAGCTGTGAGCAGGTAAAATCAAAGCCTCCCTTCTCAGTTCATTCCTGAGCTGAACCATACTTGAGCTGAACCAATAGGACTTAACACAATGCTGAGGAATCTCAGTGGATGTCACCACTGCACTAACAGATGCAAAAGATTTAACTCTCTCCTTAGACACAATAGAATTGCTCGAGACATCCCATCCATCCACTGTGAGTGGAACTGCAGACCAGGCTGGAATCCTTCAGATCCTCAGCTATGGCAGCTGCACTCTTCGAGTCAACAGTTCCTCTGCATGGCTGCTGATAAATTGCCATCAAACAACTTAAGTAAAAAGGTAGATTTTCTCTATTATGATGGCCTGTTTACAGTTCTTAGTGCAGTTGGCAAGAGAAGATGCACCATAACCAAATGGTGGGGGAACTGGCCACAACATATTCTGAGAGAGGAATAATTCTCCCTTTCCAGACCCACATGTCTGGCTAAGTACCCAGGAGAATTCAGACTTCCTCAATCAGTCTCTGTATTTAATTCACTTGCCCAGGGCCTAGTTCGATCCACCATTAGTTGGGCCTTCCCCAATTCCACAATGTCCATCAACCAGACAATCTCCTGTAATTTCATCGTGGGCATAACTCAACTATGAATTCCTTACAAATGTGCCCAGAACGTGAATCCTCAACCATCCAACTACAACATATTTGTACCTTGTTGTGTGAGCAATTGTTGCTCTTCAAATATTAAAGACTTCAGGCTGCTGTCGGTGTGTAACCTATAGTGTGGTGTTAGACTGCCTTCTCTGCAGTTTTGAGAGCCATGACCTTGAGAAGGTGACTGGAACCTGGAACTTTGTCCTCATATTTGCAATCAGTGTTGTCATACTAGGCAGCTTCCAGCCCCTTTCTCCATTTGTGATTGTGCTGCTCTGTCACACAATGAAGGCAAAGCAAGCCTTAGTCAAACAGAGGCAACTTGGTCCTGGACCTCTAGCTTCAGTAAAGACGAGCTTATTCATTTTTGTACATTGCAAACCACTCAGACTTAGTGCTGTGTAATACAGACAAAAAATGAACTGAGAAGTGGAGTTGTTGTTTTAGTAAGTTCCTAAGCAGTGGAAGCATCCTCAGATTCTTGCTGATTCTCATACCAGACAATGTGCACTGTGTGTGGAAGAAGTGTTCATTTCTACAAATGCAGAGCTAGTGACAATGGGCCCAGATGAGAAGTAACTTGAACAAATGTAGAAGGAGTCTCCATCTCAGAGCTTCGGAAGTGACCCCAGAATGTGGGCAACAAAGAAGGTCCTCTTGATGCCACGGTGGGAATGAAGAGTGAGGTGCTGGGAACTGGAATGCCACCCTTGTTACTAGCAAGCAGAGAGCGCCTCTGATAATGGAGTAGCTCTAGGGTTTTATGGAAGGTGGTAGTTCTCTGTGGGGAAACACCTAAACACCAAAACATTTAGGTTGTTTAACTGCACAGGGTCTGTGTAGAATGTAAGAAGTAATGAGAGATGGACTTTATAGTGCAGGGGACAAATGACTGGAAATATGTGGGAAATCCCCAATTTGGACTGTGAGAATGAGAGTGTATGAGAGATATCTGATCGTGTGTCAAAGGAAGCAATCAGAGTTAAGCTAAGCAGCAGGAAGCCAGATTAGTGTAGAAAATATTGGTAAAATGACAGTGAATTCTGTAGCTCCTGGACGCTGTCTTTCTCATTGCATGGTCAGCAAGTGTGGTCGACCAGGATAGACACACTTGAGAAAGCAGCCCAGCACAGTCCTCTGCTTGCACTGCTGGCTCTGCCCAAGCATCTGCACTCAGCTCTCTGGAGCAGCACTTGTCGGTGCCTGTCCTGTGATGCAAACCAGAGCACATCCATCCTCCAGAGGTGAAGACGGTGTTCCCAGAGCACACACTCAAGAAGACTTTCTGGATAAGTGGATGCCAGGCTGGATTGAGAGACTCTGAGCTAATAAACAAGGTGTAAGTAGTATTGATGATTCCTAATATTCATCTTCGGCCTTCACATATATATGCATGCACACAGACACACACAGACACACACACACACACACACACACCTGAATATGTACACATGCACCCACCAATGTGCAAAAATGCATATGCACATGTATGTGTATACACCACACATACATACACAAAAGAAATGGGGAGAAAGACTTAAAACTTTTTTTCTGTTGAGCCTTTGACCTTTCTCAAGACAAGTTGCTCTGTCTTCTGTTCCCCACTTTGGAATGTGGTTGTCTAGCATTTGTTCTTCTGTCTCGCTATTTTTTCGAGCATAACTACATTTAATTTTGTCTGTTTACATGTAGAGGACTGGGTCCATCAGTTGCCTCACAGTGTCCCCTGTACCACATTTGTTGAGCATCTTGAAAGTTGACCTATGCACTGGTGCTGTAGTTATTTAAGCAGTTACTGACTGTTGAGCAATAACCATACATTTTGTACATTACAAGTACATGAGTTAGTGGCTCATTACTGGTTTTTTTTTAAATTATTTATTCAACTGTGTGCATATGCGTGTGTATGTGCGTGCGCGCGCGCGCGTGTGTGTGTGTGTGTGTGTGTGTGTGTGTGTGTCTGTGTATGTGTAGAACCACGGACGAATTCGCAAACCACCATGGACGCCTCCACCTCCTTCTGCCCCGGGATTCACAGGCTCCGCCCTACCAGGACCAGAAGCACAGGCCGCCCCCGCTTCCGCCTGGTGTCTATACGTGGGATCTGGGATCCGAACTCAGGACCTTCCGCCTGCAAGGCGGAGGCTTAACCCCTGAGCCACCTCTCCAGCCCCCTCATTACTGTTGATACTCTATACTATCAATAGTTTTCATTTCTCCAGAATTGACTTTACGGAGTCCTTTCGATATCTCACCATGTAAGGCACCTGCTTGCAAGCCTCGTGACCTGAGTTAAATTCCCAGACCACCTTATGGCATCAGGAAAGAACTACCTCCAGAGTAATGGAGCCTCTTCATGTGCACTGAGCCATGCATGTATGCATTTTCTCTCCCTTTCCTCTATTAAACAAATGAATGAATAATTAATAAATATCAGTTCCTATTCAACCTCCACTTCTATGAGTTTGACTTCTAGGCTCCAAATGTAAAGTTCATATCCTTGTTCTTCATAATTCTTTCAGGAAAACTCTTTTTTAAAAAACATGCCTGTGTTAGTCTTCATTTGATTCTCACTCTAAATTGGCTACAGCATCCAGAATACTCAGCTAGCTCTTGAGTACTCTTCTCCTTGGGGTATCCTCCACCTGAGAGACTCAACTTTACAATGTCTCAGATGTGCACATGAGATGACCAGGTAGCATCCTTCACACGCCTGAGGTTTGAGGAGACCAGATACCTCCAAGTGTCCTCATTTCTGCCAGGGTTCTTATCTGATGAGCGTGCAGGGTCATTCACTAAGTGTGCTTAGGATGCTCCAGACTTCCTGCAGGCTGCTTCTCCACTGTTAAAAATTCCTTCTGCAAATAAATTCCCAAAGTCCCTGAGTCATGCTATAAGGTGTGCTCACCATATGGACCGCTTTCAATGGATCTGTTTTCAGAGTCAATCAACTGTTTTACTTAACTGTAAAAAAAAACTGATATCAATCTACTTTAAAAGAAAAAAACACATTTCAATTATTATGCAGACTTTTAATATAAAAATTATTTAACTGAGATTTGCACAAATATTTACCCTTACCTCTATCAGTTATACATATGATAATTATACACTGAAATATTTTGTGAATCTGGTAAGGTGTTTTCCAGGGAGTTTGTTCAATTTCACATTTTCTCCCATCATACTCTTCACAGTGAAATAGCAAGATGATGAAAAGTTACAAACCAGTAGTATGCCTGGGTATCATGGGGTTGTAGTTGATGCTCCCATAGGCAGCTCCGAGAGAGGAGAGAGGGGAAGGGTTAAAACAGTCCACAAGATTGTCTGGTATTGTGGTTACTCTTGCATCTTTAGTGCCTCTATAACCATCACCACATGAACAGCAGTGCCAGGTTCTGCTATAAGCTCCAGGTGTGAGGGTTATTTTGAAATTCAGCATTTTAGTAAGTGAATGGTTCATAAGAACACAGTTCTGCTTGTGCCAGGAGGGCCTTCACACTGCTTCCCATTCTTATTGTCACCCTGACAAATCTCAGTTTGTGAGATCCCCCATAGCATGTTCCCTGCAAGGATCTGCAGTGCCTTTGGTGTCTGTCTCTAGAATTGTACAAAAATGATGTTGCTATCTGTGATGGTGCATCATACCTAATCTCCCCATTGTCACAACCTGCACAGTGACCACAGAGAGTATCTCCCATTCCTGCACACCTGCACCCTCCACAGGAATCACAGAGAGTATCTCCCCATTTCCACCAACCTATACCCTCCACATAAATCACAGAGCATCTCCTCATTCCCACTAACCTATGCCCTCCATTGTAACCACACAGTTCAGCTCTGCCCCACAGATTACATAAGAATCTTTAGATAGGAGACCTCAACCTGAGGCTGAATGCTCTGAGACTGACAGAAGAAAAAACTGAGTACATTACAACATAGACACATAAACTTCAACATAGAATTTGGTAGCATGAAAATACAATCAATAAATAAATGGGATCTTATGAAATGAAAAAAACAAAACAAAGTAACACCTCAGTGAAGTGAACAGGAAATCCTCAGAGTGACAGAAAAGCTTTACCAGTTGTACCAGTAATAGGAAATAATTATCTAGAATATACAAAGGACTCTACTAAACTCTACAAATAACACAGCTAAAACAAGAAGAAATATAAAGGGCTAATAAACATATTTAAAATGTATTCAACGTCAACCATCTGGAAAATACCAATTAACCTGCTCTGAGGGTCCCTGTCACTAGGTCAGTATGGCCATCATCAAGACATCAAAAGAGAACATGCCAGCAAGGAGGTAGGAAGAGAGGAACCTTCCTTATTCACTGCCAGTGGAGAGCAAATGGGCACTGCCAATATGCAGACGAGCGAGGCTATTCCTCCAAAGGCTAGAAATAAAGGAACATTTGCTCAAGCTGTTCTGCTCCTGGGAAGAAACACAAAAACTCCTCATCCCACTGCAGAGATACCTGTCCAACCCTGTTCATGACTGTGCTCTTCACACTAGCTGGAAAAGTTGCAGATGAACTGTACATGTACAGGATGCAATTTTATAAAGAAAGGTGAACATATGATTCTTCTTTCAGGAAAATGCATGGAACTAGGAAAAGTGTACTGTGTAAGAGAGCCAGACCCAGAAAGAAAAACACCACTTTCTCTCTCATAGGTGCTGCTAGCTTCAAATCTTTAGGTTTGTGTGTTAACGAGCAGTACTTGCAGAAAATATAAAATCCAAACAGGACCAAGGGAGTTGGGTGATTTAAGGGATGGAGGACAACAACAGCATGTTACATGCAATGAAAACACAAAGGGAAATTACTAAGAGGAGGAAGTTAATCAGAGAGGTTGATGAGTGGGGTGAGGGGTATGAGAGAGGTGAAGAAGGGGCAAGGAGCTGAGAGAAAGAGAAAGCTATTAGGAGATACACTGCACACCTAGATGATACTGCTCCTGAAAGCCATGGTGTAGTAAACAAAATTCCTATGCCAGGTGCCAGATCTCTCCTCACGAGCTGTTTGTCAGAGAGGCCCAAGGGGCTCAAACAGGGAAGGTCCTTGCCCCAGAACTTGGTGTGGACCTGTTGCTGAGTACTCCACATGCCATGGTTACAATACGCAGAGCAGTGAGGCTGGAGATAAGCAGCCAGCTCCCCCCCCCCAGCTGTCCTGCTACTAAAATGTGGGTGGAAGCTGCTGGGGAGGAAAAGACCTCAGTGGTCTTATGCTGCTTTGCACTCTGTGCCCTACAGTTTCTTCTGCAGGCAAGACGTGCTTATTGGTGGCCCTGAACAAGACTACTATGGAGTTTGCCCTCTGCTTTCCCATGATTGTGAGGCTCCCACACACCAGAGAGCTCATGACAATCAAAAAACCATGGCTGAGGAAGTCTTGGACTTTGGAAGTGAGTGCACCTTATAGGGATTATTTAACTCAAGTGACTCAGTGTCAAGCTGCCTTCTAAGTATCTATGTTTATACCCAGAGACCAATGCTACCTGAACAATAATCAAATATGCTTCTTTTTCTCAGTGTACAGTGGTCAAGTCAGAGACACAGGGTGTTCCAGTTGCTGAGAATATATGACAGTTTTGTGTTCATCCCTTACAGAACATGAACACTAGAACACCTAATGTGAATGGAAGAGGGGCCCCAAATGTAAGAGATGGAAGATGGAAATAAAAGTTGTGAAATGTCATCTTCTGGGCAAAGCTCAGTCAATGCTACAGGGCACAGCTGCCTGAACTGCAGAACAAAGCTCAGCCTGTCAACAGTCAAGCATGATTCAGGGAGGGTCTTTCAGGGTCCTACCCAATCCTGACAAAACTCCTGACGTTGAATTGAAAGAAGAGTAAGAGCCTTCGCCATTGCACCTCTGAGGAGTCCACCACATTACAATGGACATATCAAACCCATAGGTACACAGACAACCCCGGTAAACACAGTGTATCTCATAGCAAAAAGACACGACTACCTTCAAAGAACTTTCATGGAGGAAAAGGTGCAGGGCACAGGTGAGAATCTAGAGAAGGTGGATGTCTCAGTAATCAGAACATGGCCAAGATGAAATTTAATAAAAGTCACAAACAGTTGAATGCTCTACTTGACAAACAAAGTGGAGAGAAGAACAGAACATTACACCCGCGGTTCACTGGGCTCATCTGTCACTCAGAGAGGAAGCCCCAGCCCTGGCAGGAAAAGAGCCTCCCCCACTGCACCTGCATCTGGGGTTAAGACTGAGCTCCGTGTGTGTTGAGTGCCCCCTGCTGGACCATAGCACCTGCAGGGGGGTTTGTGTCTGATCTCTCACTAACATCCCCTCACTGTGTCCCTTGCACAGTAATACATGGCGGTGTCCTCGGTTTTCAGGCTGCTCATCTGCAGATAGGCTGTGTTTTGGGAATCATCTCTTGAGATGGTGAATCTCCCTTTCACAGAAGCGGCGTATTCTGCTGTATTACCTTTAGCATTGTTTCTAATGAAACCAAGCCACTCTGGCCTCTTTCCAGGGGCCTGGCGGACCCAGTTCATGTAGTAGTCACTGATGGTGAATCCAGAGACCACACAGGAGAGTCTCAGGGACCCTCCAGGCTGCACCAAGCCTCCCCCAGACTCCACCAGCTGCACCTCACACTGGACACCTGCAAACACAGAGAATCCTGGTCAGGAAACTGTCACACATGCCCACTGTCCCTTTCACTCATGTCCACTCACACACTCAGCATCTCTTCTCCACAAATTACCTTCCCAAAAAGCAATGAGGAAAACCCAGCTGAGCCCCAAGTCCATGGTGAGCATCTGTGTTCAGTGCTGATCACTGAGCGGGAACAGGTGGTGTGTGGGTTTCACTTCTATGCCAGAGCTGCAGGGTCAGGGCTGGGCTGGTTTTCAAAGGCAGAGAGAGGCTCTATTTGCATGTCTTTTGAGATATAGATGTAACTGTGTGATGTGATTCTCAGAGATTTTTCCCCCAGGGCAGATGTAACTTTCTTCATGCAGTTTGCTCACAGCAATGGCACTCAAAAGATACATGTTCTATAGGAGTTCCGTTACTCTCTATCATTCTACCTGTGGCAGCTGGATTTATAGGTCCTATCAGTGGGCAAGTAAACTCCAGACTAATTTTGCAGAATTTTCCAGCAAAACTTAAAGCGGGAAAAGATTGTTTCCCCTGGATTGGCATTTCAGCTGCTGCATGTCGTCAAAGGTTACACAGAAAGTGTGGTGCCAACCTGGAGTTGGTCAGAGGCAGAAGACAGTAACTGCAGTATTAGGAACAAATAAGTTCATGCCCACGTTCATCCTGGCAGTCCTGTTTGTTCAAACAGCATGAGCTGGCACAGCCAGCCCACTGGAGTCTCATGGGGATGACACTGGAGATGCATGTCAGACAAGCAGCATTGTCCATGGAGAATGATTGGTCAAGTTGTTATAGGTACTTCTGTATTCAGCTTTGCTTTCTTGAAGGAATTAGTCATGAAATATATTCATGTTATATCAGATATTTCTGATAATTTCACTATCTACTCCAAACAATTAAGAGCTTGTTGCAGATGTTCCTGGGTCTTCCACACCCCTCAACAGCCACTGTTCAAATGTCTCTGACAGCAATATTCCATAACATCTTAGAGATTTGGAAAAGCATCTGATGCTGTTGAGAAGAAATCAGCACAAGGTCCAACAGGCAACATTAACATTTGAAATAAACCAGTGCTTTTGAGAGAGAAAGACCCAACATGCCCTAAACAAGGCTACAAGCAAGTCATAGAGCATGTGAGAAAAAACTGGTGTGCAAATGCAGGAGCAGTGCAGTACCGTGTAAGCAACCCATGAACAAAGACAAACTGCTACCTCAGGGTGCAGCTTGCTCCAGTTCTGGCCCACATTCTGGGAAGTTCTTGGAAGTGTTTTTTCTTCACTACTATGACCGTTTATCCTACCTTTATCCATCTGCTCCTGATCCAGTGCTATGCTCCAAGACAAAAGAACTCCCAGAGGGTTTCTTGACATCCCAGTATCCACTTATTGTAATTGGCAAGTAAACAGACAGGAAGCACAATTTATGACTTATTTCTTAAAAATCTTCCTTTGAAAGGGACATATATACTTCCCTTCTTTTTTTCTTCTTTCTTACATTCTTCCTTGTTTCATTCCTTCCTTGCTTGTATCCTATCTTTCTTTTCTCCAAAGTACAAAGAGACCACAGACCCAGATACAGAGATCATGGATACTGAGCATCAGGAGCAAACTCTTCAGCGACCATTAGGAACACAAAGTTCTTTCCTTCTCTTACTTCCTCAACAAGGGTGACCATCCCATCAGCAGAACTATTTATTCCTTCCTTCACCTCCTGCTTTCTATATCCCAGAAACACTTAGAAATGGCAGGAAAGACACACTGGAGCAAAGACAGTGGTCCAGGGCATTAAGTCCTATCCACTCCAACTTCCTTTGTGACCTACCATGCCACAAGGTCAGATGATGGAGAGATCCATGATATTCCCAGACTCATCCCCTTCCACCATCAATGGTGACCAGACTTGTACTGGGCCAAATAGCTCTATTCTTCAGATGGACATATGGTGTCTATCTATTTGTTGATGCATAGCCAGATGTCAGCTGCACCAACCATGTGTGAAAAAAACTGCCATGACCCTGGGGATGTGCACACTATGGTGGTAATTAGGATCTTGATCTTAGAGAATCATAACAAAGAATCCTAGAAGTGAATGTAGGGACACTGTGATGTTTGCCTTCCTAAAATATGCCAGGTAGATAGCAGCTATACTAGACAACAATGATGATATCCACATTTAGAATACTGAATAATGATAATGGCAGATTACAGAATCTATGTGCAATATGCTCTGTGTCAGTCCAAGATGGGAGTGGTTACATATTCACATGAAGCACATGGGAGTGGACCTGGTGTTGCAATTTCTCTAAATGTTGCTGAATTAGTCAGGGTTCTCTGGAAGAACAGAATCTCCAGGACATAATATATAAAAAACTTTAATTTTCAAATAGATATCTATATATCCAACTGGCAAAGATGGCAACACCCATTTGGTGGCATTGGGTCTATGGCACATCCGTTCCTCTAACCTGTGCAAGTTACTCTCAGCTGTCAGCCTGATACTGGGCACACCCATAAGAATTTTCTACACAAAGCTGGCCTCTGGGCATGTCTGTCTGAGGTTGTCAAACGGTTTTAATCAGAGAGGAAAGGTCTGCCCACTGAGGGCACCACCATCCCTGGGAATCTGGATAAAGTGAGAAGACACTGCCAGTTCTCAGAGGTGCACATAGCTCCTGCTTTCATTCACATATGTCAGCACTTCATTTTCACACTTCTCATTTCTGGCTGCCTATGGTGCTTCTGCAGATATGTGTGTGTGGCACAGAGGCTGCTCACCCAAGTGAGCTCCTGTGGAGGACAGGGTTGATGTGCAGACAATTTCCCTCACTGATTCTCCAACTTAGCTTTGGATGCAGGGCTCAGTGAACTGGGAGCTCTGCTGTTCTGCCTGCACTGACTGGTGGCAGCTCCCTAGGATCTGTTTGTCTCCACACCCAGCGTCCAGGTCACAGGCACATGTAGTTAGCACAGCGATCTTCACCACACACTGAGCTTGGCAATCATTACTTCATTAATAAGATTGACATGCTCATAACTCTTGCACTAGAGACAATGTCAGTAGTGTACTTAATTTAGTCAACTGTAAGATAGGTGGGGAGACTACATGATAACACCCTATAAATGAACTTAGCACCCTTGCTATCAATAGCACAATGAAAGTGAGTCAAATCCAATGTTCTGAGAGTCACAAGCATACTAGGGACTGTTCTTGGTCAGGTGCTAACAGAAGAGAAGAGTCTGCTCCCTCAAAGGATTCTTGTCCTGCAAGGACAAGCAGTCTCAGCTGTGATATCACTGCTGGTGGAGCTTACCCCACTGGTCCAGTAGAGAAAACATGGATATTGCATTTCTGTTCTTGAGGTGATGGGTGAATAATTTGCGAAGCACAGAGTTGGACTTGAGCATTAGTTCCTGGCAGTTGGGACCTGCAGGCTCCATGTCCTCCTGGAGTTTCATGCAGTGGTTTACATTCTGAGTGCATCTCAAAGGTCTAACAGACAGCTGGCCTAGGGATTCACACTGCCCTTAGGCATTTCTACATGATGCAGTCTGCAGAGTCAATCACACACATTCACATTTGCTGCGGGGAGTGGGTGAGCTGAGGGAACATGTATAATCAGTAACTGCTCCATCACCGTGCTCAGTCATCAACCCTAGGGAAGTCCATGCACCACGTGGCTCCATGCTCATTGTTAACATACTTATCCAAAATGAAATTTTGTGCAGCACCAAGGATGGACCCTGTGAACCCTCAGACTGTGGAAGATAATGGTGTATCTGTGTAGATCTGTGTTCTGAAGCAAGCTTGTGACTGCAGGATAGAGTATTGGGTATGGGGAGGGCTATACACATTGGGCAGGGATAGTGGGTAAACTCTGAACTGACCCTCAGTTTTAATTAAAAAACTCACATAGAAATAAATATGATATGTAATTCAACAACAATCGTGTCCATTTCACAGAAAGCACACATAGAGTTAGTAGTGATCAGATATTTCTGCTTCAGGATATAAGTAAAAGTAGGTAATAATGGGAAATTGCCCAGTTACTGAATCTTGCATACAGTGAACAAAAATGAGAATGAATTGTGATTCCTCCATCACTGACTAAACTTGAGCAAGTTCAGCTTTATTCACCCCAATCCCAGCCCCAGGCAGCTTCCTGCCCCTTCATGGTTTCAGACACATTCAGGATGTGGTTCTCCACACTGTGCCTCATGCAGTAATACATGGCTGAGTCCTCAGATGTCAGCCTGCTCAGCTCCATGTAGGCTGTGCTGGAGGATGTGTCTGCAGTCAGGGTGACCCTACCATGGAAATTCTGAGCATATCTGTTTTCACCATCACTAGGATCTATCAATCCTATCCACTGAAGCTCCTGTCCAGGCCTCTGCTGCACCCAGTGTGCATGTAGTAGCTAGTGAAAGTGTATCCAGACGCCTTGCAGGACACCTTCACAGAGGCCCCAGGCCTCCTCAGCTCAGCCCCAGACTGCTGCAGCTGCACCTGGGAGTGCATACCTGTGGGGAGAGGACATGGTGGATGTCATTGTCTCCTCAGTCTCTGGCCCTCCTTAGGTCGCGGACTAGGGAACATCCCACCTGTATCTGCTGCCACAAGGAAGAAGACGATCCAGTCCATGGTGAGGACCTGTGTGCTCAGGGACCTCAGAGAGGAAGATGGTAACGTGGTGTGATCACATGTGGACATGCCCATATTTACTGTCACAGATCCCATTCATTTGCATATTCATGAGACAGGGTACATTTTAGAGCAAGATGTGATATAGGTTGAGAAAAGGAAGGTAGAGGACATGGAAGTCAGGCAACATGATTCAGAGGTTATAGTCTGAATCCCATCTGAGAAATTAGATCCTTGCTCCAACCCCATGGCCTCTGAGGATGAAGTTATGTCCAGGTGATCACTGTGCAGTGTTCTTAATGGTCCATGGGCCAGCAGAACCTCCTGAGGTCAGCAGTGACTGGTGCTGAGCAGGCGCAAGGAGCCCATTCTGTCCCCATCGGGCTCTAGCACAGAGCACAGGGGATCGTACGATCCTGTGTCAGTGGCCAGCATGTCCTCTGGACACCTCTGGTGTTTGCTGAGCACATCTGAAACATTTTACAAGCACTTATCTCATAAACCAGAGGCTCAGCTCTAGTTACCTTGGTGACTGGCACAACACTATACTACTTGAATCATAACAATAAGAATAAAATGTTGGTTGCAGTTAGCCTGCATTGATGCTGATGAATTACCATCAATCAGCATAAGGCAACAAGTGGCTTGTTTTCTTTTACTATTCCTGTTTACAGTTGTTTGTCCAGCTTGGAAGAGAGCTTGCAGCAACACTAGAGGATCATATCATCTCCACATACCAACTGAGAGAAGGAGATCCTTACTTTTCAGACCCGCATGACTGGCAAAGTATACAAAGGATGCCAACTTCCTCAATCTGTTCTCTGTGTTTTACTCATTTGTCCTGGGCCTAGTCCTACCCATCATGGGCTACATCTGCAGCAACAATCAATTATTTACAAATGTGCCCAGAGCTCCAACACTCAACAACAAAGTTGGCACCTGTTTCTAACTATGACAATATTCTTGATAAAATCAAGGTTTCCAAAGCCTTGATAAGAAATTTGTTTTCATGTATAGTCACATATTCTTAACAACAGGTCAATGTTGGTTTAGAGACTCATGTTCATCCCAATTCTTACCCACAACCAGTCTATGTTACATTCAGCCAAGACAATTCTTCCATGAGCAGAGGTTGAACAACTCACTCATAGAAATGGTTCATCCATTATCTGGTCCATGTGAGTTGAAGACTGGATTTTTATGTTCCTGACTCTCATGCCAAGATTCCAGATACCATAGAAACTTCTAGAATGGGGCTTTGTTAAGAATATCAGTTTTGAATGACTATAAACATCAAGCAGAATGCATATCAATGTCAGAGCCCTACCAACTGCCTAGAGTAGATAGTGGGTTTAAAGGAGGATGACTCAGGCCCTAAGAATGATGCCTCCCTAGGGCTCTGCTGCCCAGTCTACCCCACAGGCAAGTACTTGACTGCGCTCTCAAGGTATTTGGGAAAAGTCTCCCACTGTATGAAATGACCGTATCCTGCATTCGACAATGTCTTCAGAGAGACCATCAGCTTCTGGCACCTTGTCTTGGAGCACTGACTTACTGTTACTAACCCAACTACATTGTAGAGTGTCACTGGAGAGGCTATTGAACAGACACTGAACCACTTTCACAGATGCCAATCAGATCTGCTGATATAGATCAATCTCACTGTGAGCACAGATTTGTCAGTGCCCCTAGCAGTGTTTAGGGTCCTCTGGTCAGAGTTCACAGCAGAGGACACAGGTAGAGACAAGCAGCCATAGCACCTCCCTGCTGTACACAAGCCCGTAATGTACAGGACTAAGGTCCTGTTTATTAGACACACCTTGGCTTGGGAAGGGGCCTCTGCACACACATTAAAGGATGAAGCTAGCTGCCTATGACAACCGCAGAATCCCTGTAGTCATGGACTGAAGGGCAGTAACAGAGATGTGGACAACCCTGTTCTCCCCCATGAGAACCATGTGTGAACCCTGAATATGGCCAGAATGGACCAGTGAAGACGAATCCAGTGATCCTCATGGGATCTTCTGAGTCATCCATGGGGAGTGTCACTAGCCCCACATCCCAGCCATCCACATTCTCAGAGGCAAAACTCCACTGAGGACAGAGTCCTCTGGACTCTACAAACAATGACTTCAGGAGCAGACACAGGAGCTACTATTCCACTAAGGACCAGAAAATCCCACCCCAAGGGGAATTGTGCTAGGGGACCCCCAAGACCCACTTCATTAGGGATCTCCATAATACATACATGTGTATGTATAAAAGATCCTGTTTAACAGATTCATTAGTGTGTTTGATCGTGGAGACCTCACACGTCAACTTCTGCAGCATCTAATCTCTGAATGAGAGGATGTCAAAAAAGGAACCTGAAGAGGCTGAGGGAATTCCCCACTCCCCAGGATCTCGTGGTCTTCCTGTCTAGGACACACTAGATTTAGAGTGCCCCCTGCTGGTCACACCAACCCTAGCATGTCAGTTTGTCTGGTCTCACCCTTCAATCCCTCACTGAAGATTTGAATAGTTTATTCCTTGTCTGTGTTCTCAGTTGTCTCAGAGTGTGGCTGAAGGGAGAAATAGGTCTTGGTTGTACACCTGGAGATCTTTGATGGTGTTTTCATAGATGGATTAACCATGTCTCCAACTACTTCAGAGTCTTCACAGGAGCTTCTGCATCTGACTCCAGCAGAAATCATTGTCTGCACCCTCAGATTAAAAAAGGTAACCTGCTCTTCCACCCTCACTTGTCTCACCTGACAGGCAAGAATCTCAGGAGTCTCAGCTCAGGACCCGGATTCACAGCCAATTATCAGTATCAACAAAATGGTTCCTACTGAGTAAGCTCAGAACCAGAAGAAATACAAGCAAATTGATGAGGAAGCCACATTAGAAGACATCAAGGGAACTGGTTAGAGCTCCACACAGAAACACTTGAGCCTCTTCTGATTCGAATGATGACAGCAAGCAGGATCCAAGTGCTCAGCTGCCCTGGTTCAAGGGATGCAAAGTCACCAGTGAGGATGGCAGTGCCAGTGGAACCAGGCTGACAGAGCAGCTCACCCCACTGGCAGGCCTTTGTGTCTGCACTGATGAGCATGCAGAGGAAACCTTGCTGTGACAGGCAGGTTCATGAGGTTGTTGATAAACACCATCATCAGGAGAAGACCTGTGCAGATTCCTCACCAAAGCAAACAGCCACAACCTCCCCCAAATCACCCAGGTATTTATGACTAAGAGACGGGAATGCATCATGGAAGATGAACATGTGTGCTTGTTCCATCAATGCGGCTTTATTAAAAAGAGCAAATACACAAAATTCACATCAATCTTTTTCAAAAAAATGAATGATAAATGAAAATATGGTGCCTCTTCTTCATATGCTCTGTCTGTCTTGATTTGCAGTTTGGAGATGTGTGGAATGCTGTTCTTTGTGACAACAGGGATGACCCTGAGAACACTGCTAATGTGACAAACCAGACAAGGGAAGAAAATGCCATAAGGCTTAAGTTACATGGAATATGGAAAAGTGGAAACCCCAGAAATGGAAAGTATTTCTAACTCCAGAGGATGGGGAGAAAAAGGGAAATGACAGTGTAGCAGTACAATGCCTCTGGTTCACATGCAGATACAACATCTCATCCCATGGGTCAGAGTTGTTTGCCAGTGGCTAATGAAGGGTCTAAGCAGATGAAGGTACCTATGCACAAACCGTATCACCTGGATTTAATCCCCAGAGACTCCATGATAAAAGGACAGTGCTAACTTCCAAAAGTTGTCCTCTGACGTGCATATGTGTGCTGTACATTTTTGTCTTCTCTCTCTCTCTCTTTCTCTCTTTCTTTCAATTAAAAGTATCCTAAGCATGAAATTGTTCAAAGAAAAGACATTAGGTGTTTAACTAGAAAAAAAATGATTCAGTGGTTTATGTGGACAGCATGTAATGTTTCAGAGCATGAAAATAAAACACATATTACTTTCTGAAACAGCTACTAGGCGAAAAACAAGAAAACATTTTGCTTGTATAGAAAGAAGGAAGTTTTGACAGGAACATTGGGACACATGAAGAAACTAACTCCAGAATATGTTGACAGAGCAAGATTGAGACCAATGTCCATATCATGTGGACATTTCCCAGATAAATTATACTGGCACTTAATTCCTAACGGAATCATTTGCACTAAATGTGAGAAGGTCCCTGTGCAGTTGGAATCCACTCAGTCCCTTGGAGTGTGTCAGTCTGAGCTTCAGGTAAGTGGCCAAATGGCTTAAAAGTTGTCTTTTCTAGAGTTTATATCTTATTACAAAGATACTTGTTCACCTACATTCTTTGCAGCTCTATTCACAATAGTGAAAAAATGGAATCAGTGGACATGCCCGTCAACAGAGGAATGGATAATGAAAATGTGGTATGTCTATACCATGGAATATTACTCAGCCGTCAGAAAGGATGTGATTCTAGAATTTTCTTGTGAATAGATAGAACTGGAAAATTTAATATTAAGCAACGTAAATTAAACACCACATGTTCCCTTATATGCAAATGCTAGCACTGATATCCTTGTCAATTCACATGGATTGGAATTACTGTAAAGGCCAGAAAATTTGAAAGATACCAATGAGTGGGAATAAGATAAGGAATGGTTAGGGTGAAACATTACAAAGGGAATATTTATGATACTGTGACAAGCAGGGTGAGGGAGGAAATAATTGTGAAATATACATAGTGGGGAATGAGGAGCTGGGAGGGAGGGAGGTACTTACAGAAAAATCCTAAAATTATGGGAAACGACCCCAAAGGAAATTCATATGGTAGTAATATGTCCAAAAAATGTGTTTTAAAGAAAGGAATGAGAATGGTCAAGCTCTATGCAGAAGAGCATAGAGTGAGGAAAATGGGGAGACAAACAAAGGACCTGAAGAGATTCACTAAGAATCCAGGGACAAAATCACGCTGGATGTAACAGCAATGTGACACTTCCTGATGAAATGTTGGTCAGAAATATCTCAAAGACCCTGAATATTATAGCCTTTTGCTATTACTGCTGGCTTCTCTCCAAAAAACTCAATAAAAGCCTATGACTAAAAATGAAACACACACGAATCACAGAACATGGGCAAATACGTTAAATAAAACTGGTCTGTGCACTTCCTCCTTGCTGGGTAGCTTACACAGTACCAAAGAATACTATACAAGCCATAGGGGGAGAGAAATAATCACAGGTCCCATCAAAGCATGCGATCTGCAAGTTGCAATTAAAATCACCATGGCAACAGGTGACCACCAGTGTAATAGTGGCATGAGTACCAAGGAGACAACCAACAGCTTTTGGATTGAAAGCAAGGCCCACTTGTCAGAATGGAGCATGTTTCTGTTGCCATTAACTAGAACAATGACCTAAAAAGGGAAGAAAATAGATGAATAGGGAAAAAAGAGCCAATAAGCCTTAAAATAGGAAGACAGAACATCAAACTCCTTTTTAGGTAGCTGTTATTATATCCAAAGATTGGAAGAACACACAACATTCAACCTAGAAGTTTTCTTGTACAATATAGGTAGAGGATCTCAATAACCTAACAAGATGCTGTTTAGAGCAATAGAATAGCATTCAGGTGAGTCTACCCAGCCCAACCTCCCCGACCTCAGGCTTTGGAAACCTCATAGAAAAAAGAGTGATGAGATTATGAGGACATAAAGATGGGAAGGTTCACCTTTGAACAAGACATCCTACTCAAGGCAGGACTGATGTATCTAGGAACTCACTACATTAAGACTTGTCCTTACCAGACATCCATAATGAGTGACATAGAAACATGTATCAAGGAACTCAAGAAAAATAAGAACATGCAGTGGAAACTGTGGGGAATAAACCTGGATGAGTGAAAGGAAATGCCTATCAGTAGAGTGGTCCAAAGAGCGAAAACTTGATATGCCACAGAGGCCTGAATCCCCACAAGAGTAGAAAAGCCAGAGGGAACCTGGGAATCCATAGAAGTATACAGGCAGAAGAATGGGATTGGTGCAGGGATTGAAACAAGAGACAATGGATGGAAGCAAAGACAAGTGCTTAATATACTTGTACACCTATATAAAAAATTAAAAAGGTGTCTTTTCTCTTCAAAAAACAAACAAAAAACCCCAGAAGATATGAGAATTAGAGCCATAGACTATGGAAAGAAATTTTCTGACAATACTGTTGGACAAATATGAACCTGATGTGCACAGTCTTCATGGAAACTGGGAAAGATGAGACATGCTACGGGTTGTGGGTCACTGAGCCTGGTCCACCTCCCTCTTTGCTTTCTGTGAATCCTCAGCATTGTCTTAGTTAAGGAAGCTCAGTGAATTTCTGCCTAGAGTCTTGGGACAGTGGTTTTACCAGGGTCCCTGAGCTCATTCAGCCTCTGATCCTGATCCAAAGCAGAAACTCTTCAGAACTCATATGTGACATTCTTCAATTTGGAAATGTGTAAATGTGTATTATATTTTTTGAAAAATCAAAATAAAAGAGAATGCTTATATTAAGCAATATGATGGAATACTTACTGCATACCCTCAAAAGCTCTTAGGTGAACATGCAGCTGAAATACTTGAAAAATAGTATTAATTCATGTCAGCAGCTGGTCTTGGGTTGACCCTAAGCACTGTGTGCTGAACAGCCCTTAATGGTACTGAGTGTTCCTGCATGGAGTTTATGTGTGGACCCACATTGTGGCCCATCACTGAGTCTCTTCCATAGGGGTAGGTAGCTGGGTCCTCAGATCTCAGACTGCTCATTTGCATGTTCTTAGGTGTTCTTGGCATTGCCTCTGGAGATGGTGAATTGGCCTTTTACTGAGTCTGTGTAGTATTTGTAACTACCATCAGCAAAAATCACTGAAACCCATTGCAGTCCCTTTACTTGAGCCTGGCAGATACAATGCATGACATGACTACTGAAGATGAGTCCAGGAGAATCTCAGGAAACCCCAGTGGTTGCACCAGGCCTCCTCCAGACTCCACCAGCTGCACCTCACACTGGACACCTGCAACATAGAGAATCCTGGTCCAGAAACTGTCACACATGTCCACTGTCCCTCTCACTCATGTCCACTCACACACTCAGCACCTCCCATTCTCCACAAATTACCTTCCCAAAGAGCCACAAGGGCCCCTTTCGCCCCACCCCCCGCTCCGCCGGTCGGGACCACTACGCGAGATCCAGCCGGGCTCTCACCGCGCGCTCTAGGACCCCAGGTCAGCCCACAGGGACCCGGCTCCGACTCCCGCCATCCAGCCGGAGCCGCGCGGGGGCCCAGGGACGAGGAGGACCTCCCCCTGCGCCCGGGCCCCGCCCCAGCTGCCCTCGGGTTAAATAGCTCCACGCCGACGCGCCCATCATCCCCTTTCGCCCCACCCCCGCTCCTCCGGTCGGGACCCATACGCAAGATCCAGCCGGGCTCTCACTGCGCGCTCTAGGACCCCAGGTCAGCCCACAGGGACCCGGCTCCGACTCCCGCCATCCAGCCGGAGCCGCGCGGGGGCCAAGGGACGAGGAGGACCTCCCCCTGCGCCCGGGCCCCGCCCCAGCTGCCCTCGGGTTAAATAGCTCCACGCCTACGCGCCCATCATCCCCTTTCGCCCCACCCCCGCTCCACCGGTCTGGACCCATACGCAAGATCCAGCCGGGCTCTCACTGCGCGCTCTAGGACCCCAGGTCAGCCCACAGGGACCCGGCTCCGACTCCCGCCATCCAGCCGGAGCCGCGCGGGGGCCAAGGGACGAGGAGGACCTCCCCCTGCGCCCGGGCCCCGCCCCAGCTGCCCTCGGGTTAAATAGCTCCACGCCCGCCCCCATCGTCCCCTTTCGCCCCACCCCGCTCCGCCTGTCTGAACACACGCGCGGTCCACCTGGGCCTCACCCCACGCCCTAGGTGAGTCCCCGCTCGGGCCCCGCCCACCAGTACCCCAGGCCAAATAATTCAGTTTAGTGAAATTGAGAGATCTTAAGAGTTAAAATGACAATGCCAAAGTCAAAGTGCAAATCCATGAGAAGCAACACTCAAGTAAACAAATTTCCCACTGAAGAAATTAATCCCATAATGTTAGACTCCAACAAGAACAAACCCGCGGAAAAAGGCCAAGAAAGCCTGACCCAGGATAATGACTTTCAAAATATGATCATTACCATGTTCAATACTATGAAAGAGGAAATCCGGGAGGAATTACATAATCGAATCAATCGCTTTGAAGAGGAACACAACAGACATCTGGAGGAGTTGAGAAAAACAGTGCAAGAAACAAAAAGTGGCATAGAGCAGTTAAAACAAACTCAAGCAGAGTTTAAAACTGAGCTAAAAGACAAGTTATCTTCAACCCAGAACGCCACAGAGAGTCTTATCAACAGAACTAATGAAGCAGAAAACAGAATTTCAGACCTTGAAGATAAAGTGGGAGTACTAACCAGCTCAATGGAAGAGGTTGTTAAAGCCAAAAAGATACTTGAGAGAAATATCCAAGAGATATGGGACACCCTGAAGAAGCCTAACATGCGTATTCATGGAATACCGGAGCAAGAATCTCAAAATACCACCCCTGAGGAAATTTTTCAAACGATCATCAAGGAAAACTTTCCTCATCTAAAAAAGAGAGGCCCATTCATATACAAGAGGCATTCCGCACCCCAAACAGATATGACCAAAATAGAAGCACACCGCGGCAAATAATAGTTAAAACACTCCACATTCAAGATAAAGAACTGGTGCTGAGAGCTTCAAGGGAGAAAAAACAAGTCACTTTTAAAGGCAAACCTATTAAAATAACAAATGACTTCTCAGTCGAAACAGTAAAAGCAAGAAGAGCTTGGAGAGACATACTTCAAGTATTGAATGAGCAAAAATGTCAACCCAGGCTGATTTACCCTGCAAAACTATCAGTCATGATCGAGGGAGAAAGAAAAATTTTCCAGCACAAAGACAACTTTAAGGGATACATGGCCACCAAACCAGGCCTTCAAAAACTGCTAGAAATGATACTCAAGCGTGAAGAAAAAAACAGGCATATCCAGGAGAACAGAAGGCAAATATAACACCATTAAAAGCGAAGCAATATACTTATAAGAGCTACTAAACATAATAAATGTCTGGAATTAACAATAGTTTCTCCATTATAACACTAAATGTTAATGGACTTAATTCACCGATCAAGAGACACAGATTACAAACTTGGATTAAAAATCACAATCCATCAATCTGTTGCCTGCAGGAAACCCATCTCACCACAAAAGATAGGCACGCTCTAAAAATAAAAGGCTGGTCAACAATTCTACAAGCAAATGGAAGCAGAAAACAGGCAGGGGTAGCCATTATGCTATCAGACAAAGTGGATTTCAAACCAAAAAAAATTATAAGAGACACGGATGGATACTACATTTTAGTCACAGGTACAATTCACCAGGAAGATTTCACAATACTGAACATATATGCACCCAATACGGGCCCCTCCACATTCATTAAGAAAACCCTACAGCGTCTAAAGCAAGAAATCAACCCCCAAACGATAATTCTTGGGGACTTCAACACCGCCCTCTCTACATGGGATAGATCAACAGGTCAAAAGCTTAACAGAGACACTTTGGAACTTAATCAAACCCTGAAAGAAATGGACCTCACAGATCTCTATCGAACTTTTCACCCACGCACCAAAGAATACACATTTTTCTCAGCAGCACACGGAACTTTCTCCAAAATAGATCACATACTGGGCCACAAAATGAATCTACACATATACAAGAAAGTTGAAATTCTAACCTGTGCCCTATCAGACCACCACGGCCTAAAGCTGGACATCCACAACACATCAACAAGAGAAAAATACACTAACTCCTGGAAACTTAACACTATGATGCTGAATGAGAACTGGATTCAGGAAGAAATTAAAAAGGAAATTCAAGATTCCTGAAAGTGAATGATAACGAAAATACAACTTACCAAAATCTCTGGGACACAATGAAAGCTGTTCTAAGAGGTAAGTTCATAGCTCTTAATGCCCACGTCAAAAAAATGGAAACATCAGAAATAAACAACTTAACAATGCAGCTTAAAGCTTTAGAGAAACTAGAGCAATCTGATCCCAAAAGCAGTAGAAGAGAAGAGATTAGCAAAATAAGGGGAGAAATATCTGAAATCGAGACTAAGAAAACGATAGAAAAAATCAACCAATCAAAAAGCTGGTTCTTTGAAAAAATCAACAAGATTGATACACCCCTAGCTAAACTAACCAAAAGCAAGAGAGAGAAAACCCAAATTAACAAAATTAGAAATGAACATGGAGTTATCACTACTGATACCCAAGAAATCCAGAGAATTATAACATCATATTTCAAAAACTTATACTCTGTGAAGTTTGACAACACAAAAGAGAAGGATGAATTTCTAAGTAAACACAACTTACCTAAATTGAATCAGGAAGTTGTGAATTATTTAAATAGTCCTATAACATATAAGGAAATTGAGGAAGTAATCTCGAATCTTCCCACCAAAAAATGTCCTGGACCAGATGGATTCAGCACAGAGTTCTACCAGACATTTAAGGAGTTAATAACACCAATACTCCTTAAACTGTTCCATCAAATAGCAAAGGAAGGAACACTACCAAATTCCTTCTATGAAGCTAATATCGTTTTAATCCCAAAACCTAATAAAGATTCACTTAAAAAAGAAAACTATAGGCCGATCTCCCTGATGAACACAGACGCAAAGATTCTCAACAAAGTCTTAGCGAATCGGATTCCAAAACATATTACAAAGATCATTCATGGGGACCAAGTAGGCTTCATCCCCGGCACACAAGGTTGGTTCAACATACGCAAATCAATAAATGTAATTCATCATGTAAACCAGTCCAAAGTACAAGACCACATGATACTCTCGATAGATGCAGAAAAAGCTTTTGACAAGATCCAACAGCCTTTTATGATCAAAACGCTAGAGACAGTAGGAATGGAAGGAACCTTTATCAATATAATAAAAGCTGTATACAACAAGCCCACAGCAAGGATTATGCTCAATGGGGAACAATTGGAAGCATTCCCACTTCGATCAGGAACTAGACAAGGCTGTCCACTCTCACCACTTCTATTCAATATTGTACTTGAAGTCTTAGCTGAAGCCATAAGACAAGAAAGGGACATAAGAGGGATTCAAATCAGCAAGGAAGAAATCAAGCTATCCCTATTTGCAGATGACATGATCTTATACCTGAGGGATCCCAAAAACTCCATCAGGAAGCTCCTGGAAGTAATTGAGAAATTCAGCAGGGTGGCAGGATACAAAATAAATGTGCAAAAATCAGAGGCCTTCCTATATGCCCAGAATGAAAGAAGTGAAAAAGCCTTGAGAGAAACCATGCCATTTACTATAACCCCTAAAAAAATGAAATACCTTGGTATAAACCTAACTAAGGAGGTAAAAGACCTTTACAATGAAAACTTTAAAACCCTCAAGAAAGAAATTGCAGAAGACACCAGAAGGTGGAAAGACCTCCCTTGTTCCTGGATTGGCAGAATCAACATTGTAAAAATGACCATCCTACCAAAGGCAATATACAGATTCAATGCTATACCAATCAAAATCCCAAAGCAATTCTTCAAGGAAGTTGACCAAACAATCTCAAAGGTCATATGGAGGCACAAAAGACCCAGGATAGCAAAAACAATCCTGAGTAACAAAAACACAGCTGGAGGTATTACCATACCAAACCTAAGTCTATACTACAAATCCATAGTTATAAAGACAGCCTGGTACTGGCTCCAAAATAGACACACAGATCAATGGATAAGGATTGAAGACCCAGATATAAGCCCACAAAGTTACAGCCATTTGGTCTTTGACAAAGGGGCCCAAAGAATCCAATGGAAAAGAACAGCATCTTCAACAAATGGTGCTGGCAAAACTGGATCTCCACATGCAGAAGATTAAAGCTGGACCCGTACTTGTCACCATGTACAAGACTTAATTCCAAATGGATCAAGGACCTTGATATCAGGCCAGAGACTTTAAAAACCATAGTTGAAAGGATAGGGAACTCCCTCGAGCTGATTGGGCTAGGCCAACACTTCCTAAACAGACATCCAATGGCACAATCACTGCTACCAACTCTCAACAGTTGGGATCTTGTGAAATTAAAGAGCTTCTGTTCAGATAAAGAGATTGTCACACGAGCTCAAAGGCAACCCACAGAATGGGAGAAAATCTTCACTAACCACATATCTGACAGAGCTCTACTGTCCAGAGTGCACAAAGAACTTAGAAAATTAAACTCCAAGGAAAACACTGGCCCAATTAAAAATGGGCCCTGGAACTTCAAAGAAACTTTACCAGGGATGAAATTAAAATGTCTAACAATTATCTTTAAAAATGCTCCACTTCCTTCGCCATCAGGGAAATGCAAATCAAAACTTCCCTGAGATATCATCTCACCCCGGTCAGGATGGCAAAAATCCACAATACAAACAACGACAAATGCTGGAGAGGATGTGGAGAGAGGGGAACTCTCCTACATTGTTGGTGGGAATGCAGGCTCATACAGCCACTCTGGCGAGCCGTCTGGAGATTCTTAAAGAAATTAAAGATTGAAATGCCATATGACCCTGCTATCCCACTTTTGGGAATAACCCCCCATGCAGCAGAGGTTCGCCTCGATAGCACAAGCTCGACCATGTTCATAGCAGCACTGTTTACAATAGCAAAGTCATGGAATCAACCTAAATGTCCAACAGTTGACGAGTGGATAAGGAAACTGTGGTACATCTATACAATGGAGTACTACTCAGCCATCAAAAATGATGAATTACTGGAATTTGCTGGGAAATGGATGTCATTAGAAAGAATTATATTAAGTGAAGTATCCCAAACCCAGAAAATTAAGCGCCGTATGTACTCCCTAATAGGTGGCTCCTAGTACCAAACTCACCCAGCCCACATTGAGACACTCAAAAGTAAACCTATGAAACATAGTAATTGCAAGGATTATGAACAAGAGAGATGGGTTAGGAGGGCCACACCAGAAACAAGGAGAGAGGAGACCATGTTACAGCAGAGAAAATAGGCCTCCATCAAGGTCTGCAAGGGGTGACATACAGTGCCCAGCAGAATGGAGCGAAGGGAATTGCAGGAGCAGCAAAACTGCAAAAGAAAATCAACAAACCACAATCCAGAACTTCAGAGACTCTATATCAATCACATAGAACTAGGGCAGCCTAATCTCTCCCCATCCTGGAGCTCAGGGACATTTGCGGAAGAGGGGGCGGTAAGATTGTAAGAGCAAAAGGATGGGAGGAGCAACGATTTGCAAGATTCTCAACAATAGTTGGGGCCAAAGCAATCAGAATGGGACTTTGCATGCCCTGCGCAATGTCCAGTGCACTGTTGCCCTCATAAAGTCTAGCATCTGTTAAGGGCACCGAGACCCCTGGAGGCAAGGGATTGACAGCCATAGTAGTGATCTTATGCTTAAGAGGAACAAGAGAAAGGGCTTATGGAAATGCCACTGGGTCCTTATATGTCATCGGAGAGGAGGACCCAATGGAGAGTTAGGCGTACACAATAAAGGACTCTCTGGGAATTGGGGGGGAGGCACTGGGGGAAGGGGAGGGGGAGGAGGGGCGAGGGAGGGAACTGGTAAAAAATTTTAAAATGTATAATTAAATTTTTAATAAAAAAAAATTAAATATGAAAATGGAGCCACTAGCAACAGTCACCACAGAATGCAGAAGACCATATGAACAGGCTTTGAGAATGGGTGTCAATCATCTGTGATCACACCGTCCCCATAAGCCCACCTGTGATACATGATACTCACCTGGGAGAGCTGTCACCAGAAAAGATTCAAGAATTTCATCTTCTAGACCTCAACCCTACATTGCCCAGAAAGCCGGAGCTGTCTGTGCAGAGAGCTGTGAGCTTCCACAGGAAGGAGGGAATTCAAATCTAGAGCCTGGAGATTGATTTGCATGTGATTATCCTCTTCATATACTTAAGGAGAGTCTGGTCACACTGCCTGGGCGTCATGTTCCCCAAGATATATGTTTTCACTTGAACCCCAGGGATTTTAGTTATTAATTAGAGAGAAGCTGATTTCTTGGCAGTGCTAGAAGTAGTTTGAAGGCCAATGCTATAATCTTGATTCAAGATCTACCTTCCTCTAAACCATCTCTCCTTCCCCTACACACAGTCCAGTCCTCCCCACCTGCTCAGGTTCTGATCTTATTTCCCCTGTGATGATTCTACAACTGTCCCTACTTCTCTCCTGCTCCTCTCCTGTTTCTGTCCTGTTCCCTGAGGTCTTGCTACATCTCAGGAGTTTGTGACTATAGAGGTCCAGGACAGCCCCTTGCTCCAAGGCAGCCCGAGACACAACTGCAGCAGAGCCTCACAAGCTGCATGAGGTGATGTCTGCACCACGCTTTGCTCAAAGATATATCCTAAGTCTTGAGAATGAGTGACCTGTGGTTGTGTTAACATTCTATTCTCCAGGCGATAAGTGTGCATCTATCATGAAATCATTCCCATTGAAGTTTCATCTTTCCTTCTGGATCTCCATATGTTACTCCTGGGTTTAAAGTCTGCAAGTCATATTTCCTCATTTTTTCTAAAGGTATTATTGGTACCATGTTTATTGAAATTATGTAACCGTAAACTTTGACCCCTACCTGGCAGAGAATTTTAAGCACCTTCCTGGCCCTCACATCAGACTTAGAAACCTCTCTCCACACACTTGCATTAATCAACCCATTCTCATGGTCTGTTTCAACATGTGGGGATCAGAGGAGAGACAGTTAGAGAGAGTTTGGTTCCTAAGGCTGGTAGTGGGGCAAGAGCCTGTGAGGCTAGGCTTTCTCAGCAGCTATGTGGAGAGACAGACATGACCAGTCGGTTCAAAGACAATTCATGCAGCTTCTCACTTAGATAACAGAGGACATCACGGAAGATGAACTGTGTGTCTTCAAAGAAGTTGGGAGCTTTGAGTCTAGAGCCACACTTTTTATCTCTGTACATGTCTTCTGTCTTCTCTGTCCCTGAGCTCAGATTCTGGTGTGTCCATGATGAGCAGCTGGGATTTGAAGGGCTGGATTATTCTGTGACATCCTACACCTCACCCAAGGTTTTCCTTCCTCAAGGATTGATGATCTTCCTCAGCCATGCAGAATCCTGTCAGTACAGGTGAGGGACAGGTGTGTGAGGTCCTCAGACCCTAGGGACTGACCCTACAGCATCTTTGGACAGGCCCTGGAGATCCTCAGGATGAAATCCTTGGGAACCCATCCCCTGCCCTGAAGCTCCAGACACTGGGTGCAAGGAGAGGGTGTTGTCACCAGCTCTGATCAGCAGGTACTTCGGGGTTCTGTCTGCTCCTTGTCGTACTGTTCACACCCCTGGACTGCAGTTTGCTGGTCTGGACCCCACAATGCTGCAGCTCCTCAAGGATTCTTCTCTTAGTTGATTTCAGTCAATTTATAATTCATCAGGGATTGTAAACGTGCATAGAGTCCCTCTCTGGCCTGTCCATGGCTGGTTGTCTTTTTCCCAGTCTGCCTTCCTGAGTCAGGTGTCGAATCATGGATGGCATTTTATACCCTTGGGAATGATGATTTTGAAATTCTGATAGTAGTGAGAGTGTCTGCACTATGGTTAGGTCATTCAACATGCATTTCAGGTCCTCAAGGCTTGAGGGTGATTATATCATGGTCAGGAGGATTATTCTGGGACACAGAATCTTCTGGAGCAGCATCTCTATCAGCAAGACCAACAGTGAAATAAATCAAGGGAGAAAGTCAAATGATGGTATAAACAAGCTGTCTCCACAGACACTGTTTGTTCCATTCCTGTTGCCAGGTTTGTACACTGATGTGTTAGAAAGCTTAGCTGGCCCTGCAAGCTCTTAGTAACACATTGTTCTCAGCTAACAGCCATCATGTTCATGAGATCAGGTGTGTCTGCTTGCAAGGGAATTTTGAATTCATAATAGGACATCTGGTTTTTCATAATGTGTCAGTTCATGAACTTGTGCTCCTGACTAGACACAAAGCTTTGTTAGAGGCCTGGAAGCTAACTGGGAGATCACTGGTTGTTTGTCCATATCAGAAGGCTCATGTCAAGACGGGCTCATGAAAGCAGAGAAAAAGATGGATCCTTCATCACGGGTCTACATGCAGGAGGCAAATAGAGTCATTCCTTACCTGCTGTTTGTTACCATGAACACATATCTTTCTCTTGGTGATTGAGGATTAAATCTTGGCCTTGCTATTTGGGGATCCAGTCAGATCCACTGTACTTAGGTCATGCAAATGAGTAGCTACATCTCTCACTGTAAAGTCTGTGACAGAGAGAAAACCAATGACAGAGCCCTTCAATATGACAGGAGACTCAGGGATCTGATTCTCACGGCAGAGAGGACAGATCTTCTGGACTTTCCTTTGGGCGAGGAGTATGCTTACACAGCACATCTGCTCTAATATCCTGATATCTGGAGCCTTAAATTCCTATTCCACATCAAGGTAAGGGACATCAGGCATCTCCAACTTACTCACAGATTCCATTTTGGCTCAGATTCAGCCAACACATCCAATAAACTGTTAGCAGTTTTGCTTCACACTCTGTCCTTAAGAAGCAATTAATCATTATCCCTCAGAAGGACTGATAAGTTACCCAGTTCAGTCATAAAATATGAGAGTAAATATAATACCTCAGCCACTTTGCACAAGCGTTATTCACTAACATACACAATCCATTTAGTCTGTGTGTTAAAGATCAAATTATGGTCTTACAAACCATGACAGCATCTCAGCTGCAGAGTTTTAACCTCCAAGTTCCCTGTGCTCATCCTTTTTCACATGTAAAATCTGTGATCACGTGGCTGCAGCCACACAGGGGCGATCCCACCCTGACCTGGGCAACTCACCTGTGACTCTGTTTTTGGCTCGGAGCTTCCTGCATTACCTTCATTTGCTCTGACTACAGGAATCCTGAGCTCCAGTGATTCTGGTCTCCAAAACTTCACCATATTCGGCTGCCTCAGTGTAACAAGGTCCAGGGAAGCTCCAGCCCCTGAGAAGTGCGTTATGCTTTTCCTCCATGATTACCTCAGATTGTTGACCCAGCAACACAGAGCACACAACCGTGTTGAGGAAGCTTCTTTAACTCTCATGTTTTCTATCACAGGCACATCCCAGGATTCTTGTGTTTTATTAGTAGATGACTTTTATTTTTGGCTGTTTCAAGAAACAGACCCATCATTAAAGACCAAAAATGGTGAAAATTTCAGGGGATGGTAAGAGTTGGAACGAATATAAGCTGGAATGTGGTCACTGGGGAGCTGCATTCTCAGGCTGTGTTTTTCCAAGGACAAAGAGGAAGATTCAGACTCTGCAGTGAGCTGTGCTTTGGGGTGCCTACTTGATGATTGGTCCACCATGTGTGTGTGGAGATGCCCAGGGGTGCTGATGTTCTGGAGGATGTGTTTTGCTGATAAACCTCTGAGAAGCCACTAATAGAAGAGTACGCGTGACGTGACGGTAAGAGCACTGGCGTAAGAAAAGCAGCGTGTGACATCTCGTGAGCGCACTGCACAGCACAGAGTCATCCAGAGTCAGGGGACTTTAGCTCAGCAGGGATCTGGTGGTGGCACTTTAGTGTTTCTGCTGATTCCCAGGGTGCAGAGTTGTCTTTATGAGGTAGGAAACGTTCTGGTGGATCTGTGTAACACAGACAGGCCTTTCAATTATGATGATAAAACTAAATAGGGTGTTGAGAGGCTGTGGGAGTAAAGACACTTGCAGTTTCAGTCTGACACATGATTTCAATCCCGAGGTCTGTGTGAAACTGAAAGTAGAGAACATTTCCACAGTGCTGACCTCTGACTCCTCACATGGCCATGATATGTGCATTCCAACTAATACTGCATGCACATACACACATACACACACACACACACACACACACACACACACACACACGAGAGAGAGAGAAAGAGAGAGAAAAAGAGAGAGAGAAAAGCAAACATATACAACACACAGCTTACAAGGTGGAAATACTAATCAGTAGAGGATAAGTACGGTGTCATAGTTAAGAACAGGTGTCAACTTGACTGTTGAGGGTTTGAGCTCTGGGCACAGTTGTAGCAAGTTTATGGTTAAGCCCAGAGCAAACCTGCAGGAGATTGTCCAGCTGGTAGGGAAGACTCAGCTGATAGTGGGTGGGATTAGGCCCTGGATAAATCACAGAGAGCTGGTTGAGAGAGTTTGCATCCTTCTGTATACTTGGCCAGACATGCTGGTCTGGCAAGTAAGGATTGTCCATCTGTCAGCCATTATTCAGTGATGGTGTGGCCAGTTACCTTGGCCCTGGTTGGTGCATGTTCTCCTGTCAAGCTGGACTGAGAACTGTAACCGGACTGTCATAAGAAAGTAAACTCCTGTTCCTTTAAGCTGTGTGATGGTCATTTATCAGCAACCATGTAGCCTGACTGCAACATAGGGGGAGTTGATAAATGTTCCCATTTATGAAGTCACAAACAAACATGGCAAGATACCTGCTTGTTCTGATCCTGAGTTCCAAGGAAATGATTGTCAGCAGGCCTGATGCTATGTTCCTGATTCTCTAAGGACTTTAATCCTGGATGAGGGTTTGCTGAGAGACTGCATTACAAGGTGTCAGTGATCCCGGTGTGCATATTGGTGAGCCAGGGCAGATCTGACATGGGTCAAGTTCCCCAGTGTTCCCCCTGGGGGCAACTGAAGGTGAGGGACACAGGGGACCAAGTGACACCTGCTAGAGTATGTATTTATTTACATTTCACTCATGTACAGAATAATTGAGGGTTAGTGTGTGTAGGCCAAATGAGATTAAATTTGTGCCAACAATAAGGAGCACCAGAGAAATGGGCATGTGGAGATAATTTTGCAGAAGAAAAGACTTTAAACTTCCCTTATAAGTCTGGACAAATGTTCTCTAATATGCATACATTTGTGCCCAGGAAGACATGTATCAAGGATGGAAGTGCATTTGATGTTTTTTACCAATAATGCAAAATGAATTCTCTCTCTCTCTCTCTCTCTCTCTCTCTCTCTCTCTCTCTCTCTCTCTCTCTCTCTCTCTCTCTCTTCCTCTTGCACTTGTGTGTATACCTGTTCTATCCCCTATGCAGGTGCATGTGGAAGTCCAAGCACTATAGTGTGTGCCATCCTGAGCTGGTCTTCAACTTACTTATCAAGACAGCATCTCTTACTCACTTACTGGCAAGCGAGCCTCTCTAGATCTGCTTGTCTCTCCCTGTCCAGCACACAACTGGCATTTACATGGGAGCTGGAATCTAATAATAGTATTCCCACTCACATCTCCCCAAAACCGAAAATGAGACACTAATTGTCCCCTCCTAAATTCTCAAGTAAAATGAAGAGAAATGGGGGCAGCAGGTCATTCAAGACTGAACACTGGACAGTCTTATCTTCCATGAATAAGCCTTAGTCTTATTAATACTTATTCTCAGGCAGTTACTGTGAGGAATAAACTGTTACTATGGTATATTTATCATTACTGACAGTGTCTAAAATTAGATGTCAGTAGGACAATCTCTTTCATAAATGAAAAACTGTCTCTAGTGAAGGATGAACACTATCAATGTCGTAACAACCAATATTTCAGCATTATGATGTGGTGAATATATGCTGTGATGTGTCCTGTGATGGCTAATACCAGCCAGCCTGGCCTCCAGGAAGAAGCATTCTGATGTCATCTGGAAATGTCTGCACAGATTCTGTTCATGGAGCCCCAGGCCAGGTGCCTGCAGGACCCTCTGGAGAGTTTCTGAGACCATCTGTGGAGTGAACCTGAGCTCAGTGTGTTCTGTGCGCCCCCTGCTGGCGGTGAGTGCCCTGCAGGGAGGTTTGTGTCTGGGCTCAGGCTGAAGGCCCCTCACTGTGTCTCTGGTGCAGTAATACATGGCTGTGTCCTCAGTGGTCACAGAGTTCAGCTGCAGAGAGAACTGGTTCTTGGAGGTGTCTCTGGAGATGGTGATGCGGCTCTTGAGGGACGGGTTGTAGTAAGTGCTACCATCATTCCATATGTACCCCATATACTCCAGCCCCTTCCCCTGGGGCTGACGGATCCAGTTCCAACCATAACCACTAGTTGTGATGGAGAATCCAGAGACAGCGCAGGTGAGGGTCAGGGTCTGCGAGGGCTTCACCAGGGCAGGTCCTGACTCCTGCAGCTGCACCTGGGACAGGACACCTGGAGAGGAAGAGCATCAGTCCCTGTCAATCACCTTCAGTCTCCACTTCCCAGGGAGCCATCCATGTGTGACACCAGGGACCTCACCTTGGGGAGCTGTCAGCAGGCCCAGGAGAAGAACCCGTAGCCTCATCTTCTCACACAGTCCTGCCTTCCCAGAGACTTCAGCCCAGTTTGAGCAGAGAGCTGTGAATTCACACAGGAAAGAGGGCAATTTGACTCTAGAGTCTGAAGTTCATTTGCATGTGGGCATCCTCTTCATATTTTAGCAGAAATTGTGGTCAGGCAGTGCTGTTCCTTACTTACCCCATGAGCTATGTCTGTCCTTGAATTTCAGTGATTTTAAAAAGTGTTAAGCAATATGTCAGAGAGTCACTGGAACCTGGTCAAGACAGATGCCATGTTCCCAAGCCCTGATTCTTCACCATCTGTGCATCTTCTTCTCTGGTCACTCCAGTCCTCTTTTCCATGCTCAGACTCTGGGTCTGACTCTTCAGGGCTGACCTCACTGCTCCTGCTTCTCCTGCTCCTCTCCTGTGACTGTCCTGTCCCCTACACTGTCCTCTGTTGTTGCAAGAAGCCCAGGACTGCCCTGTGCTCCAGGTCAGTCTGAGCCAAGGCACAGCTGCATCAGGGCACCAGAGGTTGGATAAGGTGATGTCTATGCTATGCTGTATTCCAATGATTATCCTGAGTCTTGGGGATGAAAGATGTGTGGTCTGTGTTAACTCTCTAGTCCCTGAAGGGAAACTGTGCATCTTACATGACAACATTTCCGTTGAAATCTCAGTTTCCACTCTGGTGTCCTACATGCTATCCTGGATTGAAGCTGCTTGACTGAACATAGACCCCAGTAAAAATAATCACTCATTGCTAAGAGAATGCATGCAGCAGTGAAGTGCATAATATTCATCTTTGACTCTGAGTTGAAGGAATATTGCTGTTCTTCACATCAGTCCCAGAGCCTTCCCTCCACAGACCTGTGTCTATTCTGCTCTCAGTGCATTGCCTGGAAGCCTGTTTTCACAGTTTCTTTCAGTTTTTATTTATTTGAGAGAGGAGAGAGAAAGAGAGAGAGAAAGAGAGAGAATATGGTGTGCACACATGGTGCATAGGTAGACTTAGAGGACAGATGTCACTTCTCTCCACCCATGAGGTCAGCTTCCAGGAATAAAGTTCAGGTTACCAGGTTTGGAAGAAGAAACCCACTAAGCAATCTTGCCAGCCCCATGGTCTTTTGAACAGGAGAAAGCTGAAGAGACCTGTGTAGACACACTCTGCTCCAAAGGAATGGAAATGGTTGAAGGTCTTTGAGGCAATGTGTTGTCAGCAAGACTAAGACTTATTCACAAATACAGTTTCAGGACTTGCCCTGATGAGACTGAACAAAATCACTGTGAACACACATATTAGGAGCTTCGTGTGTCTGCTCAGGTGTTTAGGACACTCTTGTGGTTATGGTGAATCCCACATGCCCTATGTGCCTCACACTGTAGAACTACATTCCACTCAAGAGGCTACCACACCTGTCCCTAGGAGCCTGTGGTCCAGGGCCAAGGCCAGTCCAGGGAAGGTGTTTGTCAGTGGCTGTGTGAATGGATATTTGGTGTCCTAGGTGCCCCCAGGGAATAAAATTCTAAGTCTTGTTTCCTGCTCAGTCCTCTGTGGACAGGATGGGGTCCACTTCTTTGGAATTTGAAGAGTGAATATGTATTTTCTCAATATGTATTTGTTTGATTTCTTGATAAGAAAATGAGATCAGTTAGAAGCATTCCATATTGTGCATGCAGATATCTGGGGACAACATTCAGAAGCTGGGTCTCTCCTTCCACCATGTGAATTCTACAGGATAGAACTGTTGCTCTTTGATGAGATGGAATCAAACACTAACATTGAGAGGAAATCCTGCATAATGATTTGATGACAAAACCAGAGGAGGAAATAAGAGACTTGCTTCCTGCCTCCTTAACAGAAGGATGCACTCAAACTCCTGTGCTCACGCATCAGTGTCTGTGCTTCACACTCTGCAGTCAGTGCTGGTGCTCAGTTATGGCAGCTAAGTGCTGCTTCTGCACAGTCAGCTTTCCATATTTGATTGAGTCTTGTACCTCAGCAATTAGACAAATCTTTGTTAGAGGCATTACTTTGCCAAAATCACCTCAGAAGATTTTGTCTTGTGCACTCAGAACTGCTTCTCACTTTAACACCTTTCTCCTGCTGTAGTTAGAAAATATTCAGAAATATCCACTTCCTCTGCCCGAGCTACTTCTCACGTGTGAGTCCTGGTGCTCATCCTGTGTCACCTGCAGCCGGCATCACCTCTCAGCTCCACATGCCAGATATAACCCAAGTGTTTCACACTACACAGCAGTTCTTGAGGACACCTTAAGAAACCAAACCAGCAGTCAGAGGATTCTTAGGGACACCTGTGAACCCTCTGGTTCCATTCAGCATTGCCAACTGTTACAGTTAGCCTATTCTATCAGCCGACAGGTTGCTGATAAATCACAATCAAACAGCTTAAGGGAATAAGGGGTTTATTGTCTCTTATTATTGATTTGTTATACTTCTCACAGGAGAGCTCACAGCAACACCAGGGCCAAGGGAACTGGCCATGCCTCTTACATAATAGCTGAGAGAAGCATGACCCTTACTTACCAGACCAGCACCTCTAGCCAAGTGTACACAAGGATGCCAACTTCCTCACCCAACTCTCAGTAGTTTCAGGGCCTAGTTCCACCCATCATGGGCTGGGCCTTCCCCATCAGCTAGATGATCTCCTGTAGGTTTGCTCTGAGCTTAAGTCAACAACTAATTCTTTACAAATGTGCCCAGAGCTCAAACCCTCAACCATCAATTGACACCTGACCTTAACTATGACACTCCACCCCTTGTCAACTTGACACAAAGATATAGCACTTTTAAACTGTAATCTTTCTCCCCACAGATGTTAAAAGTTATCTTAAATATATAAGTACATTTCATAGACAAATTTAAAATGTTCTCTCATTAAAATTTCAGTTCCAACATTTTAAAAGTTCAAAGTTTCTTAACCTCAAAAGTGTATTAAATCAAAATAAGTTAAATACTTTAAAACAAATAAAACATTAAAACAGAAGGATCTTAAACAATAAGTAAACATTAAAAGGTCAATGTCTAACAAATCAATCCTGCATCCTGTATTGTCAACGTCCATCTAGTGTCACTCATTACATAGTCAAGGCGGCTCAAAAATTCTAGGCCTTCCCAGTCCCCATTTGCAGCTCAAAGTTGTAGAAGCAGAGACTGAATCTCCACTCACAGCCATCCTCAGCATACATCCCATGGTTCTGGCATATTCAACAGTACTCGGGGTTCACCTCTGCACCTATAACCTTCACCTTCCCTTACAAGAACTCTATGCCTGCCACTTTGTGCCAAGCTTTTGCTGCTCCCCATGAGCCCTGTAATCATACACCAAAACCAGGACTACTTCGGGGATGCTGCCAAAATCCAAAGTGAAGCTGAAACTTAGTTTGGTCTACTTGAACCACAGTCATACTAACTTTCACGTGCTGATGCTGGAAAAGCTTGTCTCCAGGCAGCCAAAACTTGCAAAGAGCAAGAAACGGCTTTAACTTGGGCTTTCAGCTCTGAAGGAATCTGGGTTTTCAAACCATGAAATTGCCATATTGTGGTATTCATATTTTTCATAGTCTCCAATGCAAGTCACTAGGTTTTCCTTCATTGAGGCTCATTTCTCCAACAGCTGCAGCTGTTCTGCTGCCTGCCCTTTCTGCATCCAGAGCTTCATGGCCACCAACACAGCTCTCCTTTGTCAAGCAAACCAGTCTGATGTCTTTAAATTCTCCAAAGTCCTTGTTCCCTTCCTCACAAACTGGGCCCATAAAATTCATGACTTTCTCAGCATCATATTTTTCCAAATGGCTCACCAAACTGTGTTCAAACATTTTATAGATCCACAGAAGTCCAAATTTCTCCAACAAAAATGTTCAAAAGCCTCCGACCAGACATCACTGATATTCCATGGAATTAGGCAGATCTGACACTCTTTGAGGATTGGAGCAGTTGTGTGCATGATGGAACCAGGTATGCAGGGGCGGCTGTGACAACCAACAACCAGATGGATTATGGGCTGAAGCCCTACCACCCGGGACCTCTGCCCAGCAGACAGAACTAGTAGCACTAAGGCCTTGCAGCTGGGATGAGACCAGACAATATCTACATGGACTGCAGATGTGTCTTTTGTTGCAGTTTGCCTGCATGGTTGTTGATAAATGACCATTAAACAGCTTAAGGGACCAAGGGGTTTCTTTTCTTACAGATAGTCCAATTACAGCCTGTCTAGCTTGATGAGAGAGCATTCACCAGTATCAGGGCTGAGGAAACTGGCCACACCATCTCTACATAATGGCTAAGAGAGGGACAATCCTTACTTGCCAGACCACCATGTCTGGCCAAATACACAAGTATGCCAACTTCCTCAACTGACTTTCAGTATTTTATTCATCTGTTCAGGGTCTAGTCCCACCCACCATGGGCTGGGCCTTCTCCATCAGCTAGACAATTTCCTACAGGTTTGCTCTGGGCTTAACTCAACCACTAATTCTCTACCAATGTGCCCAGAGCTCAAACCCTCAATGGTCAAGTTGACATCTGTGTATAACTATGACACTCCCACCCTGTCAACTTGACATAAAAACATAGCACTTTTAAACTGAAATTTTCAATCTTTGTCCCCATATGTGTTAAAAGTTATGTTAAAATATAAACACGTTTCAGAAACAAATTTAAAATATTCTCTCATTAAAATTTCAGTTATTGAAATGTTGGAACTGAAAGTCTTTCTTTAAATATACCAAATAAAGTTATTGTAACAATGAGAAAACATTGAGTTAGGACCAAAGTCCAGCAAATTACTGCATCCTGTAATTCAATATCCATCTTCTGTTACTCATCACATAGTCCAGGGGCTCAAAGATTCTAGGCATTCCCAATCCCTGTTTGTAGCTCAAAATTGTAGAAGCAGAGGTCCTCTGAACCAGCCTGAATCTCCACTCGAAGCTGTCCTCAGTATACATCCGATGGTTCTGGAATCTCCAATACCACTCTGGGTTTGCCTCTGCAGCTATAAGCCTCACCTTCCCTTGCAGGAACTCCATGCCTGCCACTTGGTGACAAGCTTAAGCTGATCTCCATGAACTCCTCAGTAGTACTCCAAAATCAGTTTCACCTGGGGGACACTGCCAGATTCCGAAGGGAGGTTGAAACATAGCATGATCCACTTGAGCTACAACTGAACCAACTTTAATGCATCGACTCTTGAAAAGCCTGTTTTCTAGGCAGTCAAACTTGCAAAGAGCAAAATTTGGCTTTAACTTGGACTTTTGGCCCCACTGAATCGACATATGGTGACTTTCATGTCTTTCCCCATCCCAGTGCAAATCATTAGGTTTTGCTTCACTGGTGTTCATTTTTCCAGTAGCTGTTCTGCTGCCTGACCTTTCCATATCCAGAGCTTCATGGCCACCAACAAAGCTCTCTTCTACCAAGAAAACCAGTCTATGATCTTTAAATTCAACTTCACCAAAGTCCTTCTTCCCCTCATCACAAGCTGTGCCAAAACAATCCATGACTCTTTCAGTATGGCCCATTAAACTCTGCAGAATGGTATTTGCAATCCATAAAGTCAATATCTTCAAACATTTCAAAGTTTGTCCAGTACAACCATTCAAAAACCATAAACTTCACATAGTCAGATTTATCAACAACACCCCAATTCTCTGGCACCAAATTCTGTTCCACTTCTCCTGCATGGTTGTTGATAAATTACCATAAAATGGCTTAAGGGAACAAGGAGTTTATTTCCTTACAACAGTCTGGTTACAGTCTGTCTAGCTTGACAGTAGAGCATATACCAACACCAGGGGTGAGGGAACTGGCCATACCATCTCTACATAATGGCTGAGAGAGGGATGCATCTTACTTGCCAGACCAGCATGTCTGGCCAAGTATACACAAGGATGCAACCCTCTCAACCAGTTCTCACTATTTTATTCCACAGCCTAATCCTAGCCACCATGGGCTGAACCTTCTACATTAGCTATACATTCTCTTGCAGGTTTGCTCTGCGCCTAACTAAAACACTAATTCTGTACAAATGTGCCTGGAATTCAAGCTCTCAACTGTCAAGTTGACACCTGTGCCTAAATATGACACCTTAGCTACTGCACACTTACATGGGGCTATTTCTTTTTTATATACATATAATACATTTTTATTATTATTTCAGCTCATACAAACTTAATAGGTACACCAGTTCCCTCCCTCCCTCCTCCCCCCCCCGAACCCCCTGTTCCCCCTTCTCTCACCCCTCCCGCCCCATCCCCCCGTGCCTCCCGCCCCGATTCCCAGAGTCCTTTCTTATGCATGCCTGACTCTCCTCTGGGCCCTCCTCTCCGATGACGTACAAGGACCCAGTGGCATTTCCCTGAACCCCTTCCTGTGTTCCCCTTAAGCATAGGAACACTACTGTGGCTGTCAATCCCTTGCCTCCAAGGATCTTGGTGCCTTTAGCAGATGCTAGACTTTGTGAGGTCAATAGTGTATTGGACATTGTGCCGGGCATATAATGTCCAATTATGATTGCTTCCGCTCTAACTTGTGTGGAGTATCTTGCAAATCATTGCTCCTCCCATCCTTTTGTTCTTACACTCTTACCGGCCCCTCTTCTGCAAATGTCCCCGAGTTTCAGGATGGGGAGAGATTAGTCTGGCCTAGTTCTAGGTGGTTGATATAGAGTCTCTGAAGTTCTGGATAGTGGTTCGTTGATTTTCTTTTACAGTTTTGTTGCTCCTGTAATGCCCTTCACTCCATCGTGATGGGCACTGTATGTCACCCCCTGGCCAGAGACAGAAAGCTGTTAAACTGGAGTCTTATTATAAGAGCACATTCAAGGGTAGATGTAATACTTATACCCAAAATTGGAATCGCAGGGTCATATGGCGTTAGGCAATGGGAGGGGTCAATCACCCATTTGCAAAATGGTTACTTTTTAATCTGCCGGACTATATGCCTTCCCCTTCTGGTGAGTTCATACCACCTTAGTTGTAAATGATCAGGAACGAATTGTGAACTTGACTAGGTGTCACATTACTTTCTTGCAGTCCGTAATGGAGGCCTATTTTCTCTACTGTAACATGGTCACTTCTCTCCTTGTTTCTGGTGTGGCCCTCCAACCCCATCCCTCCTGTTCATAATCCTTGCAATTACTGTAGGTAATACATAGATTTACCTATGAGTGTCTCAAGATGGGCTGGGTGGATTTGGTATTAGGAGCCACCTATTAGGGAGTACATACGGCGCTTATTTTTCTGGGTCTGGGATACTTCACTTAATATAATTGTTTCTAATGACATCCATTTCCTGGCAAATTCCAGTAATTCATCATTTTTGATGGCCGAGTAGTACTCCATTGTATAGATGAACCACAGTTTCCTTATCCACTCATCAACTGTTGGGCATTTGGGTTGATTCCATGTCTTTGCTATTGTAAACAGTGCTGCTATGAACATGGTCGTGCTTGTGCTATCGAGGTGAACCTCTGCTGTATGGGGGGTAATACCCAAAAGTGGAATCGCAGGGTCATATGGCATTTCAATCTTTAATTTCTTTAAGAATCTCCAGACGGCTCGCCAGAGTGGCTGTATGAGCCTGCACTCCCACCAAAGATGTAGGAGGGTTCCCCTCTCTCCACATCCTCTCTAGCATTTGTTGTTGTTTGTGTTGTGGATTTTTCCCATCCTGACCGGGATGAGATGATATCTCAGGGAAGTTTTGATTTGCATTTCCCTGATGGCGAAGGAAGTAGAGCATTTTTTAAGATATTTGTTAGACATTTTAATTTCATCCCTGGTAAAGTTTCTTTGAAGTTCCAGGGCCCATTTTTTAATTGGGCCAGTGTTTTCCTTGATGTTTAGTTTTCTAAGTTCTTTGTGCACTCTGGACAGTAGAGCTCTATCAGATATGTGGTTAGTAAAGATTTTCTCCCGTTCTGTGGGTTGCCTTTGAGCTCATGTTACAATCTCTTTATCTGAACAAAAGCTCTTTAATTTCACAAGATCCCAACTGTTGAGAGTTGGTAGTAGTGACTGTGCCATTGGATGTCTGTTTAGGAAATGTTGGCCTAGCCCAATCAGCTCTAGGGAGTTCCCTATCATTTCAACTGTGGTTTTTATAGTCTCTGGCCTTATATCAAGGTCCTTGATCCATTTGGAATTAAGTCTTGTACATGGTGACTAGTATGGGTCCAGCTTTAATCTTCTGCATGTGGAGATCCAGTTTTGCCAGCACCATTTGTTGAAGATGCTGTTCTTTTTCCATTGGATTCTTTGGGCCCCTTTGTCAAAGACCAAATGGCTGTAGTTGTGTGGGCTTATATCTGGGTCTTCAATCCTTATCCATTGATCTGTGTGTCTATTTTGGAGCCAGTACCAGGCTGTTTTTGTAACTATGGATTTGTAATATAGACTAAGGTTCGGTATGGTAATACCTCCAGCTGTGTTTTTGTTACTCAGGATTGTCTTTGCTATCCTGGGTCTTTTGTGCCTCCATATGAATTTTGAGATTGTTTGGTCAACTTCTTTAAAGAATTGCTTTGGGATTTTGATTGGTATTGCATTTAATCTGTATATTGTCTTTGGTAGGATGGCCATTTTTACAATGTTGATTCTGCCAATCCAGGAACATGGGAGGCCTTTCCACCTTCTGATGTCTTCAGCAATTTCTTTCTTTAGGGTTTTAAAGTTTTCATTGTAAAGGTCTTTTACCTCCTTGGTTAGGTTTATACCAAGCTATTTCATTTTTTAGGGACTATAGTAAATGGGATTGTTTCTCTCAGGTCTTTTTCACTTCTTTCATTCTAGGCACATAGGAAAGCCACTGATTTTTGTACATTTATTTTGTATCCTGCCACCCTGCTGAACTCAATTAGTTCCAGCAGTTTCCTGATGGATTTATTGGGATCATTCGGGTATAAGATCATGTCATCTGCAAATAGGGATAGCTTGACTTCTTCCTTGTGGATTTGAATCCCTTTTATGTTCCTTTCTTGTCTTATGGCTTCAGCTAAGACTTCAAGTACAATATTGAATAGAAGCAGTGACAGTGGACAGCCTTATCTAGTTTCTGATTGAAGTGGGAATGCTTCCAGTTTTTCCCCATTGAGTATAAGCCTTGCTGTGGGCTTGTTGTATACAGCTTTTATTATATTGATAAAGGTTCGTTCCATTTGTACTGTCTCTAGCATTTTGATCATAAAAGGCTGTTCGATCTTGTCAAAAGCTTTTTCTGCATCTATCGAGAGTATCATGTGGTCCTGGACTTTGGACTGGTTTATATGATGAATTACATTTATTGATTTGTGTACGTTGAACCAACCTTGTGTGCCAGGGATAAAGCCTACTTGGTCCCAATGAATGATCATTTTATATATTTTTGAATCCGATTTGCTAAGACTTTGTTGAGAATCTTTGCATCTGTGTTCATCAGAGAGATTGGCCTATAGTTTTCTTTTTTAAGTGTATCTTTATTAGGTTTTGGGATATTAGCTTCATAGAAGGAATTTGGTAGTGTTCCTTCCTTTGCTATTTGATGGAACAGTTTAAGGAGTATTGGTGTTATTAACTTCTTAAATATCTGGTAGAACTGAATAGTTCTGGTAGTGCTGAATCCATCTGGTCCAGGACATTTTTTGGTGAAAAGATTTGAGATTACTTCCTCAATTTCCTCATATGTATAGGACTATTTAAATAATTCACAACTTCCTGATTCAATTTAGGTAAGTTGTGTTTACTAAGGAATTCATCCATCTCTTTTGTGTTGTCAAATTTCACAAAGTATAAGTTTTTGAAATATGACGTTATAATTCTCTGGATTTCTTGGGTATCAGTAGTGATAACTCCATTTTCATTTCTGATTTTGTTAATTTGGGTTTTCTCTCTTGCTTTTGGTTAATTTAGCTAGGGGTATATCAATCTTATTGATTTTTTCAAAGAACCAGCTTTTTGACTGGTTGATTCTCTGTATCATTTTCATTATCTCAATTTCGGATATTTCTCCCCTGATTTTACTAATCTCCTCTCTTCAACTGCTTTTTTGATCAGATTGCTCTAGTGTCTCTCAATTTTTAAGTTGCATTGTTAATTTATCTACTTGTAATGTTTCTATTTTTTTGATGTAGGCATTAAGAGCTATGAACTTACCTCTTAGGACAGCTTTCGTTGTGTTCCAAATATTTTGATAAGTTGTATTTTCATTATTGTTTGCTTTCAGGAAACCTTGAATTTTCTTTTTAATTTCTTCTGAATCCAATTCTCATTCAGCATCATAGTGTTTAGTTTCCAGGAGTTAGTGTATTTTTTGTTGTTCGTTGTATTGTGGATGTGAAGCTTTAGACCATAGTGGTCTCATAGGGTACAGGCTAGAATTTCAACTTTCCTGTATATGTGGAGATTCATTTTGTAGTCCAGTATGTGCTCTATTTTGAAGAAAGTTACCTGTGCTGCTGAGAAAAATGTGTATTCTTTGGTGCGAGGATGAAAAATTTGATAGAGATCAGTAAGGTCCATTTCAGTAAGAGTTTGATTAAGTTCCAATGTGTCTCTGTTAAGCTTTTGACCTGTTGACCTATCCCATGTTGAGAGGACCGTGTTGAAATCCCCAAGAATTATCGTTTGGGGGTTGATTTCTCGCTTTAGATGCTGTAGGATTTTCTTAATGAATGTGGAAGGGTTTGTATTGGGTGCATATATGTTCAGTATTGTGAAGTCTTCCTGGGGAATTGTACCTGTGACTAAAATGTAGTATCCATCTGTGTCTCTTATGATTTTTTTTTGGTTTGAAGACCACTTTGTCTGAAAGCATAATGGCTACCCCTGCCTGTTTCCTGGTTCCATTAGCTTGCAGAATTTTGTACCAGCCTTTTACTTTTAAGATGTGCCTATCTTTTGTGGTGAGATGAGTTTCCTAAAGGCAGCAGATTGATGGGTTGTGGTTTTTAATCCAAGTTTGTAATCTGTGTCTCTTCATCAGTGAGTTAATACCATTGACATTTAATGTTATAATGGAGAAATTATTTTTAATTCTGGACATTTTTTATGTTTAGTGAATTTTGTAAGCTTATTGTTTGACATTTATGTTTTGGTGGTATTTCCCTTCTGTCCTCCTGGATACGCTTGTTTTTTTCTTCAAGTTTGAGTATCATTTCTAGAATTTTTTGAAGGCCTGGTTTGTTAGACATGTATCCCTTCAAGTTGTCTTTGTGTTGGAAAATTTTTCTTTCTCCCTCGATCATGACAGATAGTTTTGCCAAGTATATCAGTCTGGGTTGGCATTTTTGCTCATTTAATACATGAAGTATGTCTCTCCAAGTTCTTCTTGCTTTTACTATTTCCATTGAGAAGTCATTTGTTATTTTAATAGGTTTGTCTTTAAAAGTGACTTGCTTTTTTTCTCTTGAAGCTCTCAGCACCTTTTCTTTGTCTTGAATGTGGAGTGTTTTGACTATTATTTGCCATGGTGATTTTCTATTTTGGTCATATCTGTTTGGAGTGCGAAATGCCTCTTGTATTTGTATGGGCCTCTCATTCTTCAGTTGAGGGAAGTTTTCATTTATGATAATTTGAAAAGTTTCCTCAGGTGTGCTATTTTGGGATTCTTGTTCTGGTATTCCATGAATGTGCATGATAGGCTTCTTCAGGGTATCCCATATCTCTTGAATGTTCCCCTCAAGTATCTTTTTGGCTTTAACAATCTCTTCCATTGAGCTGGTTAATTCTCCCACTTTGTCTTCAAGATCTGAAATTCTATTTTCTGCTTCATTAGTTTTGCTGATAAGACTCTCTGTTGAGCTTTGGGTTGAAGATAACTTGTCTTTTAGTTCAATTTTGAACTCTGCCTGAGACTGTTTTAACTGCTCTATGCCTATTTTTGTTTCTTGAACTGTTTTTCTCAACTCCTCAAGTGCCTGTTGTGTTCCTGTTCAAAGTGGTTGATGCGGTTGTTTAACTCCTCTTGGATTTCCTCTTTCATAGTATTAATCATGGTAATGATCATACTTTCTTGGCTGTTTTCTGTGAATTTGATCTGTTTGGAATCCATCATTAAGGGGTTAATTCTTTTGGTGGGAGATTGGTCTTCTTGGGTTTTGTTTCTCATGGATCTGCACTTTGACTTGGACATGGTTGTTTTGTCTTCTAGGGCTTTTCAGTTTCTGTGTGTTTTTGACTGATTTAGTTGGTATTCCTACACTTGGGCAGTTATTACTAGTGCTTGCCTTGGAGTTGGATATGTTTGTCTTTTGTTATTGTCATTTCCTAGTTGCAGCTATTAGGCTGTTAGTACATCAGTTAAGTCAGTTAAGTAGACAGGGGATGAATATTAGTATGGTAGTGCACTTTTACGATTTAATATCTTGGTGATATGTGAGAGTGAGTGGTGTACTCCCTGTAGTTGTATGTGTTTTTGGGGTGGCTGTATGGAAAAGTTAATCTACAGTGATTAATATTAGAAAGGAACAGTAAGGTAAAAAAAAGGGAGGTTTACTTATCTTTGGGCTGGATGTGAAGAATCTCTCCCATGTAATAGGATGATTGTAGAGGTTTTCAGATGTATGGCCTTTGACCCTTAGAACTTTGCTTGAGTTTTCTTTGGACTCTATTGAATTCTGAGTAGCAGCGTGTCTTCCATAGACCACATGTGTGGGTCCCCGGTGGGCCAGAGAGGCAGAGGGGCTGATGTTGATGGCAGAATTCTTCACCTGAGACCTGGGACTTGGCTCCAGGGATGGAGGAATGTGAGCAAGTCTTGTCCAGTTGGGCGGACAGTCGGGTGGGAGGAAGAAAGGGGCTGGGGTCCCAGGGCATGGCCCAGGCTAAAACTGGAGGCAGCCTGGGTGCCACTGGGACATGGGGCAACCTGGGGGGCTGGGCGGGGTCCCCTGGGGATGAAGGACTGGGAAGCATGTTTGGCGGACAAGGCAGGCGGGACAGAGAAAAGGTCATTTGTGTAGGTTTTAATTATTACTTTGTTCCCAGGAATTTTTCGTGCTTAATTTACATGCTGGCAGCTCAAGTGACCATGGCATTGAGGAATGTCTCCATCCTCTAGGGCCACACTCAGATGTCCTCCATCTCTACAGTCTTCCTGAGAACATGGTGCCTTCAAGAATGATGGACATGGGGGGCTGGAGAGGTGGCTCAGGGGTTAAGCCTCTGCCTTGCAGGCAGAGGGCCCTGAGTTCGGATCCTAGACCCCATGTATAAATGCCGGGAGTAAACAAGGAGGAGATACACACACACACACACACACACACACACACACACACACACACACACACAATTGAATAAATAAAATTTAAAAAAAAGAATGATGGACATGATTGAAGATGATAGGGTGATGCAGGAGCTTAGCTTCACTGCATTGATGAAGATCTCATGAAGGAGGTATGGGAAATATTTAGCAGATTGTATTGTTATCTCTTACCAATTCCTGCATGGTCTTGCTCTACCAAGACTGTGTTAGTGATAAGAAGAAATTCTATGGAGGATGGTAACATTGACTCTTCTCAAAAACTCCCTCTGTCTTTCGTGAGTGTTGGACATGTGGGATTTGGGTGGACCCAGCAACACCCAAACCCTTACCAATACTGAGCATTGCCAGCTATCCACATATGATCCCCACCTGCACAGGGATCTCAGTGCTGCAGTGAGAGTCTTTCCCACACAAACGCCAGTTCTACATCTGTGTGTAAGTTCTAGATAATTGCATTTAATATCTTGGGACATAATTCCCATTAGAACTTCCCTAAAGTTGGCCCTATAAATTTAAATGCAAATGAGAGAATGAAGTGCTCAGAGGAAGAGCAAGGTCACCTCAAGGAATGAAATGTAAGGTCAAAGTGCTGGAGACCCAAGGGTCCTGAACTGCCTGAGACAGGACTGAAGGTCACATGGAGATGTTCATATGGTTTGTGTGTAAGGAGAATGTCAGGATGCAGGGCTTGGTGTGTTTGAGAGTGCACAGCATTCTGACCTGAGTTCTCTACCTGAACTGTCAACTCTATCAACTCTATGGTTATAGAGTTTGCAAAGGCTGCAGGAGAGCAGGAGAGAGCAAGAGAGACTTTAGGAAGGTGTGTCATCATGCTTGTGCGAAGGTCAGAAGACAACATTCAGCAGTTGATTCTTTCCTTCCAACACATGGCTCTGGGGATAAAATTAAAATAGCAGATTTTATTTAGACAGCTCTCCTTTTTGAGTCATCTCATTGACCCAACAGCAGCTAATCTCACTGGCAGTGTCTCAGCGCCGCCCTGAGATTCCAGCTCACTCTATTGACCCAGAGGACACTTCTTTCTTTACTTTCTGAAGTTTTTACTCAGATTTCACAGAAAAGAACCCCTAATGTTTTCACACCTACACAATGTACAGAGGACAGTAGGAGGTCCTGGGCCTTGTGGATGACATACTACCCACCTTTACCTGGGGCGAGAGTTATATCTTTAGCCTTACACGTTCTGTAAGTTAAACTCAAGTTCCCAAATTGCAGCAGGAACGCACATTTTCCTCTCTTGGAAAAGGAAGAATAATGAGCTGTGTTCATGAACAATAGCAGGAAAGTTAAAGGATTGATAGACAACATGCAGATCAAATCTGAGTCTGAGATACTCAGGTGTGTAAGATGCCAGAAAAGATGTGAAATCAGCTGTGTAGCTGTCAATAGGTCTCTGTGGCACATCAGCCTGGTAGATAGATGTGATTTCACTTCTGATGTCACAAGTATCAAGATGATGAGGATTGGGTCTCCCAAATTAGAGTGCAAGTTAAACTGAGGAAGGAAATGAAGGACACAAGTCTTAAGACTCCTTGGCATGGTCTGGAGGGCTGCCAGAGGTTCCTTCTCTTAAATTCACACAGATGGCAACTGTGTGATGGGAGAACATTTGGCCTAAGATACTTGAAATCTCTTATATTGTATGCTGCCTGTGCCCCCTTATCCTAAGTTCACAAATATGTAGCATATTAACGTGCTTCAAAATATGTAATAGATTATAATTACACAAATAAATTATTTTTCCTTGAATAAAGTAAAAATAAAATTATTGTAATTCTCCAAACTTGCCTGAAGTTGATGACAAGTTGAAGCAACTGCCGCAGCCTTCCTCTCTTTTGAAGATCTCTCAGGTGGCTTCCAGGTGGGGAGGGAAGCAAGCACCTTCTGTTAGAATGACTTCTCCTCAGCTCTGTTATACGGGGTGGGAGTGGAGGGTGTGACACTATGGCAAAGGGATCAGAAGTTATCCTGGTGATCACTGAGCCTGATTTTCACTTGTTACAGACATAAATAATATGAATGTGAATGTAAATCATGAAATCTGGGTTTAAATGTAAATATAATGAAATGTAATTCAAGAACTATTTTGGTCATTTCATAGGCATTAGAATCAATATTTGACTTTTGGTCCAATATATTAACAGGATTATAGAGCATGTTCACATTGAATAATATGCTTATGCCTGGATTAACTTTACCCATTGGATACTGCCTGCTGTGTCCCTCTTGCACAAAGCATGAGTGGAAAAATGAGCCACACAATGAGAATCACTAGATTCCCATGTTTCCTCCATCACTGACTCACCCTCAAGTTCTACTCGAGTCTTCAGCTGCCCTTGCTGCCACCTCAGCCCAGACAGCTTCCTGCCCCTTCATGGTTTCCGACACACTAAGAATGTGGTTCTCCACACTGTGCTTTGTGCAGTAATACATGGCCAAGTCCTCAGATGTCAGGCTGCTCAGCTCCATGTAGGCTGTGCTGGAGGATGTGTCTGCAGTCAGGGTGACCTTGCCCTGGAACTTCTGATCATATTTAGTATCACCATCACCTGGGTATATCCACCCCATCCACTGAAGCCCCTGTCCAGGCTTCTGCTGCACCCAGTGCATTAAGTAGCTAGTGAAGGTGTAACCAGATGCCTTGCAGGACACTTTCACCGAGGCCCCAGGCTTCCTCAGCTCAGCTGCACTTGGGAGTACACAACTGTGGGGAGAAGACATGATGGATGTCATTGTCACCTCAGTCTCTGTCCCCTTCCATTCCCAGAACTGTGGAGTCCCTTACCTGTAGCTGCTGCCACCAAGGAGAGGATGATCCAGCTCCAGCCCATGGTGCGCAGCTCTGTGCTGAGGGACTGTGAGGGGAGGGTGGTATGTGGTGCTGAGAGACAAGGACATCCTGTATTTACCATGGAGACCTAAATCATTTGCATATTCATGAGCAGAGTACTCTGGGCTCAAGACTTACTCCAACTGGAGACACTGAGGTAGAGAGAACACTTGGCTCAGGCAGCAGCTTGCTCATGTCAGGTCAGAATCTTGTCTGTGGAAATGTTTCCCCCACCATATTCCAGACTGCTGTGTGCACAGAGCTCTTCCCACTGACAAGTCTCCACAGCAGGCTGCTGAGTGTGAGCTGCCCAGTGTGAGCTGCGCCTGCTCAGGTCTGCAGCATCTGTAAGCAGGTGCATTGGACACACTGCCCTATAGACCCCAACACAGAACAATGTAGATTGCTGTCTAGCCCACATCACTGACCATTAGGACACAAGGACACCTCTGATGGTAGCTGAGGGCTCTTCAGACATTTGCTCATCATTTCTCTGAAGATGAGTCCCAGCTGTCACATAGAGAGACACTTGTGTTTAGCATGTATCTCTGAAGGGAGACGCAGGGCTCTTTCTTGTCTAGAGACAGGATTCAATGTTTACAAACCTTAGGCTACAGTTTTCTTCTTAGTCATTGAACTGTAACTCCAAAGAACTCAGGACAGAGTTCTGGAGTTTAACAGACACTTATTGCTTATCTATGTCTTCTCATACTTACCTGTGAATATTGGTCCATACAGGATACCACATTGCTTTAGAATTATAGAAGATTGTGTGCTCTATATACTTATTCCTGTGCTTTGGATATATGGGTCTCAGTTCCCAAATCTGAGACAGGTTTTCCAGAATGAGTCATTTTCTCCTCTTGCAAAAGCGTGAGCAGGTGGAACTTCCCATGCTGATGGATATAATGAAGACTGTACATTTCAAACACGCCTAGTTATGATGCAATCTTCTTTCAGGAAAATACATTTAATGCTTACTCTTCATCTTGACTTCATGTGAACAAATAAAATAAGTGGTAAAAGACAAATGTGATTCTATTTAATCAAGATTCCTTGCTTTGTTTGGCACCCTCAGATGTGACCTCCAGCACATGATCATTCCTGGGCTTTGAAGATGACTGATCTTTAGGGAATCCACTCACTGCTTTCTTCTCTGTTGCTACTTCACCATTGGGGCTCCAGTGGCGCAAAAGGTTAGCGCTCCGCTCAGAACTCATAAGGGAAGGTTGGCTTAGAGTGCCCCCTGGTGGTTGTGATGGGCCCTGCATGAATGTTTCACTGCAGTCCCCTCACCATGGCTGTGGACCAGCTATGCGTGCCCAAATCCTTGGTCATCAGGGAGCTTGCACAAAGAGACAAATAGAAATTGATGCAGCTTTTAATTAAATCCATAAGCACATTGGCATTTAGATCCCTTTTGCCATGGAAGTATCTACAGGAAACTAGTTTGTCCATGAGTATTCTGGTTGCTTTTTTGATATAAAGTCTGAAAATTCAGGTTCCTTATATTCCAGAACAACACCTGCATTAGTGCAGATTTTTAGAGATCTGGTTGTATTTGCATATGAAAGGGCTTTTCAGAATTAGATATCCACCTCTTGTCTTTCAGAAATTTTAAGTTATGGAAGAAAAATATATCACTTGTGCTTGTACCTCTGTTTGTTCGTTATTATATGCATGTAGAGTAGTGTTGGATATGGATGTTTTGAAGCCATGGAACAGATTCACACAGCAGGATCCTGGATCTGATGAGTTCATATGCTGCTGATGTGTATTTGCTATAGAATTCTGTCACAGTGTCAGAAATTTTCAATTAAAATGTTTCTGAGAAGTTTCACTCACATAAGGCATTTCTTAAATTGAAAATTTTAATGGATTACATGACTGAAATTCATATTTCTCTATGTGAAATGCTTTCACACTGAAGAAATTCGGGTTGATATGAAGAAGTATTTGCTTAAGTGGCATGCACTTTACATTCAACATTTAACCAGGGCACATAGTATACACTTTATAGGAGTTACAATATAAGCACTTATACTCTATGGTGTTTCTTCCTACAACTGTTGAAAAAGTAGACAGAATCCCAATATCACTTTTCTCTAAAGAAAATTGAACTGTAGAATTTCCATGCAAGAAAAACACTGAATAAGATGAATTTCCACCATGATGGGAAAAATTGGTTTGAGGTCCTCATATAGCCAAAAGGAGTTCTAGTAATTAGACCTCAGCTGTGCTCTCTAACCTGCACTTATTCCTTGCTCCCAATTCTTGTACCTTGAAGTCAGTGGATTGCTTTTCTTTTAATTGGATGAAGCTATAATTTTTGGCAATGATGCTGCACACTGAATATTTTTCAGAACAGTTGTTTCAGTGTCAGTAGAGGACATCCTTATGTAAGGATTTAAGACTCTGAGGCCCCAGAGTCTTAAATACTGACAAGTTCAACAAAGGTTAGGTAGACACACCAAGATACTGAGGTTGAAGTCCAGACATTCTCTCTGGGAAAATCCAACCCTGATCCATCCCTAGACCCTGTAAGTCAGAGCTCTTCTCACTGAGACTCTAGTTCCCACAGTGAGGGTGCTCAGTGTGAGGCAGCCTTGAGTGGTCCCTGGGCCACCTAGACCTCCTCAGGGTCCAGTGACAGCCAGACTCACCAGGTGCATTGAGCACATTCTGTTCCCATCAGGCCCAGCAGGGAACAATGAAGAGTGTCCATCCTGCCTAGTGATCTGTAGGACAGTGCACACTGCCAATGTCAGCAACAATTCTGAGCAGTTTTCCTTACCCAAGTTGTTCCTCTGGGTCCCAATGCCCATTTGTTCCATAGAACGAAGCTGGTTCAAAGAAAACACTTATAACAAGTGAGTCATGTGAGGCTCTTATCGAAGGGAGATAGGAATTCAACCAGGCTCTGGATGAACCATGGAATTCCAAAGTCTTCTTGCTTTCTGATATTTGATTTCATTCTCAGAGCATGAAAAATAATATCCTATAACACAGATGTACACTTCTCCTCTATCCATTTCCTCACCTGTGGCAGCCGATACACTCAGTGCACACCTCTCAAACCCAGACCCATCACCACCCTGTTCATGCCCATCCCAGGAAGCATGAGCAAGACCTGGGCATCAATGTCTCAATCTAGTGCCAGCATTGTTCTGCCTGAATAGATGAGTGCCATACTTCCTCTTCAGAAGATGTTGTCAAGACGACCTAGAATCTCTATGATGTGACTCTTGGAATGCTGTAAGTTTATGTTTTATCAATCAAGTATGAATTTTATCAACCATCAGGAGCCCTGTGAGTTTCACAAGTGGACTAACCATCTGAAAAAGGATGAAGTTGATGACCATCTCACTCGGATCTAAGTGAGCAAAGCAGCCCCACTGCAGCCTCTGCTCTTTTAAATGTGCTTGTTGGAACTCTGCAGAGCAGAGGAGTCTTCAGGCAGCTTCCCTAGGGTCTCTTCATTTGTTCCCATGTCTCCTCCCCAGGGGGAAATGGCTGTACTCTGGCTGCATGCAGAAGCTTCAGAGTAACCAGAAGCTGGTGATATTGTTCTAGAGCAACTACTTGCTTTCAGGAACCCAGGAGACGGTAGAGAATTGGAAACAGGCAGGAGAAGCATTGCTTGAGCATCTGTCAGAGGAGCTAATGTTTTTTACCACTACTACTCTCCAGTGCAGGGATGGACCATCATTGTGGTGTTTCTGTCTTTACACTTGACATGCTCCAGTGGTTGGCCAAGACTGCCCCATGTTTTTTCCTGAGAGTGGCAACTGAGGTCATGCATGCTGGACCATGGCTGTGATGTGAGTGTGGATGCCCCTGTTCTCCAGCCCCTAAGAAGCCTGCAGCTGTGCAGGGAAGCACATCAGAGGTTCATTTCCAGCTAACCATTCTAGTGTTCCTCAGGTCAACATGGCACCCCAGTGTGCAGAGAGCCTCCCACTAGGTCACATCTCAGACAGCCCACATTCTCAGATGTGTTCAAGGAGAAACCAGTGATGAACAAGTATTAGAGACCCAGCTCCTCCTACCTGCAGTGAGGCCCTCCATCAGATTCTCCATGGATGCATCTCCACCTCTGGATTCTCTTTTCCCCCATCTGAAGGGGTTCCATCCTAGAATCAATATGTATTCTTAATTATCCACTGCCCAAACTATTCAGAACTCAGGATTAAAAAGAGATGGATCTGCTTTCTCAACAATTCAGCCCAGTTCAGTTGAGATTTTCAGCCACATTAGAAAGGCCTGACACCCTTGGAATAACACAGGATAAACATTGACTACAAAGGAATCTAATACTAAAATAAGTCCTGAATCCTCAATATAGAGCTTGTCTTTACATCACTTACCATAACAGCTACTAGCTCTGCTTCTCTGAAGAAGATGCGCAGGGGAAGTAAAAAGTATTGAAAGTCTTTGGAGAAATTAAAACAGCTGTCAAAAACAGAAGATGATGTCCCCACTCACTGTGATCTTAAATGGCAGAGAAGGAGGAGAAGAGACTTTTATCAGGGAGGTTTTCAGTTCTGATCCTGAATTACCATCTGTTTTGGGCCCATCCCTCATCACAACAATTTTCTAAGAAGGAATTCCTTAAGAGTTTTTCTGCTTGACTGACATGATGGTCCACTAATTTTTTCCTCGGGAGATTTCAGAATCTAGTTATGGTGAGGACCATAGATCTTTTACTACATCTATAGGCTACAAGGTATGACTCAGATGTACATTTATGCTTTCTAATTAAAAACAACAGCAAAGAAACTAATTTCATAACTTGAGAGGAAAGGGACCTCTGAGTTTTAGTGCCACGTGGGGATCAAACCACCACTACTGTTGACCCCGGGCACCTGCAGCTGAAGCTGAGGAAGGGTTCACTTTGTTCTCAGCGCCCCCTGCTGGTCCTGCCCATCCTGCAGGAAGGTTCATGTCCAGATTCACAGTGACTTTGCCTCTCTGTGTCTTGCACAGTAATAGGTGTCCTCAGATCTCACAGTACTCATGTGCAGGTGCAGGGTGTTCTTGGTCTTGCCTCTGGAGATGTGAATTGAACCTTCACTGAGTCCCCGTATTTTATATAACTACTACTACTACTAATGCATGAGACCCACTCCAGTACCTTCCCTGGCGCCTAACAGAACCACCACCTTCTCTAGTCACTGAAGATGAATCAAGAGGCCACACAGGAGAATCTCAGAGACCCCCAGGAAGTATGAAGCCTTCACCAGACTTCAGCTGCTGCACCTCACCCTGGACATCCACAAACACAGAGAATCCTGGTCAAGAAAGCATCACATATCCACATTCTCCCTCCCATTTTTCTCCATGAATTATCTCTCCACAGAGCAACAATGAAAACCCAGCTGAGTCCAAGTCCATGGTGAGTGGTCTGTGTTCAGTGATGATCACTGAGTGGGAAAAGCTGGGGCCAGGGCTGAGCTAGTTTTCAAGGGTAGATGAAGGCCCTATTTGCATGTTCTCATGGTATATAGTGAGGTCTGATATGAAGGTCTTTTGAGTGTCATACCCAAAACAGATGAGAATGTTCTCAAAGAGTATTGTGGAAATACTGCATTTTGAACATGAGAAGTAAACTCAGCTATACTTAGAAACTTCTGAGTCCACAGAGTTGCTCAAGAAATATTCCATTTCTCATCTTTAGAACAAGTATTTCATCTTTCTGGTTCTAGGGTAAAGGTAGACATTTCTACCAAAGTTTAGGGAGCCAACATCTTGTAAGGAGAGAATGCTGTGTTGTTATCACTCCTGCTTTTACCTAAATACTATGCACAGAGCAGCTCAGTCCAGGCACATTTGTAAGCCTGGCCCTTTCCCTGCTTTCATCTTTGTGTTTCTCACTATAAATCCATTTGTTCATTTGGAATAGTCTCATTGAAGTGCAAATGGGGTACAATAATTTTCCTATTTCCCCTTTAATTACACATTGAAATACTTGTATCAACTGTAAAATGATTAACACCATGAAACAGATAAATGCTGTAACCATGGATTCCTGAGAATGAAAACCTTTCAGCTATCATTGCCTGTGATGGGGAGTGAGGAGGAAAATGCTTCTGGTTGTTTAGCAGGTACACAGAAATAAACTACACTTCGTCCTACTGTCAGAAACCTATGTGTCCTAGCAACTGGAGAGCAGGTCTTCAGTCTCCTTTCTTCAGAGCCTCACAGCCTGCTTGATGCTACACGCACATCTGCAATGCATTTTGACATTGAAATAAATTGTTTTCAGTAAGAAAGTGTTTACAAAACCGTGTAATAAAGATGCACAACAACGTCTTTGTAGAAACTTCAGTCATTCAGTGATCACTCCTCACTATCCCATGAAAGAGAATGGACAATTTCACCCTTTGTTCTGTTTCTAGATCCCCTTCTTTGCTTCATGATCTTCATTAGGGTCTGTTTTCAGGGATCTATACTTTCTGGCAGCAATACTGGTGTGGCAGAAGCTACCTGTGAGCAGATACAATCCAAACCTCCCTGCTCAGTGCATGTACTTTAGCCGAACCAATCAAGGGCTATTATAAAATCCTCAACATCTTTGTTGTGATGCCAAATACGTTTTTCCTAGATATGGATTAAATGTTGGTATATGAATGCTGATATATCTACTTTCATCTATTCTCTCTTCATCTGTTTTCTATGTCACCTATAATCTACTTCTCTACTTCTATCATTCATATATGCATTGCTTTTCTGCATTACTATCACATGTCATCTGTCATCAATCTCTCAACTTTATTGATTACCAGTCATCCATATTCTATCATTTGCCATCTATTTATGTCCATCACTTGTCTATTATCAACCTTTGATCTTTATCTATCATCTGTAATTTATCCATAATGTATCTATCATCATTATCATAATTTCCCTGTCAGTCATCTCGATCAAAATAGAATGACTGCTATGATTTGTCAAGATTTCCCATACTGTGAAACATTTCACGTGCAACTTGTCCAATTTTTAATTTCAACAAAGTGAGAGACAAACTTTCATGCCTCTGAAGAAATTCAATATACTAAACTTATTATAACAATATATTTAATGTAACTTAAATATTTGCTGCATAAATTGATGAAATTAATATCTGATGTAAATCTAGAATACAAAATGCTGAAATAAAGAGAACTGGCATATCTAGAAATTCATCTATCTTTTGTGTAGTTAAAATGTTTGTAACTTACTGTAAATTGCAACTATGGAACAAGCAGCATTTTATTATTACCTATGGTCACCTTGCCATGCACTAGATCCTGTGACTTACTTACCAGCATCTTCCTGCCACTCCCCCAACAAACCTCCACAGTCCCTATTTAACCTCCACTTCTTTGAATTTGACTTATAGACTCCAAATGTGAGAAAAATTCATATTCCTTCCTTTTTATAATTCTTTCAGGAAAACTAATTTTTAAAAAAATAAAAATTCATTTGATTCTCACTCTAGACTTGCTACAGCATCCAGAATACTCAGCTGGCTCTTGAGTGCTCTCCTCCTTGGAGTGTCCTCCACCTGAAACTCAACTTTCCAAAGTCTCAGTTGTGGACATGAGACTTCCAAACCTTCCCAGAGCACATCGTGAATGACCAGGTAGCATTCTTCACCTGCCTGATGCTTGAAGAGACCAGAGACCTCTGCACATACTCATTTCTGTTTCATTCTTACCTGTTGAGCCCTCAGGGTCATTCACTGAGTGTGCTCAGGGCATTCCAGACTTCCTGCAGGCTGCTTCTCCACTGTTACAAATTCCTCCTGCAAATAAATTCTCAAAGTCCCCAAGTCATACTATAAGATGTGATCACCATATGGACCTCTTTCAATGGATCAATTTTCAGAGTCAGCCAACTGTTTTCCTTAACTGTAAAAAAAATGACTGATATAACTCTACTTTAAAAAGAGAAAATTGGTTTCAATTATTATGCTGACTTTTAATATGAAATTATTTAACTGAGATTTACACAAATATTCAGCCTTACCTCTATCAGTTATACACATGATAATTATACACTAAAATATTTTGAGAATGTGGTAAGGTGTTTTCCAGGGAGGTTGCTCACTTTCACATTTGCATTAACATTTTGTGAGGACTTTCTTTTCCTCTATCCCACTCTTCACAGTGAAATAGCCAGACTATGAAATGGTACAAACCAGTAATATGCCTGGGTATCATGTGGTTGTGATTGATGCTCACATAGGAAGCTCCCAGAGAGGAGAGAGGGAAAAGGGAAAAACAGTCCACAAGCTTGTCTGGTATTGTGGTTACACTTGCATCTTTAATGCATCTGAAACCATCACCACATGAACAGCAGTGCCAGGTTCTGCTATAAGCTTCAGGTGTGGGGGTTACTTTGAAAGTCAGCATTTTAGTAACTGAATGGCTCATAAGTACAAAGTTATGCTGGTGCCACAAGGGCCTTCAAACTAATTCCCACTCTCATCGACACCTTGACCAACTCCCAGTTTGTGAGATCCCCCCATAGCATGTTCCCTACAAGGGTCTGCAGTGCCTTTGGTGTCTGTCTCTAGACTTGTACAAAAATGATGTTGCTATCTGAGCTGGTGCATCATACTTCATCTCCCCATTCCCACCAACCTATACCCTCCACAGTGACCACACAGTGCATCTCTCCATTCCCACCAACTGTACCCTCCACAGGGACCACACAGTGCATCTCCCCATTTCCACCAACCTGTACTGTCCACAGTGACCACATGGTGCATCTCTCCCCCAGAGATAATGTAAGAACCTATACAGATGACACCCTGTGGAGACCATAAGGAAAGTTTCAGTGAGGAAGAAATGGATGTGGAATAAGAAAGCCTATGTGTAATATTAAAAGAATATAAAAGCAATTGTATGTAATTGTGTGTGATAGATAAATTGGCCACTGGGTCTCTGTGTCAGCCTAGCTGTGGTGTGATACGAACTGTGGAAGACATAATAAATGAAAATGTGTAATATCAAAATGAGGCAAAACAACCGTATTGTAACTGTAAACAGACCTGTACCCCAATAATGTAATGTGGAATAAAACAGTATTTAAGGGACAGGCCAAGAATCGGGACCTCAGTTCAGTAGGGATGGAGCATCCTGAGACTCTGTCTGGATGGCAGCTGAACTCCCAGATGCAGCTCCAGCCAAAGCACGCCCTGCTACCCTGAGGAAGTGACCGTTGATCGTCCAGCACCCTCAGCTCTGGCAATGCGTGGAAATGGCCCTTTGTCCAGCCCCAGTCCCGGCTCGAGACCTGCGCCCTGGAATATGTCAATCAGTAAGCCCCCCATGTGGTGTGGTTATTGCTGGGTGGCATAAACCTCCAGGGAGGTACAAGTCAGTGGCACTGGCCCCCCAGATGTGTCCGTGACACACCCTCAACATGAGACTGAATGCTGTGAGACTGAAAGAAGAATAAACTGAGTGCATTTCCACATAGACACATAGACTTCAACATACAATATAGTAGCACAGAAAACATAATCAATACACAAATGGGATCTTATGAAATGAAAATAAAACAAAATAACACCTCAGTGGAGTGAACAAGAAACCCTTAGAGTGAGAGAAAATCTTTACCAGTTGTACCAACAACAGGAAATAGTTATCTAGAATATACAAAGGATTCTACTAAACTCTACAAAGAACATAACTGAAATAAGAAGACATATAATGTGCTACTAAACATATTTAAAAAGGGGTCTGCCTCTCATGGCACTTCACATCTGGATTCTACTCCAAACTCAGGGACCTGTATATCTACATTTGGTGACCACGGCCAGAAGATCAACATCTCAACATTTGGTGAGCACAGCCAGGCACAGTCAGGAGAGGTAGATTGGACTGCCTAAGGAGGTGGAAACTACAAGTAGTCGAATTGGGAAATGTGGATTCCAGCTTCTGGAGCATATGGGCTGGAGCCCAACATCCAGATTGCTCAACACAGGTCCCTCCCAGGAAGCCAAGAATGCAGGACCACCCAGGATTTGGAGAGAAGCAGCTCCTGAAGGTGGTAGCTGACTTCCAACTAGAGAGCCAGTATCTAGATGAATACCACAGGTTCCTCTTGCCGTGGGCCCAGCTGAGAAAAGGCTCCGTGCAGCTGTGCTGTAGGAAACTGCAGGGCTGGACCCATCTCATGTCTGGAACCCTAGAGGTCCTGAAGATTTTCGAGCCAGACTCCATCCAGGAGTTTGAACTGAATTCATGGTGGAAGGCGGAAACCCTGATTGATTTTGCACCTTACCTGGGCCAGATGCAAAATTTGCGCAGACTTGTATTATCGGGCATCCACTGGCCATTCAGTGGTCCTAAGGGTTCTGACATAGGGGAAAAGTGTGCTCTCCATTTAGTTTCTCAGTTCGCCAAACTCCAGAGTCTCCAGCATCTGCACCTGAATGATGTCAGCTTCCTCAGGAATCACCTGAAACAGCTGTTCTGGTGCCTGAAGACCCCTTTGGAGACCCTGTCCATCACGGACTGCCCTTCTCTTTCAGCAGAAGACATCGGTTATCTGTCCTCCTGCTGGACAGTGCGGCAGCTCACACACCTCAACTTCAGTGGCACGTTCATGTTCTACCAAGGTACTAGGTCCATGCAGGTCCTCCTGCAGAGAGTTTCAGGCACTCTGCAGAGCCTGGTATTGCAGGACTGTGGGATGGAGAACTCCCAGCTAAGTGCACTTCTGCCAGCCCTGAGGCTCTGCACCCAGCTCACTGAGGTGAACTTCTATGGGAACAACTTCTCCCTGGATGTCCTGAAGAACCTGCTGTGCCACACGGCCCACCTAAGCCAGCTGACCCTGGAGCTTTACCCTGCCCCTCTAGAGACCTATGACAGATTTGGTAGTGACAGCCCGGAGATATTTTTCCAAGTCTGTTCCCATCTCATGGACACACTGTGCATCTTAAGGCAACCCAGGAAGGTCTGCTTTGCTTCCTCTCTGTGTGAGTACATCTATAACCTGGGGACCATCCAGAAAGTTTTTCGGAACAGCCATTAGACATGTTAGAAATTATTGCAGGGATAACTCACTGCATTGAGATTTGCCCTTACCAGACTTGCATAAAACTAACCTACCAACATTCCCCCATACACAATTGAGGAATTCAAGAGAGATAAGAATATACAGTGGAAACCTTGCGGACTAGAGCTGGGTGAGTGAAAGGAAATGTCCCTACGCTGGGAAGGTCCAAAGAAGGGCAACTTGGTGTATCATAGAATCCTGAACCTCCAGAAGAGTAGACAAGCCACAGAGAACCCTGGTGCCCATAGATGGGAGACAATCAATAGCCTGAGAGGGTATCAGATAGATTGATGAAGAAAAGGAAAAGGGATGAAAGGGGGAGGAGTCGAGGGAAACAAGAATAAGTACTCAATATACTTGTAAAATTAGAAAAAATGAAAAATTCAAAAAAGAAACATTGGCAGGGAAAACGTAATCGAGGGGACTTGGTTTGAAAGATATAATGTGGAAAGATGGTCCCATGGGGAAGGGTGTGTGGACATAAGGTGCCATGGGTAGTGTGGCCAGGCTCCCCGTGGAGACAGAATGACTATTCTGAATCCCTTGATGTCTGTTCTGATACAACATGCGAAGAGGGAGTTTCCCCCTGCCTCGTATACTTGTACAGTCATGTCAGAACCTGGGATCCTGGAAGTTTTCCAAGGTTTCAAGACATAGCCTCTACTTAGTCTCAAGATGTGCTCTCCTGAGTCTGTTGGGAAGGGAAAGAACTTTCACTGTTAATGAAGCCCAAGAACACTTGGCATCAGACTGGAACAATCCTGGCATTTCCTTTGTGCCCTTTTCTTTGCTCCCACATGAGCACCTCTTCCATCCTACTGGTGTGCCTGGACACTCCCAAAATCTTCATCACCCAGTGTCCCATGGCACTTATTGGGGATGTCTGGGGACTGTGGTCCAGCAAACTTGGTCTGCCTGATTTTGTCAAATTAACAGGAACCAGAGTCCCAAAGAAACACATTTCTGGGCTTTTCTGTGACGTTGTTTGGTGAGGTGAACTGAGATGGGAGGGTCATCGTGAATATGGTCACAGCATAGCATGGCTGAGCTGGGATCCTGCACTGAATAAAGGGAGACAGCAGCAGAGCACCAGCATCCATCTCTCTTGTTTCCTACCGTGGGAGCAATGTGAGCAGTCTTGTCCCTCCCGCTGCTCCTACCTAGGAGCATAAATTGTACCTTTGCACTGGAAGCCTAATAAACTCTTTTTTAGTTGTAAAAAAAAAAAAAAAAAAAAAAAAAAAACATATTTAAAAATATTCAATATCATCCATCTGGAAAATACCAATTAAAGCTGCTCTGAGAGTCCTTGTCACCTTGGTCAGAATAGTCATCATCAAGACATCAAAAGAGCAAATGCCAGCAAGGAGATAGGAAGAGAGGACCCTTCTTTATTCACTGCCAGTGGAGAGTAAATGGGCGCTGCCACTATGCAGATTGGCGAGGCTATTCCTCCAAAGGATAGAAATACAGGAACATTTGCTCAAGCTGTTCTGCTCCTGAGAAGAAACACAAAAGACTCCTCATCCAACTGCAGAGATACCTGCCCAACCCTGTTCAACACTGTGGTCCTCACACTAGGTAGAAAAAGTGCAGAAGAACTGTACGTGTACATGATGCAACTTGACAAAGAAAGGTGAAATTATGATTCTTTTTTCAGGAAAATGTATGGAACTAGGAAAAGTATGCTAAATGAGGCAGTCAGATGCAGAAAGAAAACACCACATATCCTCTCTCATAGGTGTTCCTAGAATCAAATCTTTAGGTTTGTGTGTTAACATGCAGTACCTGTAGAAGCAAGGAAATCAGAACAGGGCCAAAGAAGTGGGGTGATTTAAGGGATGGGAGATAACAACAGTATGTTACATGTGATGAAAAAACAGAAAAGGAGATTACTAAGAGGAGGAAGTCAATCAGAGAGGTTGATGAGTGGGGTGAGGGGGATGAGAGATGTAAAGGGTGACATGGAGCTGACAAAAAATGAGAGCTCATAGGAGATACAATGCACAGCTAGAAGATACTGCTCCTGAAAGCCATGGGGTAGTAAACAAAATCCCGTTGCCAGGTGCCAGATCTCTCCTCATGAGCTGTGTGATAGTTAAGCCTGAGTGTCAACTTGACACACCCAGTATTAACTAAGCTGGGCTAAGACCACCTCTGGAAAGGATCAACTGAGACTACTTGAAGGATTCTACCCACCCTAGATCCTATCAGGTCCTCCAAAGCTCTCAAAGGATCCTCCCAGTACTGCATCATATAAAAGGAGCCACCAAGGAGAACAGATGCCTTCTTGCAGCTGTGCTAGGAATCGTTCTTCCTTCTGGGTGCCCGGTTCTTTCTACCTTCCAAGACTCTAGGAGTTCTCCAGCCTTCAGCCATCACCTACTTGACTACCGAACTGAGTAGCTAGCTATTGGCAGCCATCATTGGAACTACCTCGGCTACTGGAAGCCATTGTTAGACTACCTCGGCTGCTGACAGCCTTTGCTGGACTACCTCGGCCATATCTGTACGCCAACTCAATAAATTTCATATATATATATATTCATATGAATATATATATATATTCATTCTGTGAATTCCATGACTCTAGAGAACCCTAACTAATATAGAAATTGGTACCTGGAGTGGTTCTAGAGAAACAGAATTGTAAGAATGAATTTTGCTGGCAAGCTTTGTGATTTCTGGAGCTGGCTTTTTGATCCAGTGAAACCTCCAGTGACTAAAGACTCTCCTAGTGGCATGGAGGACACTGCCACTGTTTGGAGTGAACTGTTTCTAGAACTGGTAAAAGTAGGTGTGTTAGACAGTCTTGATGCCCCTCTTACAAGGATTGAGAAGCTCAGTGATTCCGTATATGAAACTTTACATAAAATGAGTAAGAATAAGGAAAATGATGATGCTGGCTGGTTGTTTCTAGCATCTCTCAATAAACTAAAAATGGAAAAGGAATATCTCAGCGAGGAAAATATCCAATTCAGAAAGCGCATAAACAACTTAGAAGTTTCTAAGTGTGCCCTAGAAGAGAATCTTCTCTCCAGTAGCAATAGGGCTCGAATTGCTGAAAATCAAACCCAAACTTTGATTATTAGGGTGGCTGAGTTACAATGTAAATTAAATTCCCAGCCTCAAAAGGTGTCGGCAGTTAAAGTAAAAGCGCTGATTGGCAAAGAGTGGGATCCTGAAAAGTGGGACGCTGATGTGTGGGAAGACAAAACTGATGATGAGGATGAGGACGTTGAACTCTCAAATTCTGGTGCATTTATTCCACTTGATGAAATGGTCTCCCCACCCTTAGCAGAGAATGAATCCCCACTCCCACCCTCTACAGAATTGCTATCTCCATCTTTGTGTAAGGAAATTACTCATAATTTGTCTGAAAGGAGAGCAAAGACTTTGCCTCAAGAAAATGCTGATGTTATGGCACGCCCACCTGTGATTGCTTCCAGGCCTATAACTAGGCTTAAGGCCAAACAAGCTCCTAAAGGTGAAATAGAAAGTATGGTCCATGAGGAGGTACGCTATACTCCTAAAGAACTTCATGACTTTTCTAACATGTTTAAGCAGCAGTCTGGGGAATACCCCTGGGAGTGGATTGTAAGGCTATGGGATACTGGTGGAAGAAGTATAAAACTGGATAAAAATGAGTTCACAGAAATGGCCCCATTAAGTAGAGATTCTAGGTTTAACACTGCTATTCATAGAGTTAAAAATGGTGCCAAGAGTTTATTTGAGTGGGTAGCTGAAGTATTTATTAAAGTTTGGCCTTCTGAGAAGGAACTAGAGATTCCAGACATTCCTTGGTTTAATGTTGATGATGGGATTAAGAGGCTCAGGGAAATTGGTATGCTTGACTGGATAGGATCTTTAAAATCTAATTCTCAATGGGAAAATCCAGATGGCATGCCTTTTACCAGAAATGTACTTAATAAATTGGTGAGAGTGGCAGCACCAAATATGAAGGCTATCATTGTTCTTCTCCTTGTTCCAGACCTAACAATGGGAGATGCTGTCACCGAGTTGGAAGACTTAAATTCAATGGGCCTAGGTGGATCGAGGAGTAATAGGGGCCAAGTGGCAGCATTGAATTGCCAATGGCAAAGTAAGTGTACTAAACATAATGTGCAGCATAGACAGAACAGTACTTATGAGGGTCTCACTCAATTAGACCTTTGACATTGGCTAATTAACCATGGTGTCCCCAAAAGTAAAATAGATAAGAAGCCTACAAAGTTCTTATTTGACCTGTACAAGCAGAAAAATTCTAACAGAAATGAAGGAAAAGCTGCCTTTACTCATAGTAGCAGAGAATCATGGCCTGTCAACCAATTTCCAGACTTGAGCCAGTTTACAGATCCAGAACCCCTTGAATGAAGGGGAGGCTGGGTTCCTTTAAGGAAGGACATTGGCACCATAGCAAAAAGCTTTAATATTAATCTTTCTCCTGTCCTTCCACAAAGTGACCTAAGGCCTAGAGTAACTGTGCATTGGGAGAAAGGAAATAATCAGACATTTCGGGGTCTACTAGATACTGGATCTGAGTTGACATTGATTAGAGGAGACCCTAAAAAGCATAGTGGCCCTCCAGTTAAAGTAAGAGCATATGAAGGTCAGGTGATTGATGGAGTTTTGGCTAATGTTCAACTCACAGTAGGTCCAGTAGGTCCCCGAACTCATCCAGTAGTTATTTCCCCAGTACCATAATGTATAATTGGAATAGATATACTTAGAAGTTGGCAGAACCTTCACATTGGTTCCTTGAAATGTGGAGTAAGAGCCATTATGGTTGAGAAGGCCAAATGGAAGCCTTTAGAATTGCCTCTACCAAGGAAAATTGTGAATCAGAAACAGTATCGTATCCCTGGAGGAATTACAGAAATTAGTGCCACCGTGAAGGACTTAAGGATGCAGGGGTGGTGGTTCCGGCCACCTCTCCTTTCAACTCTCCCATTTGGCCTGTGCAGAAGACAGATGGATCATGGAGAATGACAGTTGATTATCGCAAACTTAACCAAGTTGTGACTTCAATTGCAGCTGCTGTACCAGATCTGGTTTCATTGCTTGAGCAGATCAACACATCTCCTGGTACTTGGTACACAGCCATTGATCTTGCAAATGCTTTTTTCTCCATACCTATTCATAAAGATCATCAGAAGCAATTTGCTCTCCGTTGGCAAGGCCAGCAGTATACATTTACAGTGTTACCTCAAGGGTATATTAATTCTCCAGTCCTATGCCATAACTTGGTTCGCAGAGATCTTGACTGCTTGTCTCTTCCACAAGGTATCACACTAGTCCATTATACAGATGATATTATACTAATTGGATCAAGTGAGCAGGAAGTAGCAAGCATTTTGGATTTGTTGGTGAGGCATATGTGCAACAGAGGATGGGAAATAAATCCTACCAAAATCCAAGGACCTTCCACTTCAGTAAAATTTTTAGGAGTTCAGTGGTGTAGAGATATCCCCTCTAAGGTAAAGGATAAGTTGTCCCGGCTGAGCCCCAAGGCCACAGAGAGTGATCTGTGTTCAGTGCTGATCACTGAGTGGGAAGAGCTGGGGATTCAGGGCTGAGCTCCTGTCCAGAGCTGTTGGGTCAGGGCTGGACTGGTTTGCAAGGGCAGAAGGAGGCCTTATTTGCATGTTCTCATGGTATAGAGGGAGCTTTGAGAGGAAGCTTTAGAGCATGTACACCCAGAGAAAATGCACATGCCCTCAGGAACTCTGGTGGAAAATGGCATTTTTCACATGAGACAATAAAGTAAGTTTCCTCAGTGAGCAATATAATGTGTTTCCGGATATTTTCCTTGAATAGTAGCTTAGTCTATGTAAGAACCTGTGATTTTCACTGCTTGGAAACTGTGTTCCTTGAATTTTTGCACAGAACAGCACTAGAATTTCTGGCTGAGGCTCATAGAACCAACATTTTGTAAAAAAAAATATTGTGTGGCCTCCATCATTCGTGCACTTTCATAAAGAATGGATAACTGACCCGCCTGGGACAGGACTCGCTGGCAGTCCTCCATCCCAGGTAAGTTCCACCAACACCCAGGTCGCCACTCATCCCAGCTCTTCCCACCAGCCAGTCTGAGCAGGCCACTGCTCCAGGCGGGACAGGACCCCTGTGCCACACCCCAGGTCCCCAGGTTATTTGCACCCACTCCCAGCATCTGTGTCCTTTCCCCTCCTGCCTGGGACATGCATGCAGTCCAGTGAGGACACACTGTTCATCAGAATTCGACAAGTCCAAAGAAGACCCAAGCAAAGCTCTAGGGGATAAAATGAATCCACTGGCCACAAAACACACTCTCAGGGACCTTCCAGGATGCAACAATCCTCCCCCAGAGTCTACCAGCTGCACCTCACTCTGGATACTCAAAAACACAGAGAATCATGTTCAGAAAACTGTCACAAATGCACACTGTCCTCTCACTCATGTCCACTCTCACACAATCAGCATCTCCTGTTCTCCACAAATTACCTTTCCAAAGAACGAGGAAAATCTAGCTGAGCCCCAAGTCTGTGGTGAGTGATCTGTGTTCAGTGTTGGTCATTAATGGGAAACAGCTGGGGCCGGGGCTGGGCTTCTGTGCCAGAGCTGCAGGGTCAGGCCTGGGCTGGTTTCCATGGGCAGAAAAAGGCACTATTTCTATGCTTCCTGCTCTGTGTGGAGGTCTGTGGTGGAAATTTCAGGCAGCATGGTGCTCAGAGAAGATGGGAGAGACATGTGAGAACATGTGAAGTGGTGTAACTGAGATGTGTGCTCTCTCATTACATAACTCTGCCTTGTACATTCCACACCTACCTCATTTTTATAAACATAACTAATATATTAATTCTCATTTATCTTACAAATAATCAACCATAGCCTATTAAATCATCAGAATCCAATGGATGTGCTGCAAGTATCTTTTCAGCTCCTGGCACCTAGTTCCCCAACAATACACCAACTGAACTCAATGGTGGTTTCTGAAGATGTAGTTGAATATGAACACTTAGAACTGGACCATGTAGTAATGCTTATTCTTCCAGTATTGACTGTTCACAGCCTATAGGGCCATTATTTCCTCCTGCCCCAAGTATATGTTACAACCAGTAACACTGTAAAGCAAGTATTTCAAGGACCTTCAACATGCCCAAGTATGACTACTACAGCTCTTCTAGACACTGGTCACCAAAACACATATAATGTCAAACTGATGTGCCACCAACCTATCCCAGGAGATCATGTCTGACATCTGGGAACCTCACCTTGGGGATGCATCAAAACTTGGCATTTTCAGAGTCAGCACCTGTGAATGTGAAGTGTTTGTCTTCCAGAGAAAGAAGTGGAGTACTTCACTTGATCTTCCACAGAATTCTGCATGTCTGGAAGTCTGTCTTCAAAAAGGTAGAGGCTTTACTCAGACTCCTCTGTTACTCTCAACTATGTAAGTTCAGAGGGTCTGACTCACCACATGCATTTAAAAGAGGTTAATATTTAACAACTACTTGAATTCTGTTCCGTCTCATCTCCTTGATTCCAGTTGTGTTCTCTTCCACCCATCAGAATGTCAGTTGTATTTCCTGTCTGAGCCCAGAACAGCTTCTGCTTGCTTCTTTCTTTTCTTTTCTTTTCTTTCCTTTCCTTTTATTTTCCTTTCCTTCCTTCCTTCCTTTCTTTCTTTCTTTCTTTCTTTCTTTCTTTCTTTCTTTCTTTCTTTCTTTCTTTCTTTCTTTCTTTCTGTTCCAACTTTTGTGTTCTCATCCTGAACACCTTTTCAGATGGTGACACTGTGGTATTCCATTGTTCAGTGAATAACCACCTTTTGCTCCATCTATCTTGTGCTCATGTGGCTGCACAGAATTCCATATTGTGGTGACTGTGCTCACAGGTTTCTTTATCCAATGAGTTATGCCAAACTATGGTAAGGATTTTCTATGAGAAATTGGCTTACTCTGTCTCCCTTTCACAACAATCCGTGCCCTTCACCATAGCATGGTTATTTTTCCCCTATATATAACGCAAATACATTTTGAGGTGAGAATGTGGTTATGTTTGCATTTTGATATCAATTTGACAGTTGCAGACGGTTTGAGGCACAGCTGTGGAAGGTTAATGGTTAGAATGGCCCCTGAACAAATCTGCAGGTACTTGATTGATTGCTGTGGAAAACCCAGCCCATAGTGGGTGGTACTTTCCAGTAGTGGACCAGATAATAGGAAGTGCTCTTCCCTTATCTTGTGTTGACTTACTGTAGAGTCCACTCTGTGAGAGTTGTTCACTTTTAAATCATTTAGACCTTCTTTATTGCTGCTGCTGTGCCTCTGCCCTTGGTTGACTCAGAGCTTCATCTTTTCCACCATGTTGTTGCTATTCCCACTGCCTTTGGAGCCTGGCCTCTAGGCCTTGCTGCTGCTCGCTGTTCATCACTGATGTTGGAGCCCAGCTGTTCTTCACCAACGTTGGAACCCAGTGTCTTTGACCCTCCAGAGAAGTAAAGGCTTGATGCCTTCTTGGGATCTTCTGGTTTTGTGGAACATTCTGGTCAAGAGCAATGTGCTTCGGTGGCTACTTTGAAGGACACATTTTTTTTTTTTGTCTTTTGCCATTGTCTTTAATTCCATGTAAACTAAATGGTTATACATATTTTTGGAGTTCTAAAGGTTTTTTTAATTTCTTTTATTTCCTCCACTCATACAAAGTTGATAAGCACCCCATTCCCCTCCCTCCCTTCACCCCTCTCTGGATCCCCCCCTGCTCCCTCCCCCTCTCCCCTCTCCCCCTCCCTCCCTCCCTCCACCCCTTTCTGGATCCCCCTGCTCCCTCCCCTCTCCCCCCTCCCCTCCCTCTCCCTATCCCTGTGCTCCCTCCCCCCATTCCTGGAGCATCCTCCAGTGTGCATGTCAGACTTCCCTCTGGGTCCTCCTTTCTGATGAGGTGTAAGGACTCAGTGGCTTTGCCTAGAGCTCTTTTTTGTGTTCCCCTTTAGTATAGGAACACTATTGTGGCTGTTAATCCCTTGCCTCTAAGGACTATAGTTCCTGTGATCCATGATAGACTTTGGGGGTTCAATGATATGTTGGTAATTGTGCAGGAAAGACACTATTTTTTATTGTGAGTTATTTTAATAAAATTATTTTTACATATTACATTCTATAGATTATGTTTCTTCAGAGAACCCTTACGAATACAGATTTTAATACCAGGAGTGGTTCTGGAGGAACAGAATTATAAAGATGAATTTCTCAAGTAGGCTTGAACTTATCTGAAGCTGTTTCTCCAACACAATGAAACCTCCAGCTACTAAATACTGCCTTAGTGATATCAAGATCACTAAAACTCTTGGTGTGAGCTTATCAACAACTGATAAAAATGGGGGTGATAGATAGTCCTCATGCACTTGTGAGGAGTATAGTGTTTAGTGAGTCTGTATATAATACTTTTGATAATCTAAGGAAAAATAAGGAAAATAATGATGTTGGTTGATTGCTGTTAATATCTCTGGATAAAGTAAAAAATGAGAATGAAAGTCTCAGAGATGAAATTACCAAGCTCAAGATGAGCATTAATAATCTAAAGCCTTCTAAGTGTGTTTTGGAAGCATCTCTGGATAAAATAAAGAAGTAAAAGAAAGATCTCAGAGATAAAAATAATCAGCTTCAGATGCATGTAAAAAATGTGGAAGTTTCTAAGTATGCTTGAGCTGCTGAAAGTCAAACTCAAGCTTTAATTATTAGATTGGCTGAGTTGCAATTTAAATTAAAGTCCTAGCCACAGATGTCTGCAGTTAAAGTCAGAGCACTGACTGGAAAGACTGGGATCCTGAAAACTGGGATGATGATGTGTGGGAAGACTCAAAGGAGGCTGAGGTCAGTGAACCCTCAAATTTTGATGGGCCTCTTTCACCTGGGGAAATGGCCTTACCACCCATGATAGTGAATGAATTCCCACCCCCACCTCAATCTCAGCGTTTGCCTGAGGAAACTAAACTTTCTTTTGCTGAGGAGGAGATAAGGATTTTCCCTCAGGGGAACACTTGTATTCTAGAGTGCCACTTGTGGTTGCCTCTAGGCCTATTACCAGACTCAAGTCTAAGCAGGTAAAGTGTGATACATGAGGAGGTTCATTATACTCCTAGAGAATTTCATGAGTTTTGTAACATGTTCAAACAGCATTCTGGAGAATGCCTCTGGGAATGGATTTTAAGGCTGTGGGATACTGGTGGAAGGGGTATAAAACTGGATCAAACTAAGGTTATTGAAGTGGTTCCATTGAGTAGAAATTCTAGGTATAATGCTGCAGCTCATAGAGGTAAAAATGGTGCCAAGAGTTTGAGTGGGTGGCCTTCTGAAATGTTTGGCCTTCTGAAAGAGAGATGGAGATACCAGCTATTCCTTGGTTTAGTGTTGATGATGAGATTAAAAGGCTCAGGGAAATTGGTATGCTTGACTGGATTCGTCATTTAAAATCTAACTCTCAGAGGCAGAATCCAGATGACATGCCTTTCACCAAGACTATATTATATAAATTGGTGAGAGGGGTGCCACCAAATATGAAGGGCCCAACCATTTGTCTTCTCCTTCCATCATCATTAACAATGGGTGATGTAGCTGTGCAATTAGAGGTGGATCCAGGAGTAGCAGGGGCCAAATGGCAGCATTGAATCTCCAGTGGCAAAGCAAGCATACCAACTGTAATGCACAGTGTAGAAAGAATTAATCATGGTGTTCCCAAAAGTAAAATTGATAAGAAGCCTACAAAGTTTTAAAATGACTGTATGAGCAGAAACTTTCTAAAGCAAATGAAGGAAGGGCTGCTTTGAATCATAGTAGCAGACAATCACAATCTGACAATCAGTTGCCACATTTAGATCACTTTGCAAATCCAGAACCCTTTGAATAAAGGAGAGGCTGTGTAGGTACAATAAAAAAGATCTTTACTATTAATCTTTCTCCTCTCCTTCCCCAAAGGGACCTATGGCCTTTTACAAGAGTTACTATACGTTGGGGGAAAGGAAATGATCAGACATTTCAGTGCCTACTGGATACTGGTTGTGAGTTGACATTGATTCCTGGAGATACTAAAAAGAATGTGGCCCTCCAGATAAATGGAGGTTTATGGGGGACAAGTGATTGATGGAGTTTTGGCCAATGTTCATTTCATAGTACATCCAATAGGTCCCTGAACTCCTCCTGTGATTATTTCTCCAGTGCCAAAATGTATAATTTGTATAGATATACTTAGAAGTTGGCAGAATCCCTACATTGGTTTCTTGAAATGTGGAGTAAGCGCAATTATGGTTGGGAAGGCCAAATGGAAAGCTTTAGAATTGCCTCTACCAAGGAAAATAGTGAATCAGGAACAGTATCATATTCCTAGAGGAATTACAAAAATTAGTGCCACCATAAAGAACTTGAAGGATGCAGGGGTGGCAGTTCCTATCACCTCTCTCTTTAATTCTCCTATTTGACCTGTATAGAAGATAGATGGATCATGGAGAATAACAGTTGATTATCACAAAATTAATCAAGTTGTGTTTCCAATTGCAGCTCTTATGCCAGATGCAGCTTCTTTGCTTGAGCAAATTAACACATTTCCTGGTACTTGTATGCTTTTCTCAATACCTATTCATAAGGGCAGTCAAAAGCCATTTGCTTTCAGCTGGCAAGGCCAGCAGTATACCTTTACTGTTCTGCCTCAAAGATATATTAATTCTCCAGCCCTGTGCCATAACTTGGTTTGTAGAGATCTTGATCACCTGTCTCTCCCACAAGGCATCACACTGGTCCATTATATCAATGATATTATGTTGATTGGGCCAAGCAAGGAGGAGGTGGCAACAACTTTGAATTCTTTGATAAGCCATATGTGCATCAGAGGATGGAAAATAAATCCAACCAAGATCCATGGACCATCACCTCAGTAAAATTTCTAGGACTTCAATGGTGTGGGGCATGCAGATATTCCTTCCAAGATAAAAGATAAGTTGCTGCACCTGGTCCCTCCTGCCACCAAGAAAGAAGCACAACATTTAGTGGGCCTGTTTGGCTTCTGGGGGCAGCACATTCCTCACTTGGGTGTGTTACTCAGGCCAATATACCAAGTAACTCAGAAAGTGCTAGCTTTGAGTGGGGTCCAGAACAAAAGAAGGCCCTTCAGCAAGTTCAAGTTGCTGTACAGGCTGCCTTGCTACTGGGTCATATGATCCAGCAGACCCAATGGTACTTGAAGTGTCTGTCACAGATAGAGATGCTGTTTGGAGTCTTTGACAGGCTCCCATGGCTGAATCACACTGAAGATCCTTGGGGTTTTGGAGCAAGGCCCTGCCATCATCAATAGACAACTACTCTCCCTTTGAGAGGCAGCTTTTGGCCTTTTATTGGGCCCTGGTGGAAACTGAAAGTTTGACAATGGGTCATCAAATTACTATGTGACCTGAGTTGCCCATCAAGAGTTGGGTATTGTCTGACCCAGCAAGTCATAAAGTTGGATGGGCACAGCAGCAATCTATTATCAAATGGAAGTGGTATATAGGAGACAGGGCCAGAGCAGATCCTGAGGGCCCAAGTAAGTTGCATGAAGAAGTTGCCCAATTCCTATGGCTCCTCAGCCTGTTGTGATGCCTGTTCCTAAATATGCTCCTGGGGTGTACCCAATGATTATCTAACTGAAGAAGAGAAGACTAGGGCCTGGTTCACAGATGGTTCTGCTCACTATTCAGGTGCCACCTAGAAGTAGACAGCTGTAGCACTACAACCTCTTTCTGCAATAACCCTGAAGGACACTGGTGAAGGGAAGTCTTCGCAGCAGGCAGAACTTTGGGGAGTGCAAATGGCTGTGTGCTTTGACTGGAAGGAAAAATGGCCAGATGTGCGATTATATATGGGCTGTAGCCAATGGTTTGGCTGGATGGTCAGGGACTTGGAGAGATCATAATTGAAAAATTGGTAAGAAAGATATTTGGGGAAGAAGCATGTGGATAGCTCTCTCCAAATGGACAAAGGATCCAAAGATATTTGTGTCCCATGTAAATGCTCATCAAAAAGTGACTTCAGCAGAAGAGTCATTTAATAATCAGATGGATAGCATGACTCATTCTGTGGACAGCCAAGCTGTTTTTCCAACCATCCCCATTATTGCCCAATGGGCCCATGAACAAATTGGGCATGGTGGTAAAGATGGAGGTTATGCATGGGCTCAACAACATGGACTTCTACTCACTTCTAGCTACAGCTGCTACTGAGTGTTAAATCTGCCAGCAGCAGAGACCAATGCTGAGTCCCTGATATGGAGCCAGTCCCTGGGGTAACCAACCAGCAACATGGTGGCAGGTTGACTATATTGGACCACTTCCAAGATGGAAAGGGCAGCACTTTGTCCTTACCAGGATAGATACTTATTCTGAGTATGAGTTTGTCTTTCCTGAACATTCTGTTTCTGCCAAAACTACCATTTGTGGACTCACAGTATGTCTTGTGCACCATCATGGTATTCCACACAGCATTGCTTCTGACCAGGGAGCACATTTTACAGCTAAGGAAGTGAGGGAGTGGGCTTATGCTCATGGAATTCATTGGTCTTACCATGTTCCCCACCATCCTGAACAGCTGGTTTGATAGAATGGTTGAACAGCCTTTTAAAGACACAATTATGGCACCAAGTAGGTACTAATAGTTTGGAGGGTTGGGGTAGAGTACTTCAGGATATGGTGCATGCTTTGAATCAGCACCATATATGGTAATGTATCTCCTATAGCCAGAATTCATGGGTCCAGGAACCAAGGGGTAGAGGCTAGAATGGTGCCCATTACTGTTACACCTAGTAACCCATTAGGAAAATTTTTGCTTCCTATACCTGCAACTCTGTACTCTGCTGGCTTAGAAGTTTTGATTCCAGAGCAGGAAATGCTTTTGCCAGGAGATACAATAAGCATTCCATTGAACTGGAAGTTAAAGCTTCCTCCTAGTGATTTTAGGCTCCTGATGACTTTGAATTAACAGACTAAGGAAGGAAAAACTCTGTTAGGAGGTGTAATTGATCCAGACTATCAGGGGGAAATTGGATTGCTTCTATACAATGGAGGCAAGGAAGAATATAAATGGAGTGCAGGAATCCAATAGGGCAACTCTTAGTGTTACCATGTCCTGTGATTAAGGTTAATGGAAAATTGCAACACCCCAATGGAGGCAGGATGGTGGACTGCCCATATCCTTCAGGAATGAAGATATGGGTGACCCCCCCTTTGCAAAAGAACTAACCTGCTGAAGTACTTGCTGAGGGTACAGGAAATATGGAATGGGTAGTGGAGGAAGGTGGTTCTAAATACCAACTAAGACCACATAACCAATTACAGAGTTGTGGCTTATAATTAGTCAGAGCACTTCTGTTCTACTCATAAAGTACAAATGGAACTGTCTAGAATTCTTTGATTTGTCCTGAATATATATAATGAGTGACAGTGAACTATAGAATGTGATGTATATATTTTTAGATGATGCTCTTTTAATTTTGAACTGATATTTATTGTGCTATAATGTTTCTATTTTATTATTTATTCTGTGCTAAATTATTTAGCTTATACTTATATTGATATTATATTTATATTTAATATATTTTATTATATATATTTTATAATATATTATAATATTTTATATTTTTATATTTTGTTTTTTATATATTTGGGAGATTTCAAATTTTTTATAATGTCAGAATTTGAGATTTTTTTGATATTGAATTGAACATCTTTTATAAATATAATATCTATGGGAATAAGGGTTGGAAGGTCATAATATAATAGTTATGTGTTTGTGTCAAGTTGACAAGGGGTGGAATGTTATGGTTGCATTTGGTATCAACTTGACAGTTGCAGACTGTTTGGGGCACAGCTGTGGAGGGTTAATGGTTATAATGACTCCCGAACAAGTGTACAGGTACTTGATTGATTGCTGTGGAAAACCCAGCCCATAGTGAGTGGTATTTTCCAGTGGTGGATCAGATAATTGGAGGTGCAGGAGGAGGGACTTGCTCTTCCCTTATCTTGTGTGGACTTGCTGTAGAGTCCACTCTGCGAGCGTTGTTTGCTTTTAGAGCATTGTGGCCTTCTTTGTTGCTGCTGCTGCCACCTCCATACTTGGCTGAGTTGGAGCATCACCTTTTCCATCATGGTGCTATTCCTGCTATCTTGGGAGCCTGATCTCTAGTCCTTGCTGCTGTTTGCTGTTTATCACTGATATTGGAGCCCAGCTGTTCTTCACGAAGACCCTCCAGAGAAGTAAAAGCTTGAGACCTTCTTGGGATGTTTTGGCTTTGTGGAACATTCCGGCCAAGAACAAGGCTGCTGAGGGCAGCTACTTTGAAGGACATATTTTTATTGTGAGTTATTTTAATAAACTTATTTTTATATATTATATTCTATAGATTTTGTTTCTTCAGAGAACCCTAATACAATATGCATTGGTCTTAATTTTGATGTGATACTTCTTTGCTGTGTTTTGATGCTTCCTTTTAAAATAAGTGCTATTATATGCTACTATATGTTGAAAGTGTTTGTATTGATTTTACAGCTTATAGTCAAGAGCTTTTGGATCTTATAAAGTGTTGGAATTAACTATGAACAATTAAAACCAACCTATGGAATTTTCAAGTTTGACTATGAGAAATTTTAAAGCTGGACTGAATGTATTTTATAAAATGAAAATCTATGGGAAAAAGGAGTGGAAGGTTATATTTAAATGTGGTTATTTTTGTGTCAAGTTAACAAGGGGTAAAGAGTGGCAGTTAATTACAAATGGAAATTATGTACTTGAAAACTGAACCTTTAAGCATAATATGAAGATTTAATTAAAGTAATCTCTGAGCAGGTCTATAGTTTTTAATTGGCATGGGAAGACCAAAGCTGCATGTGGAATCATGCCCTAGGTTGCCAGATAAGACAGACAACTGGGCTTCGGCTGACTGGCAAGCCATTCTCTCAGCTGTGGATATGGTGTGACCAATTCACTTGTCTCCTGATGCTGGTATAACTTTCCTGAGAAATAGACTATAACTTCAAACCACAAGCATGACTTGGCTATTGAAGTCATGTATTCTTAGAAACTGAAGAATGACTAAGATAGTCTAAAGCTTTTTCAGTATTCCTGATAAGAGTCAAAGAGTTAGCTTCAACTTTTCCATTCTGTATTTTATTTCTTCTCTTATTATTGCTTCCCTTCCTATACAAAAGCCTATTTTGCGTCATCTACTTTCATTTTCATTTTCAGTGTTTAAAACCACTGTTTATCCCAATGACTAGACTGCTTTGTTTTCTTACAGTATATGCCCCCCACTCACAGACATCCCCCACTTCACATAAAACATCACTCTGTTTTTAAAATAACATATCGGCAGTTTGGGCGCAGGAGCCAGTGGGGCGAGCACATCTTCGTGATGGTCCGCAGCATTGTAGGCACAGCCACGATGCCCAAGAGGAAGGTCAGCTCCGGGGGTGGCGCCAAGGAGGAACCTAAGCACAGATCGGGCTAAACCAGCTCCTCCCAAGGTGGAATCGAAGCCCAAAAAGGCCATGGGAAAGGATAAATCTTCAGACAAAAAAGTACAAGTAAAAGGGAAGCCAGGAGCGAAGGGAAAGCAAGCTGAGGTGACCAACCCAGAAACTAAAGCAGATCTGGCTGCAGAAAACGGAGAGACAAAAACCGAGGAGAGCGCGGCCTCTGATGATGTGGACGAGAAAGAAGCCAAGTCTGACTAATCCCGCACTGAGTCCGCAGTGGTCCCTGTCTCCCTCCTTGTACAATCCAGAGGAATATTTTTATCGACTATTTTGTAAATGTGAGTTTTTTTAGTAACTCTAGAAACATTTTTAAAAAGGAGGGAATCCCATCTCATTCCATTTTTTAAGTGTAAATGGTTTTTTTCAGAGGTGAAATCATTGGCTGGTTGTTTATTTTTTGGTACAACCAGAAAATAGTGGGCACCGAATGGAGGCAGCTGCGACTGTCTTGGTGTCGGTGCAACATTCCGTAGTGGGTTAGTTTTTTATCCTGCAATACAAAGTGTTCTGGGTGGCATTTGGGTGTCTCAGTTGTGCAGTTGTGTCCTGGGTATTTTCATCTGTCTAGTCCCATGTTTTCTAGTAGAGCTGTTTCCTAAAGAAACCACTTCTTGCTGGCTGCCGGTCAGAACTGCCCTGTGTGACATCTCTGCTCATGGTGGGTTTTCCTAGTCATGTTGCTGATGTGCTGTGAACAAGCCAACCCTGGGGTAGCGTGTGTGATGAGGAGTGTGAGTGGGTGGAGTTGGGACCATTGGCGCTTGATGGAAAGTGGTCTCCGAGATGGAATCTGGACATCCTTGGAATAACTGTTTTGTAAAACACAACGTGTGGCTTTTTAGATTTTTCAGTACATATGTTGAGTTGTGTATGAATTAAAATGTCTGTGGACTGATCCTCAACCAATAAATCTCAATTATAAAAATGAAAATAAAATAAAATAACATATCAATAATCAATTAAGAAAACTGTAGAATGGTATCTCTATTGAGAATAGCTTAACTTTTAAACAGAAAAAGTGTTATAAAATTAAACAAAAGACACAACAAAACAACATTCATTTTGAACAAAAGAAATTTATTCTAGGGGCTTAGTTAACAACACATAAGCTAGTAGGTATAAAGTATCATATCAAAACAAGGAAACACTGATCAATGTTAAACATGATAAAATTCAAACTGCCATCATTACATAAAATATGAGCTTATTTGGCTCAGAAGTAACAAATCTAAAGAGTAAAGCATACCTAGAACAAACCCAGAGCCCACATCACCACAAATGGCTGAAAATCTCTTCTCTAAGATACAGAAAAAGTCAAGGATTGCCACTTTCCTATCTTTTGCTGAGCACGGTACATAGTATTACATAGCTCAACCACAGCAATTAGTCAAGTGAAAGAAAAACATATGTAACAGGAAAAGGGATAACTGTACTTATGTGATGATATTCTACATACATATAACTCATATCAAGGCCCAAACACTGAAAGATGTTGTATTAGTCAGGTTCTCTAAAGATGCAGAATTGACACAATGAATATATATATATATTGAATGTACTGAATTGGCTTACAAATATGGCCAAGGTAGTCCAAGGGTAGCTGCCAGTAGCTGAGGTAGTCCAATGATGGCTGCCAGTATCTGCTCAGTTTGGTAGTCAAGTGGTGATGGCTGAAGGCTGGAGAATTCCTAGAGTCTTTAGTCTAGCCAAGGACTTGGAGAGCTGGAAGGCTAGAAGGTCAAAGAAATTGGGCAGCCGGAAGGAAGAACAATTCCCAGCACAGCTGCAATAAACATCTCTTCTCTTGGTGACTCCTTTTTATATGGTCCAATACTGGGAGGATCCTGTGAGATCTTTGGAGGTTCTGATAGGATCTAGGGTGGGTATACTATACTCCTTTCAAGTAGTCTCAGTTGATCCTTCCAGGTGTGGTCTCAGCCTATCTTAATTAATACCAGGTGTGTCATGTTGACACCCAGGCTTAACTATCACAAGTACACCCCTTGTCAACTTGACATCAAATCACATTTCCTTAGGCCATTAAAAATCTTCAAATAAAACAGTAAAATTCATAGTTCCACCTAACATAATATAGGTATCCACGTACAACCACACACGCATTATTTTTTCCAAGATTAATGACAATGACTCTTGAGAAATGCCGAGCCTTTAGTGTCCCATAACACAATATCATAATGTAGATTACAACATTTCATCACATAATTACAGATTAATATTACATTACATGTCATAAATATCTCCTTAAAGTATGTGCACATGCACAAGCCTATTCTTGACAGTCTAGACCAGGAGCACTCATGGCAATTAGAATCCTCATTTCTATAACTGGTTACATGGCCTTAGGTAGTATTTATAACTACCTTCTACTACCTATTCTGTATTTCCTCCACCTTCAGCAAGCACTTCCATATGTCTTGGCTTTTTACCTGGAGGGGTTACCCATACCTTCATTGTTGGAGGATCTGGACCTTTTACTGTCCTTCCTGTGTTCGGTTGCTGTAAATCCCCATTGACCTTAATCACAGGACATGGTAATACCAAGAGACACCCTAGTGGATCTCCTGAACACCAGACATACTCTTTCTTACCACCATTGTGGAAAACAAGTCCAATTTCCCCTTGGTGGTCTAGGTCAATCACCACTCTTAACATTGTTATTCCTTTCTTAAACTGTTGATTCAAGGGCATCAGAAGTCCAAAATAACCAGGAGGAAGCCTTAGCTTCCAGTTCAAAAGAATAATTGCTGTGTCTCCTGGCAGAAACATTCCCTGTTCTGGACCCAAAACATCTAAGCCAGTAGAACACAGGCTTGCAGGAACAGGAAACAAAAATTTTCCTAATGGGTCACTAGGGAGATAGTAAGGGGAGCTATTCCTGTTTCCTTCTTTGATTGCTGGACCCATGAATCCTGGCTATAGGAAACACAGTACCATATACTGGACACTAGTTTAAGAAATATACTGCCTTCTGGAGAATTCTACCCCATCCCTCCAGAATATTACTACCTAATTGATTCTGTAATTGTGCCTTTAAAGGGCCATTCCACGATTCTATCAGGTGGGGATGGTGGGGAACATGGTAAGATCAATGAATTCCATGGTCATGAACCCACTGCCATACTTCTTTAGCTGTGAAATGAGTTCCCTGGTCTGAAGCAATGCTGTATGGAATTCCATGATGGTGGATAAAACATTCTGTAAGTCCAAGGACAGTAGTCTTGGAAGAAGCATTATGTGCAAAAAAGGCAAATTCATGTTCCATCTTGGAAGTGGTCCAATATAGTCAATCTGCCACCATGTTGCTGGATGGTCACCCCAAGGAATGGCTCCATATCGGGGACTCAGCATTGGTCTCTGCTGTAGCCAAGTCAGCCTTGGTGAGTGGAAGTCCATGTTGTTGAGCCCACTCATAACCTCCATCTTTACCACCATGTCCACTTTGTTCATGGGCCCATTGGGCAATGAAAGGAATGGCTGGGGAAAGTGGCTGACTGTACACTGTCATCTTTTGATGAGCATTTACATGGGACACAAATATCTTTGTGTCCTTTGGACATAGGGAGAGATCTAGCCACATGCTTCTTCCCCAGATGTCTTTCTCGCCAATTTTCCAATTATGTTCCTTCCAAGTCCCTGACCTTCTGCCAAACCATTGGCTACTGCCCATGAATCAGTATACCGTTGCATGTCTGCCATATTTCCTTCCAGGCAAAGTGTACAACTATGTGCACTGCCCAAAGTTCTGCCTGTTGCTAAGATTTCCCTTCTCCAGTGTCCTTTAGAGTTGTTGCAGAAAGAGGTTGTAATGCTGCAACTGTCTACTTCTGGGTGACACCTGAATAGCAACCAGAACCATCTGTGAAACAAGCCCTAGTCTTCTCTTCTTCCATTAGCCAATCATAGGGCACGCCCCCAGGAGGCCATAGGTGCATATTTAGGAACAGTCATTGCAACAGGCTGAGGAACCATAGGCATTTGGGAAACTTCTTCATGCAGCTTTCTTGTGCCTTCAGGACCTACTCAGGCCCTGCCTCATATGTATCATTTCCATTTGATAATAGATTGCTGCTGTGCCCATCCAATGTTATGGCTTGCTGGTCAGATAACAGCCAACTCATTATGGACAATTCAGGTTACATAGTAACTTTGTGACCCATTGTCAGACATTCAGTTTCCACTAAGGCCCAGTAACAGGCCAAGAGTTGTCTCTCAAAAGGAGAGTATTTGCCTGTGGATGATGGTAGGGCCTTGCTCCAAAATTCCAAGGGTCTCCTCTGTGATTCACAGCATTTCTATCTGCAAAGACACTTCAATACCATTGGGTCTGCTTGATCACATGGTCCAAGTGGCAAGGCAACCTGTACAGCAACTTGAACCTGCTGAAGAGCCTTCTCAAAGCTAGCAGCTTTCCCAGTTACTTGGTATATGGGCCTAAGTAACACACCCAACTGAGGAATGTGCTGCCTCCAAAATCCAAAAAGGCCTACTAAATGTTGTGCTTCTTTCTTAGTGGTGGGAGCAGCCAGGTGCAATAACTTGTCCTTTACCTTAAAACGATATCTCTGCATGTCCCATACCACTAAACTCTTAAAATTTTACTGAAATAGAAGGTCCTTGAATTTTGTTTGGATTTATGTCCCATCCTCTGTTATGCATATGCCTTACCAGCAAATCCAAAATGCTTGCTACATCCTGCTCATTTGGTCAAATCAGCTTAATAGCATCTATATAATGGACCAGTGTAATACCTTGTGGAAGGGACAAGTGATCAAGATCTCCACAAACCAAATTATGGCATAGGGCTAGAGAATTAATATATCCTTGAGGTAACACTCTAAATGTATATTGCTGGCCTTGCCTATTGAAAGCAAATTTCTTCTGATGATCTTTATGAATAGGTATGGTGAAAAAAGCATTTGCAAGATCAATAGCTGCATACCAAGTACCAGGTGATTTGTTAATCTCCTCAAGCAATAAAACCACATCTGGTTCAGCAGCTGCCATTGGAGTCACAACTTGATTAAGTATGTGATAATTGACTGTCATTCTCCATGATCCATCTGTCTTCTGCACAGGCCAAATGAGAGAGTTGAAAGGAGAGGTGGTCGGAACCACCACTCCTGCATCCTTCAAGTCCTTTATGGTGACACTAATTTCTTGAATTACTCCAGGGATACAATACTGTTTCTGATTCACTATTTTCTTTGATAGAGGCAATTGTAAAGGCTTCCATTTGACCTTTCCAACCATAATAGCCCTTATTCCATATTTCAAAGAACCAATGTAGGGATTCTGCCAACTTCTAAGTATATCTATACCAATTACACATTCTGGCACTGGGGAAATAACCACTGGATGAGTTCAGGGACTACTGGACCTACTGCGAGTCTAACATTAGCCAAAATTCCATCAATCAACTGTCTCCCATATGCCCCTTCTTTAATTTGAGAGCCACAAGCTTTTTAGGGTCTCCTGGATCAGTGTCAACTCAGACCTAGTATCTAGTAGACCCCAAAATGTCTGATTATTTCCTTTCCCCCAAGGCACAGTAACTCTAGTGAAAGGCTTAATTCCCTTTGTGGAAGGATAGAAGAAAGACTAATATTAAAGCTTTTTGCTATAGTGCCAAGGTCCTTCCTTAAAGGGACCCAGCCTCCCCCTTCATTCAAGGGGTTTTAGATCTGTAAACTGGCTCAAGTCTGGAAATTGGTTGACAAACTGTTATTCTCTCTCTGCTGCTATGATGATTCAAGGCAGCTTTTCCTTCATCTATTTTAGAATTTTTCTGCTTGTACAGGTCAAATAAGAATTTTGTAGGCTTCTTATCTATTTTACTTTTGGGGACACCATGGTTGATTAGCCAATGCCAAAGGTCTAAAAGAGTAAGACCTCCATTAGTACTGTTGTATGCTGTAATTATGGTTAGTATTCTTACTTTGCCATCAGCAATTCAATGCTGCCACTTGGCCCCTACTACTCCTAGAGTCACTTAGGCCCATTGAATTCAAGTTTTCTAACTGGGCTGCATCTCCCATTGTTAGTTCTGGCACAGGAGAAAATAAATGGTAGGAGCCTTCATATTTGTTGCTGCTCCTCTCACCAATTTATTAAGTACATTTCTGGTAAAAAGCATGTCATCTCAATTCTGCCATTGAGAATTGGATTTTAAAGAACAAGTCCAGTCAAGCATACCAATAGGCCTCCCAATCCCATCATCAACACTAAACCAAGGAATATCTCAACTCTCCAATTCCTTCTCAGAAGGCCAAACTTTAATAAGTACTTCAGCACCCACTCAAATAAAATCTTGGCACCATTTTTAACTCTATGAGTAGCAGTGTTAAACCTAGAATCTCCACTCAATGGGCCCATTTCTGTGAACTCACTTTTATCCAGTTTTATACTCCTTCCCCCAGTATCCCACAACCTTACAATCCATTCCCAGGGGTGTTCTCCAGACTGCTGCTTGAATGTATTAGAAAAATCATGCAGTTCTTTAGGAGTATAGTGCACCTCCTCATGGACCACACTTTCTATTTCATCTTTAGGAGTCTGTTTAGCCTTGAGCCTAGTTATAGGCCTGGAAGCAATCACAGGTGGGCCATAACATCAGCATTTTCTTGAGGCAAAGTCTTTGCTCTTTCTTCAGACAAATCATGAATAATTCCTTCAGACAAAGATGGAGATAGCAATTCTATAGAGGGTGAGGATGGGGATTCATTCTCTGCTCAGGGTAGGACCATTTCCTGGGGTGGAATAAACGCATCTGAATTTGAGGGTTCAATGTCCTCATCATCAGTTTGGTCTTCCCAGACATTAGCATCACACTTTTTTCAGGATCCCACTCTTTGCCAATCAGTGCTTTTATTTTAACTGCCAACATCTTTTGAAGCTGCAATTTTAGTTTATGTTGTAACTCAACCAATCTAATAATTAGAGTTTGGGTCTGATTTTCTGTAATTTGAGCCCTATTAGGGCACACTTAGAAACTTCTAAGTTGTTTATGCACATTTGCAGCTGGGCAATTTTGAGGCAGGATTAGAGCAGCCATGCTGGGATGAGTCTCTCAAGATCTTTGGAATTCCTGAAAGTCATGCTCCACTGCTTGAATCACCCTGAGGGAACACTCCTGCTGAGGAACTGACTCCAATCCTCCCAGAGATAAGATGGTCAACTTCCCCATGAAGTGATTATGGAGATGAGCTCTCCATATCAAACAACTTGATCTCTAGCCCACATGGACCAAGAGCAACTGGGTTGGGCCCTGATGGGAATTAACCAATGGGAAAAAGCCAGTTTCCCCGGGCTTGTCTAGGTGTATAAATATACGTAGCTCTGGCAACCATCTTTGGTGATCTAGCCCCTCATGGCCCTCTAGTGCCATGAGTCCATTTCCAGCTGCCTACTTCTCTTGGAGGCAATCTAGCCCCTCATGGCACTCCAGTGTCATGAGTCTGTTTCTTGTTCCTTGCTCCTCATGAATTCCATGCCTAGGCACTGTGAGTTCTCATGGGCTCCCTAGCCCCTCATGGCACTCTAGTGCCATGAGCTCTGTTTTATTTCTGCTTCTCATGTAGACGCCCTAGCTCCTTATGGCACTTCATGTCTGGAGTCCGTGAGTTCCAACCTTTCTCTTTTCTAATAAACTCTACTTTAATTCTCTACATGTATCCTGGTTTCAATCTTGGACTCTGGAACACAAGAACCCTACGACATTGGGATGGTCGAGACCATTTTCCCTGAAACAATTTCACCTATAAAATCTTTCCTTTCCATTCTTATTTTATCCAGAGTTGCTTCTAGATCACACTTCAGATTGTTTACATGCTTTCTGAGTTGGATATTTTCGTGTCTGAGGTCTTCCTTCTCATTTTGTATTTTATCAAGAGATGCTAACATCAATTAACCAGCATCATTGCTTTCTTTATTTTTACTCATATTGTCAAAAGTTTTATATATTGAATCACCAATCTCCTTACTCCTCATAAGAGGTGAATCTGGACTGTCCAACACACCTATCTTTACCAGTTCTCAAAACAGTTCACTATGGACAGAGCTTTTGTTAAAGCTTTTGACAATTCTTCACTTCTGCAGTACTTATCTTCAGCATGAAATGTCTTGTGTCTTCTAAGGCTTGCCCAATGATTAAGGCACTTTCCACAAACTTTACATGTGTAGGGCTTCTCTCCAGTATGAATTCTCTGGTGTTGAATAAGAGTTGAGTAGCAGTTAAAGGTTTTGCCACAGTCTTCACATTTGTTTGAATCCAATGTGGGTTCTCTTGTGCTTTCTCAGGGTAAACCACCAGCCATAGGACTTCCCACTTTCTTTGCATTTGTAGGGCTTCTCTCATGTGTGAGCTCTTCAGTGTTTATCATAGCTTGAGAAATACTTAAAAGTTTTGCCACATTTGTTACATTTCTATGGTCTCTCTCCTGTGTGAACTCTGTAGTGTTCTTTGTAAATTGAGCAATTCTTGAAAGTTTTGCCACACCGTTCACATTTGTAAGTTTACTGGATGATGGAGATTCCAGTGTTAACTCTCTGGTGTTTACTGTAACCTGAACAGAACTTAAAAGTTCTTCCACTCACATTGCATTTGTATTGTTTCTGTTCATTATTAGCTCCATGTTTTATAAGTTTTGAGTTCAAATAAATGAATAATAAGCTTTGAGCACTGAGGAAAAGTGTTCTCATGCTCATAAAGGTTCTTTGGAAATTGAGTACACAGAAGCTTACTTGAACTTCAGCTATGATTAATGTTTTGCATTTTATTATAAGGATCAGGTGTTGCTATATTATACATATCCTTGTAATCATTTAGAGTAGTTTCCTTACTAAAAGCTTTGCTTTTTTCCTTTACTCATGTCTACTGAAGTGTTGGAGTTACTGACTAACCCACTGAATTTATTTAAAGTTTTAACTGAAGCATGGACTGTGTCCCTTTTCAAGTTTCCCCAGGGTCTTTTCAAAGTTATGCTATGGTTCAACAATTCATGCTTATATTTACTTCTACAGACATATGACTTATCAACAGTAACACAACTGACATGATATTTCTTCTCAGATGGTTTCTGTTGCTGATCCCACTCACCAGTGATGGTCTTGCTATTGTTAGTGAATAATACACATTGATTATCTCCATCACCAAGGGATTTCTGTTGTTGATCCCCCTCAGCAGAAATGGTTTTGCTAGTGATCATACATTGATTATTTCCATCACCAAGGAGTTTCTGTTGCTGATCCCCCTTGGCAGCGATGGTCTTGCCAATGTTAGTGATCACACACTGATTATCTCCTTCACCACAGGCTTTCTGACCTTCACTCTCATCCGCACTTTCACAGACTTCCAACAAGTCTCTCGAGGCCATGGTTTCTATGTCTTGCACTGGTCACTTTTTGGAATACATGTTTTACAATCTGATCTGGTGAAATGTCTTGGGCATGATGATGAGACAGGGCTAGAAGAAATAACAAATTATCTCATTAGACTGATGAATAAAGTTGGTAAACCTAGTATGTAAAATTGTATCAGCCCAGAACATCAGTGATAGAGCACAATATAACAGCCCCCATTTTTGCACCACACATGAACTTCACAACAAAATAATGACCAAAATTACTCTGTGAGACCTTCCTGCCCACGTCAGTGTGTACTGAATGAGCACAAAGCCAAGAGGAGTTCCACTGTGCCAGGAAGGAATGTGTGCTATTTCTGTCAGCCTCAATATTTCCTTTACTATGGCACAGTGAAAGGAGGAAAAAATCTCCCAACCAGCCTCTCTCGGGGAAAATAATGCTAAGACATTGGTATGCACTTTTGCTTTCTGTTTACCTTGGGAGAATGCAGAAGTAAGCATGATGATTTTAGCCAACTGACACTACAGATGAAGTACTGTGGCGGCAATACCATCATGAGGAGTAGAAAGAAAGTCAATGTCAGCTAAAGAAATAGACACAAATCATTTGAAACGGAAAAAATACCAACAAACTCAGATAACAGACATCCAGAGTAGAGATGTCAGAGGCTCCTATAATCTCTGGAAGGGCTGACAAAGTATTTTTTATCAATGCAAAATCAAATATTTTATCTATTGATTTAAATAGAAAATAAATTTAATCAACTTACAAGTGGGACTATTAAATGTAGATACTTCAAACATTAGTAATTTCACACAACTATCAGTTTTGGCTTAAGACACATTCCCATCCATGCTTTCAACATTTCTGAATAATACAACAGGTTAAAAAATACTTGCTAGGTTGAACAGAATCTATAGTCTTTCATGTCTATATCACTAAAATTTTATCCCTTTCATTGCTGTTATTCCAGAATCCCCAAAATTCATGGCCACTGATTTTGCCATATGCAAAAGATTGCTGACTTACTGTTCTGCTGATTTCACTTAAAGTCCTGTATATTTGTTCACACTGCATGGTATCGTGTATTCTCATCTATTCTTTTTCATGCTTGAATATTAATCTGTTGTACAAATGGATTGTACATTTTCCTTTTTTCCCTATTTTTAATTCTATTCATTATTTTGTTGTTGCAAAATCAAAGTACTACTTTATTAAATGATTTATTTTACACATATGAACATCAATATAATTATAAAAGAATTTTATAACAAGGATGGACTTATATTTCAGATTTCCAAATAAAAATCAACTATACATTTATACAGAATTGTTTTTGTATGAAGCCCAAAAGGTAACAGCATAAAAATGAGCTAGCCCATTTATTTTTGCTGGTCAATAATTGGTTAAAAAAGCAGCTTCAGGTTTATTACCTAAGTTCTGAGACAACAGAAGAGTCAAGATACCATGAATTCACCTATAAACAACTTGATTGCCTGGACATCAGCCAGTTCTGGAAGAAGCGAAGTCTAGGGATGCTTGAGCTCAAAGAAGGTCTTAGGATCTGGTATTTGTGTCCACAGACAACAGGTCTATCTATATTAAGGCAGCTTTAGCAGCAACCTTTTAATCATGTCCTTGTTTCTTCTTTTGCCTAGCCTGTTTTTTGGCATTTTTCTGCTGAGACTAAATCTTCTGCTGTCCACAAGCTATATCCAGCCCAGGACTGTCCTGAGTCTGACAGTTTATACTTAAGATAAATCAATTTCCTATAAACTTGCCAAAAACTTGAAAATGTTCCATGAGAAGTTTCTATTATTGGAATTTTTGGAGTCTTGTCTGTTTAGTCACATTAAAAAAGAATGAAACAGCATATATAATCACTAGTTCATATGGATGACTGAGATGACAGCTAAAACTGTAAAACTTCTAGAAATAAGTATAGTGGGAATATCCTCAACACTATATTAAGCAATGATTTTATTGATAGAACAGCAAAAGAACAAGTAACAAAGTCAACTGTGCAAATAAGAGTGCATCAACTAGCAAGTTTCTATATTGCATGATACAGCGATGAGTCAACAAAGATTGGGGTAGATGTTTAGAGTCATAAATATGATTAGAGGCCAACATGAAAACAGAAAAGTAACTCAGACAGAAGCAAAAACCCCACATAAATGGTCAAAGTCCTTGAACAGACTTTTTTTAAAAGAAGAAACTTGCATATGGCCAATTAATATACAAAAATTCTAATTTTTGAATCAGCAGGTATAATAGTTACTCTTGTGTGTTGCTGAAAGAGAACATTCAAAGTCAAACAACTTAAGGGAAAAAGGGAGATTTATTCAGCTTATGGTTCCAAAGGAGAGAATCTTTCATGGCAGAGAGCTACAAGACTGCTTGATGAAAAGGCAGACTCTTCCTGGATGTAGGGTGGGACTAATCCACCTCAAGGCCCACCCCTTGTGACCACCTTCCTCCAGCAAGGCTCCACCTCTCAAAGGTGTCATGACCTTCCCAAACACATGAGACTGTGGGGAGGGACACATTTCAAATCATGACATTAGGTAAATGAAAATTAAACCCACAGTGGGGTGTTCATCATGATTCTTAAAGTAACTCTTACACATATATAAAGTTGCAAGTCTGGTTAGCATGTAGAAGAAAGGTCACTCTGGTTCTGTGTTGGTTTGAGTCTCTTATTAGATCAGACATTGTGGAAGACTTTGTGCAATTCCTTAAAAAAGAGAAGAAGAAAAAGAATCACCAAAACTTCCTCAGATCCACTATAGAAAATGGGCTATAGAAAATGATTGTGTTAAAGAGATGTTATCACCACCAACCACAGCTGTCAGAGGGTTATTCTCAGCAGTCAAGGAGATCAGTGTACATGGAATTTAAAAATAGGTAAACAAAAGATCAACTGGGTCAGGATTCAGTAGTTTTTCATGATATGGAGAGACACAAATATTAGGATATTGTGCTTTTTATTTCACATACCTGACTATTCTCCCAAAGCCTCAGGTGACAGAGATGACTCCATGACAGTGTGAATTGAATCAAGTAGGTACTGCGTCCACAAAGAAATTGGTCTTGTAGATTGGACCTATGAACATTTCACTGGAAGAAGAAAGAGCCCAAATTGCTGATGAGGGTTAATGCCATAGAAGGGCATTAAGTATTTTTCTCAATGGTATGCCCACTGATATGTGATTCATGCTTCAGCAATTGCTCAAGCAATTACAACAAAGAAAAATGGAAGTTGCTAAAAACACACTTGAGTCACACTTGAGTCTGATGTGTGCAGTCCTCAGGGAGAAGATGGAGATGTGTGAGCAGTTGGAGAGTCTCTCAGTCTTCCATCTTATCATTTTCATTCTCCCATGTTCCCCAGACTTCCCTAATCAAAGAACCCCATCCATTGAGACTCTGTCCTCAATTCGAAAGGAAAAGACTCAGCAATGCCAAAGAACTTCCTTAGCATGTGATTCTGTGATCAATGCAGGGAAATTTCCACCCTCATTGATGGCATTCTACATTTCATTCACGTGAAATTGCTTGCTATATTTAAAAATTTAAGAAACAGTGAAATTATTTGTAGTTGGAAATATTACAGGTCTCTACAAAACATACAAGTAGAGATGATGTCAGAAAACCTTAAGAGAGGCAATCCAAACACCACAGGCCCAACACTCAATTCTGTCTAACCTGCTACTTAGCTGTCCATGTGCTTAGTGGTCCCTGAGGGTCCTGAATGCCCTGCAGGGAGTTTTTTGTCCAGATTCACACTGAAATCTTACTGTGTCTTTTCCACAGTAGTATGTTCCTGTGTCCTCTGATCTCACACTGTTCATTTGTAGGTACAGGGTGCTCTTGGCATTGTCTCTGGAGATGGTGAACTAGTCCGTGCAGTCTGGATAATATGTGCTACCACCATTTGTCTTAATTTCTCCAACCAATTCAAGCCCCTTCCCTGGAGCCTGGTGGATAAAAGTCATGTAGTAGTTACTTAAGGTGAATCCAGAGGCCACACAGGAGTCTCAGTGACACTCCTTCAGGCTGCATCAAGCCTCCCCCAACTTCTACCAGCTGGATCTCATACTAGACACCTGCAAACATAGAGAATCCTAGTTAGCAAACTGTCACATGTGCCCACTGTCTCTCACATTGTTTCCTTTCACACACTCAGCATCTTCATAATCACTTTTCAAAAGAACAAAATGAAAAATCCAGCTGAGACTCAAGTCCATAGTGAGTGATCTGTGTTCAGAGCTGATCACTGGATGGGAACAGCTGGGGTCAGGGCTGGGCTCCTGTGCCAGAACTGCAGGGTCAGTGCTGGACTGGTTGTCATGAAAACAAAGAGGCCCTATTTGCATTTTCTTTAATGCATAATGAGCTCTGGTGTGGAAGCATCAAACAAGGCAGTGTATAGAGTAAATATTCATATACTTGTGAATATTTTAGAAAAAAATTGTGTTTTATGGATAAAATCAGAAGCTTAAAATCAGATTGGATTTTATATATCCAAGTAGTGAGTCATAGGACTTAGCTTATGTTTCTGATAACTGGAGTATTCTCTCATCTTTCCATGGTAGACAGAACTGAGTATTTTAAGGCTTAATTCAGATGAGTGCAATATTCTTTTTTTGTTTTTGTGTTTTATTTTTGTTTTTTAATATCATATTCACCTCTTGTTTGCTATTCCCATCCCCAATCCTTTTTCTTTTTTTTTTAATTTATATATATTTTTTATTATTATGTCAGCTCATACAAACTTAATAGGTACACCAGTTCCCTCCCTCCCTCCTCCTCCCCCCGACCCCCTGCTCCCCCTCCCCTCACCCTTCCTTCCCCATCCCCCAGTGCCTCCTGCCCCAATTACCAGAGAGTCCTTTCTTGTGCATGCCTGATTCTCCTCTGAGCCCTCCTCTCCAATGACGTACAAGGACCCAGTAGCCATTCCTTGAACACTTTCCCATGTTCCCCTTAAGTATAGGAACACTGCTGTGGCTGCCAATCCCTTGCCTCCAAGGATCTTGGTGCCTTTAGCAGATGCTAGACTTTGTGAGGTCAATAGTGTGTTGGACATTGCTCAGGGCATGCAAAGTCCAATTATGATTGCTTCAGCCCTAACTTGTGTGGAGTATCTTGCAAATCATTGCTCCTCCCATCCTTTTGCTCTTACACTCTTACCGCCCCCTCTTCCGCAAATGTCCCTGAGCTTCAGGATGGGGAGAGATTAGTCTGGCCTAGTTCTAGGTGGTTGATATAGAGTCTCTGAGGTTCTGGATTGTGGTTTGTTGACTTTCTTTTGCAGTTTTGCTGCTCCTGCAATGCCCTTCACTCCATCCTGATGGGCACTGTATGTCACCCCCTGGCCAGAGACAAAAAGCTGTTAATCTAGAGTCTTGTTATAAGAGCACATTCAAAGGTAGATGTATTAAAAGTAGGAAACCATAGTGAGGGACGGGTCTATCACCCATTTGCAAAATGGCTACTTTTTATCTGCCAGACTATATGCCCTCCTCTTCTAGTGAGATCATACCCCCTCAGTAGTAAATAATCAGGAACGAAAGTCTGTGAACTTAATCAGATGTCTCATTACTTATTTGAGTCCTTGATGGAGGCCTGTTTTCTCTGCTGTAACATGGTGCCCTCTCTCCTTGTTTCTGGTGCGGCCCTCCTACCCCATCCCTCCTGTTCACAATCCTTGCAATTACTGTAGGTATTACAGAGATTTTTCTTTGAGTGTCTCTAGGTGGGCTGAGTGGGTTTGGTACTAGGAGCTACCTATTAGGGAGTACATACGGTGCTTAATTTTCTGGGTCTGGGATACTTCACTTAATAAAATTGTTTCTAATGACATCCATTTCCCGGCAAATTCCAGTAATCCATCATTTTTGATGGCTGAGTAGTACTCCATTGTATAGATGAACCACAGTTTCCTTATCCACTCGTCAACTGTTGGACATTTGGGTTGATTCCATGACTTTGCTATTGTAAACAGTGCTGCTATGAACATGGTCATGCTTGTGCTATCGAGGTGAACCTCTGCTGTATGGGGGGTTATTCCCAAAAGTGGAATTGCAGGGTCATATAGCATTTCAATCTTTAATTTCTTTAAGAATCTCCAGACGGCTCACCAGAGTGGCTGTATGAGCCTGCATTCCCACCAGCAATGTAGAAGAGTTCCCCTCTCTCCACATCCTCTCCAGCATTTGGTGTTGTTTGTATTGTGGATTTTTGCCATCCTGACTGGGGTGAGATGATATCTCAGGGAAGTTTTGATTTGCATTTCCCTGATGGCTAAGGAAGTGGAGCATTTTTTCAGATATTTGTTAGACATTTTAATTTCATCCCTGGTAAAGTTTCTTTTAAGTTCCAGGGATCATTTTTTAATTGGGCCATTGGTTTCCTTGGCGTTTAGTTTTCTGAGTTCTTTGTGCACTCTGGACAGCAGAGCTCTATCAGATGTGTGGTTAGTGAAGATTTTCTCCCGTTCTGTGGGTTGCCTTTGAGCTCGTGTTACAATCTCTTTATCTGAACAGAAGCTCTTTAATTTCACAAGATCTCAACTGTTGAGAGTTGGTAGCAGTGACTGTGCCATTGGATGTCTGTTTAGGAAATGTTTGCCCAGCCCAATCAGCTCGAGGGAGTTCCCTATCCTTTCAACTATGGTTTTTATAGTCTCTGGCTTATATCAAGGTCCTTGATCCATTTGGAATTAATTGTGCATGGCTGTAGCAGACTCAGGATTCCACAGAGACCCTTGGGGGTGAAGTCAACGACACAGACTCCGGAAGTCAGGCAAGTGGCAAAGCAGGCTCCCAGGCTTGAAGGCTCCTTTATTATAAGTATGGGGCAGCCTATATACCCCACCCAACATCCCAAATCTTCACTAACCACATATCTGGTAGAGCTCTGTTATCCAGAGTGCACAAAGAACTTAGAAAACTAAACACCAAGGAAAACAATGCACCAATTAAAAAATGGGCCTTGGAACTTAAAAAAAAACTTTACCAGGGATGAAATTGAAATGTCTAATATATATCTTAAAAAATGCTCCACATCCTTAGCCATCAGGGAAATGCAAAACAAAACTTCCCTGCAATATCATTTTACCCTCGTCAGAAAGGCAAAAATCCACAATACAAACACCACCAAATCCTGGAGGTTTTTTGCTGTGTTGTCCTGTCGGTTGTTGGTCCTCTCAGCCAGGCGGTTTGACGGCAACACCAGGCGTGGCAGCAGGTGTAGCTTGGGGAAGTTGCATTCATGCATGCGGCCCATACATACAATACAGGCCTGCCTGGTCCATTCCTCCTACACATGGTGACAAGTACAGGTCCATTTTTAATTTCCTGCATGTGGACATCCAGTTTTGCCAGTGCAATTTGTTAAAGATACTGTTCTTTTCCATTGAATTTTTTGGGCCCCTTTGCCAAAGATCAAATGGTTGTAATTTTGTGGCTTATATCTGGGTCTTCAGCCATTATCCAATGATCTACATGTCTATTTTGGAGCCAGTACCAGGCTGTTTTTATTGCTATGGATTTGTAGTATAGATTAAGGTTTGGTATGGTGATACCTCCAGCAGTGTTTTTGTTACTCAGGATTGTTTTTGCTATCCTGGGTCTTTTGTGCCTCCATATGAATTTTGAGATTGTTTGGTCAACTTCTTGCTATAGGCTTGTTGTATGCAGCTTTTATTATATTGATAAAGGTTCCTTCCATTCCAACTGTCTCAAGCGTTTTGATCATAAAAGGCTGTTGGATCTTCTCAAAAGCTTTTTCTGCATCTATCGAGAGTATCAAGTGGTCTTGGACTTTGGACTGGTTTATGTGATGAATTGCATTTATTGATTTGCATATGTTGAACCAACCTTGTGTGCCAGGGATAAAGCCTACTTGATCCCCGTGAATGATCTTTTTGAATGTGATTTGCTAAGAGTTTGTTGAGAATTTTTGCATATGTGTTCATCAGAGAGATTGGCCTATAGATTTCTTTTTTAAGTGTGTCTTTATTAGGTTTTGGGATTAAGACGATATTAGCTTCATAGAAGGAATTTGGTAGTGTTCCTTCCTTTGCTATTTGATGGAACAGTTTAAGGAGTATTGGTGTTATAAGCTCCTTAAATATCTGGTAGAACTCTGACATTTTTTGTTGGGAAGATTTGAGATTACTTCCTCAATTTCCTCATATGTTATAGGACTATTTAAATAATTCACAACTTTCTGATTCAATTTAGGTAAGTTGTGTTTACTTAGGAATTCATCCATCTCTTTTATGTTGTCAAATTTCACAGAGTATAATTTTTTGAAATATGATGTTATAATTCTCTGGATTTCTTGAGTATCAGTAGTGATAACTCCATTTTCATTTCTAATTTTGTTAATTTGGATTTTCTCTCTCTTGTTTTTGGTTAATGTAGCTAGGGGTGTATCAATCTTATTGATTTTTTTCAAAGAACCAGCTTTTTGACTGGTTGATTTTCTGTATCATTTTCCTAATCTCAATTTCAGATATTTCTCCCCTTATTTTGCTAATCTCTTCTCTTCTACTGCTTTTGGGATCATATTGTTCTAGTTTCTCTAAAGCTTTAAGCTGCATTGTTAAATTATTTATTTGTGATGTTTCCATGTTTTTGATGTAGGCATTAAGAGCTATGAACTTACCTCTTAGGACAGCTTTCATTTTGTCCCAGAGATCTTGGTAAGTTGTATTTTCATTATTGTTCATTTCTAGGAAATCTTGAATTTCCTTTTTAATTTCTTCCTGAATTCAGTTCTCATTCAGCATCATAGTGTTAAGTTTCCAGGAGTTAGTGTATTGTCTGTTGTTTGTTTCTTGAACTGTTTTTTTCTTCAAGTTTGAATATCATTTCTAGAATTGTGGATGTCTAGCTTTAGGCCGTGGTAGTCTGATAGGGGACAGGCTAGAATTTCAACTTTCCTGTACATGTGGAGATTCATTTTCTGGCCCAATATGTGATCTATTTTGGAGAAAGTTCCGTGTGCTGCTGAGAAAAATGTATATTCTTTGGTGCATGGGTGAAAAGTTCGATAGAGATCTATAAGGTCCGTTTCTTTAAGGGTTTGATTAAGTTCCAAAGTGTCTCTGTTAAGCTTTTGACCTGTTGATCTATCCCATGTTGAGAAGGCAGTGTTGAAATCCCCAAGAAATATCATTTGGGAGTTGATTTCTTGCTTTAGACACTGTAGGGTTTTCTTAATGAATGTGGGGAGGGCCCATATTGGGTGCATATATGTTAAGTATTGTGAAGTCTTCCTGCTGAATTGTACCTGTGACTAAAATGTAGTATCCATCTGTGTCTCTTTGATTTTTTTTGGTTTGAAGTCCACTTTGTCCGACAGCATAATGGCACCCCTGCCTGTTTCCTGGTTCCATTAGCTTGCAGAATTTTGGACCAGCCTTTCATTTTTAGGATGTGCCTATCTTTTGTGGTGAGATGAGTTTCCTGATGGCAGCAGATGGATGGATTGTGGTTTTTAATCCAAGTTTGTAATCTGTGTCTCTTAATTGGTGAGTTAATACCATTGACATTTAATGTTATAATGGAGAAATTATTTCTAATTCTGGACATTTTTTATGTTTAGTGGCTTTTTTAAGTGTATTGTTTGACTTTTAGGTTTTGGTGGTATTATACTTCCCTTCTGTCCTCCTGGATATGCTTGTTTTTTTCTTCAAGTTTGAGTATCATTTCTAGAATTTTTTGAAGGCCTGGTTTGGTAGACATGTAAGCCTTTAAGTTGCTTTTTATGGTGGAAAATTTTTCTTTCTCCCTCGATCATGACAGATAGTTTTGCCAGGTATATCAGTCTGGGTTGGCATTTTTGTTCATTTAATACTTGAAGTACGTCTCTCCAAGCTCTTCTTGCTTTTACTGTTTCCATTGAGAAGTCATTTGTTATTTTAATAGGTTTACCTTTAAAAGTGACTTGCTTTTTTTCTCTTGAAGCTCTCAGCATCTTTTCTTTGTCTTGAATGTGGAGTGTTTTGACTATTATTTGCCATGGCGAATTTCTATTTTGGTCATATCTGTTTGGAGTGCAAAATGCCTCTTGTATTTGGATGGGCCTCTCATTCTTTAGTTGAGGGAAGTTTTCATTTATGATAATTTGAAAAATTTCCTGAGGTGTGGTATTATGGGATTCTTGCTCTGGTATTCCATTAATGTGCATGTTAGGTTTCTTCAGGGTGTCTCATAACTCTTGAATATTCCTCTCAAGTTTCTTTTTGGCTTTAGCAGCCTCTTCCATTGATCTGCTTAATACTCCCACTTTGTCTTCAAGATCTGAAATTCTATTTTCTGCTTCCTTAGTTCTGCTGATAAGACTCTCTGTTGAGTTCTGGCTTGAAGATAACTTGTCTTTTAGTTCAATTTTAAACTCTGCTTGAGACTGTTTTAACTCTTTTATGCCTATTTTTGTTTCTTGAACTGTTTTTCTCAACTCCTCCAAGTGTCTCCTGTGCTCCTGTTCAAAGTGGTTGATGCAGTTATTTAACTCCTCCTGGATTTCCTCTTTCATAGTATTGATCATAATAATGATCATGTTTTGAAAGTCATTATCTTGGGCCTAGCTTTCTTGGCTATTTTCTGTGAATTTGTTCTGGTTGTAATCTATCATTATGGGGTTAATTCTTTCTGTGGGAGATTTGTCTTTTTGGGTTTCATTTCTCATGGATCTGCACTTTGACTTGGGCATTGTTTTGTCTCTCAAGACCTTTCAGTTTCTGCGTGTTTTTGACTGAACTGATTAAGTTGGTATTGCTACTCTCGGGCAGTTATTACTAGTGCTTGCCTTAGAGTTGGGCACGTTTGTCTGTTGTTATTTCCTAGATGATGCTATTGGACTGTTAGTACATCAATTAAGTCAGGTTTAGTAGACAGGGGGTGAATATTAGTATGGTAGTACACTTTTATGCTTTAGTACCTTGGTGATGTAAGGGTGAGTGGTATAGTCCCTGAAGTTGTATGTTTTGGGGGTGGCTATATGGAAAAGTTAATGTACAGTGATTAATAATTGAAAGGAGCAGGATGGTAAAAAAGGGGTTTACTTATCTTTGGGCTGGATGTGAAGGTATCTCTCCCATGTAGTAGGATGATTTTAGAGGGCTTCAGATGTATGGTCTTTGTCCCTTAGAGGTTTGCTTGAGTTTCCTTTGGACTCTGTTGAATTCTGAGGAGCATTGTGTCTTCTTTGCACTGTGAGCGAGGGTTCCGGGTGGGCCAGATGGACAAAGGGACTTATCGCAATTGCAGAGCTCTTCACATGGGATCTGGGGTGTGTCCTAGTGACCTACCCAAGCTCGTGACAGCCTGGATGTTGCTCAGGCTGGCTGTTGGGAGGAGCTGGGAGGAGCGGGTGACCTGGGGGCTGGTGGAACTTACCTGGGTAGGACCACAAGCAAGCATCCTATCCGGGCAGGTGGGAGATGCAGAGGGGCTGATGGGATGGGGTGAGCTTCACCTTGGGCCTGGGGCATGGCCCACCCAAGCTCGGGGCAGCCTGGGTGTTGCTCAGGCTGGCTGGTGGGAGGAGCTGGGATGAGCGGGTGACCTGGGGGCCAGTGCAACTTACCTGGGAAGGAGGACAGCAGGTGAACGTCCTGTCCCTGATGGGCGGGAGGGGCAAAAGAACTGAGATTATTTCAACAGGAGATTCATATACTAGACATATAGCTGCAGTATTTTTAGATTTTTCTGCTGTGTTCAGCTTTGTTACTGACCCCTATTTTCTGTATATGCTCCCATTCTTCCATTTTGGGATTTGAATGTTTATTCTATGCAATTGCATGTTGGAAATATGCAACTTGTCTTTTGATTTACAAGAGGCATTAGGCTTAGAACTTTTGTACTGTGTTGGGACTACTGATGCAATCTATGGGACTTTTAAATTGGTCTGAGTGAGGGTTGTATTATGAGGTGGCCATGAGCCTGTGTGGACAAAGAGGTGTTGTGTTACTAGGATGTTAGTTATCCCTCACAGGCTCAATGTGTTTGAATCCTTAGTTATGTTTGGGAATGTTACAGCAAATCTTGGAGGTGGAGCCTTGTTGAAGAAAGGCATGCCACAGGAGGTGAACCTCAAAGTTGATTGTTCTGTCATGTTTTTGCTGGAAGTCTGCTCTAGGAGTTTTGCTCTTTTGGCTTCCATATGTCTGCTGTGATTATTTAAAGTGCTTCCAGCTTCTAGTAGCCATCCATGCCTTTCTACCATAATGGACTGTAAGTTGAATAAGTTTCTCCCTTTAATCTAGTTGTTTGAGTGTTTCACAGCAAGAGATAGAGTAAATACTACAGAAACTGGTACCAGGAGTGGTATGTTGCTATGAGCCTAAGATAATCCAGTACAAGAAAGTAATGTACTGCTTTGAAACTGAGAAAATTTGGCATTAGTGTGATGTGACTGGTATGCTTTAGAACTGTTTGTTGGTAGAAATATGGAGAATTTTTGAACTTTGGGCTGTCTAAAGAACAATTCTTGTGAGAGCTTGGAAGAAAGTGTTGTTGTGAAGATGCCAGCAATGGAAGTTCAGTTTTCAATGGTCCAGAAAGGGACAGAGACTATATTGATAACTAGATGAAGGACAAATGGAATGCTACTTTGGAAGAGAGTTTAATCAAGTTTTGTCTATGTTTCAAAGCTTGCCTGAGTTAAATTTAAATGTTCAGTGGAGGAAGTTTCAAGATAATGTAGTCCTGACTGTGGCATGGCTACATTTTAGTACTCTTGTTCAGATTTTTGATGAAAAAGAACAAGGAACTGGGCAGAAAGAAATTAAAATTCTGAAATTTGATAAAGAAATATGTGAGGATACATTTAAAGAGTTGTCCCAGAAGAATGCAAACAACAAAATTCTGGTTAGTTGTAATGGTTACTCTTAACTATGCTATGAGAGAGGATTCAAAGTCAAGCAACTTAAAGGAGACAGGGAGATTTATTCAGCTTACAGTTCCAGAAGGGAGATACAGTTTCTCATGGTGGTGGTGGAATGGCTTGCTGGCCTAATCTGGAGGAGGCTATGTCACTGCAGACATCTTGGAGGCTGAGATTTGCTAAACTGCATGGTGCAAAGGCAGACTTTCCCTGAAGGTAGGGTGTGACTAATCCACCTCAAGGCCCATTTCTTGTGACTGCCTCTTCCGGCAAGGCTGCACCTCTGAAAGTACCATGACCTTCCCAAACACATGAAACTGTGAGGGACACATTTCGAAACATGACACTATTGTTAAAAGAAATTGCCAACATAAATAAGCCATTGGGATAATAGAAGAGGCCCTACCCTAAAGGTAAGATCCTCAGGAAAGGCTCCCAACCCTAATAATGCAAATTGTTTTGGAAACAAAGAGCTGAAGGCCAGAGTTCCCAGTAAATCGCCTGCTTCTTCTCTAGAGAAATGGCCCAAGGAAGATTCTCCCAACATCGGCTGGGAAAAGATAAATGAAATGTAATTCATGGGAGCCAGTACCCACTTAGAGGTTATAGCAGAACCTGGCAATGCTGTTCATGTGGTGATGGTTTTAGAAGCATTAAAAATGCAAGAGTAAGCACACAATACCCAAACAAGTTTGTGGACTATTTTTACTCTTGCCCCCTCTCCTTTCTGGGAGGTGCCTATGGGTCAAGTACTGGGAGCTTTCAACCATGTGATACCCAGGCAGATTTGTAGACTGCTTTCCCCCTTGCTAATTGTTCTCCCTGGTAGCTTTCTGTGTGTCTAGGTGCTTGGATCTTTCAATAGCAGGATACAGAGGTAGTCTTGTGCAATGCCATTCTATCCCTGGCTCTATCTTCACTGGAGTTGCCTGTAGGTGCACATGTTGGAAACTGTCAACCACACATTGCCTGGACAAGATAGGGTGAGGCTTTTTAAATTCAGATGTCCAAATCAACTGATAAAAGTAGAAACAACTTAAGAAGCCACAGGAGTATGTTGCCTCCCAAAATCACCAATCCTAAACCATTAACTTCTACTGAGGGTAATCCATTTGATGGCAATCAAGACAGAAATAATCTTGAGAGTTAAATCTAAAGATCGATTACAAACATGGTGAAAAAGATCCAAGAGAACATAGATAAAACACTTTCACGAATATAAAGAAGAACATAATAAATGCAGGAAAGAAGACCAAGAAAACATAAATAATAAACTACACACAATTAGAAAGGCCTGTTAAAGATACGAAAACAAATCCAGAAACACTGAAAAAAAACTCAAACTGATCTGCAAGCAAATATGGAATCATTGAAAAAAAAGTCCACTTGAATTGAAAAACTCAAGCAGTACAACTAAAAATTCATTAAAACCTCAAAAATAAAACTGATCACATAGTAGACAAGAGTATCAGAATGGGAGGACAAGTTATGAGTAGTTGACAAGTCAATCAAAGAAACTGATCAATTGAAAAGCATGCATGAACACACTACACAGGACCTTAGGGACATCATCCAAAGACCCAATTTATGGAACATGGGTAATCTGGAAGCAGACATACAACATGAAGCCCATATTACATAACTAAGTAGATAATAGAAGAAAATTTCCCTAACTTAAAGAAAGAGAGACCCATTCAGATCCAGGAGGCATATAGAGTCCCAAACATCTAGGACAAAAAAAAGGAAACACCACATGACATATGATACGTTGTATATCAAATACGCACATTAAAGATAGTATCTTAAGAGCTGTGAGATAAGGGTCAAGTCACATACAAAGATAAACCCATTGAAATAACAACTGACTTTTCAATGATACTATCACAGGATGAAAGGATGCAAAGATACTCCAAGCAAATGGTAAGAGGAAACAATTGAGAGTTGCCATTTTAATATCAGATAAAATTGATTTCAAACTAAAGCAAATCATGAGAAATAAAAACAGCTATTACCTTTTGGTTAAGGGAATATTCCAGCAGGAGGATAGTACAATCCTAAACATCTAAATACCAAACACAGTCATACCCAAATGCATCAAACAAATGCTACAGGAAGAAAAACAACTAATGTACCTAAATCCAGTGATAGTAGGACACTTCAACACCCCACTCACTCCATTGGAGAGGTGAATGGGTCAAAAACCTAATAGAGACACATTGGAACTAAATTAAACCATAGATTAAATGGACCTTACAGAAATTCATAGAACGTTTAACCCAAATACTAAAGAATACATATTCTTTTCAGGAATCCATGGAATATTCTCAAAAATAGACCATGTGCTAGGATACAAAACAAAATTCCACAAATATAGAAAATTGATATCACACCTTGTGTATTATCTGACCACTATGGAATAAATTAGAAATCTACAATAAAAGAAACAACAAAAAGTATATAAACTCATGGAAATCAAATAACACATTCCTGAATAAGGAATAAATTAAGAAATAAATAATACAGAAAAGTTAAAAATTCCTTGAGTCTAATGAAAATCAATATACAACATATCAAAATGTATGAGACACATTAAAAGCAGTTCTGGGAGGAAATTTTATAGTATTAAATGCCTATATCAAAAAAGAAGATCACAAATAAATGACTTAATGTTACATCTGAAAACTTTAGAAAAAAAAGAAAACAAGAGCAAACCAATCCTAAAAATGGAGGAAATATCCAAGATCTATGCAGAAATTGATAAACTTGAACTGAAAAAAATACAAAAAATTAATAAAGCAAAGAATTGGTTGTTTGAACAGATAAACTAGATTGGGAAACCCTTCGCTACATTAGCTAAAGGAAAGAATCTCTAATCAATACAATCGGAACTGAAAAGGGAAAAATCATAACAGATACTAGCGATATTCAGAGAAGAATGTGGATATATTTTAAAGGATTACATTCTATTAATTTGGACAATCTAAGAAAATTGATGAATTCTTAACAAATTTTTATCAAAATTGAATCGAGATAAAGAGAACAATAACAAGTGATGAAATCAAAACTGTAATTACAAATCTCCCAACTAAAAAAAGTCCAAAACAAGCCCCCAGGATCCTTGTGAACTTAGTGAACCAATAAGCATCCACATACAGTAGGGGTTGTGCACATTACTTGTTCTCTCAGTGTTGGGGTGGTGCTCTGATACGAATTATTACAAAGAGCACTGATCTTTCTAGAAGTAAGAAATCTGGATGATTCCTGTCTCCACCTGTGCAATAAAATGTACCAAGGATCTGAGGCTTACACCTACAAGCCTCATTACTAACATTGCAAGGTGCTGCTCTCACTCAAGCAGTCCTGTTGCTCCTGACAAAGCATTCTGAAATGTTGATAGAAATGAAATTGTTGAATAACATTGTCAGTATTGTCAGAAACCCTTGGTCACTTGTGATCCAAGTCTTTCAAACAAGGATTTACACTATATGGTCCCTCTTGAGGCACATGAGCTATAGGCCTATGAATGGGAAACAGAGGATTCAACTGTGGAAAATTTACCTACAGCATTGTCTCTGTCCTGCTGAGCTCAGTTGTTGTGCAGTGTCAGGAATGTTTCCTATAGTATTCCCGTCCTTCCCCCGCTCTTTCTTCTGATACCTCTCATTCTCAGGCCACAGTGACTTTCCATCAGGAAATAGGGATTAAAGCAGGGATAAGATGCCCTCGATCCTCAAGAAGGGAAGGAATCTTGACAAGTATATGATGCGAAGTCTAGTAAGTTGTAACTTTGAAACCCCTGACTAAGGGTCTGAAGAAATGGCTCAGGGGTTAAGACATTGTCTAACAAGCAGAAGAACCTGAGTTCAGATCCCAAATCCCACATAACAATATCAGGCAAAAATGATGGTGGGCTACACTTCCTGCTCTGAAAGGTAGCCTGGAAAATTCCATAGCAAAGCAACAAGGAGATAGAAGAAATCCATAATAACTCCTGAAGTCACCTTTAAGCCTCCACAAACACATACTCAGTGCTCTCTGATAAACACACTCATACACACACACACACACACACACACACACACACACACACAGAAACAAAAAGAGGAGACTGCTGACAAACTCTTCCTGTCCTTTCCACTCTCTTCCTTCCCTAATCTTCATTCTTTGATTCTGTCTTCAGTGTTGGTAGATCACAGGAGAATGATTTTATGTATTTTTCATTGCTGAATGTTCTTCATGCCCCAACATACTCATAACCAAGGACATCACCTGTATAGATGAAGAGTAGTCCACTACGCCCAGTGTCACTGGAACCCACAGTATGCTCTGTGGTTTGGGTCCCTGGTTCCTCTACCCTCATACACTGGCATGTTGAGGTCTGTGCTGCATTGTTGCATAGTTGCATGGCTGAGCCTGACAAAACACTGCCATGGACTTAAATGCTTACTGTAGAAGCTTTACTAACTGCCTGGCATTAGACAAATCAAAAGTGGTTGTGTGCATCTCTCTGACAGAGTGCAGGCCATAGTAATTTGTAGTAAATGATCTCTTCCTTCATCTAAGGACCTTGCCCACAGTTTCCTGTTGCTGAGACAAGTTTAGAACAGGTGCTATTAAGTTATCAGGACAAATATGTGTCTATTCTGTCCAGTACACCTGCTATGATGGAATAACATAAGTCCAAAGAAATGTGAACAAAACTATCATTGGCTGAAAGCTTTAAATATAAAGTTAAAAATTTTTCTCTGACAATTTCATACCAAGATCTAATACATTTCAATTGCTTCCTGTATTAGTCAGGGTCCTCTGAAGAAACAGAATCTATACAATGGAGTATATATAAATAAATTTATTTAAAAATAACTCACAATAAAAATAGTGACCTTCAAGGTAGCCACCCGCAGCAGCCTCTTTCCTGGCTGGAATGTTTCACAAAGCCAAAAGATCCCGAGAAGGTCTCAAGCTGTTGCTCCTCTGGAGGGTGGAAGACGCTGGGTTCCGATGTCAGTGAAGAACAGCTGGGCTCCAACATCGGCAATGAACAGCGAACAGCAACAAGGCCTAAAGACCAGGCTCCAAAGGCAGTGGAAAAAGCAACAGTGATGGAAAAGGTGAAGCTCCAAGTCAGCCAAGAAGGGAGGGAGCAGCAGCAGCAACCAAGAAGGCCAGACGCTCTAAAGGAGAACGACATGCATGCAGAGTGGACTGCACAGCAAGTCGACACTGGATAAGGGAAGAGCAATCCCTCCTCCTTGCACCTCCTATTATCCAGTTCACCACTGGAAAGTACCACCCATTATGGGCTGGGTTCTCCACAGCAATCAGTCAAGAACCTGCAGACTCGTTCAGGGACTATTCTAAACATTAACCTTCCACAGCTACCCCCCCAAACAGTCTGCAACTGTCAAGTTGACATTGAAATGCAACCATAACACTTCCCTAACATCTTTTATGTCTCTTCCATTCTTTTTTTTTAAATAATTCTTTATTTATTCAATTGTGTGTGTGTGAGTGTGCATGTACGTATATGTGTGTGTGTAGAACCACGGGCGAATTCAGGAACCACCATGGACCACCTCCACCTCCTCTTGTTTTACTTTGTCCTGGGATTCACAGGCTTCACCCTACCAGGACCAGAAACGCCTGATTCCGCCTGGCGTCTATAGGGGTCTAGGATCCAAACTCAGGACCTTCTGCCTGCAAGGCAGAGGCTTAACCCCTGAGTCACCTCTCCAGCCCGTCTCGTCCATTCTTACATTCCAATCTCCCTACTTGCCTACAAATACCTTTCTCATATTTATGATTTTGTTTTATCTTGTGCCCCACTGAGTTATAGCAGAGCCTTCACAGATTTGGAACAAGCTAGGAGCCTGGTGGCCTTATCAGTAAGTATGTATCTGGACACTCTGCCTCCTCCTCTCACAGATCTTGTTACTTGTCAATGGTTCCAGTTTGAGCAGTAATATTTCACTAGCCCTCTTCCATCCATAGAAGTCTGTTTTCCAAGCACATATTGTGTAGACGGTGCCAGTAACCCTTCCATCTTTAGAGTTTGAGTATCTCAGGTGTTTGACCTGGTGACAATTCTGTCACACTAAGCTTGTTTTTTCATCATATTTTTCAAAATTATTCTCAGATTTTACCAGATTTATATTGTTACCAATGCATCACAGATCTCAAGGCAAGTGCGAGGCTTCCAGCATTTGTGCAGACTCAGTTCACTCCTGTGTAACAGCTTTATGAGCAATATACAATGTATGAAGTCGCAGAGGATTTGTAGGTATTATGTTGCTATTAGATTCCACATGTGCTATTACATGTGAAAGTTGTGTGACTGTTTTTATTTTTAAATAGAGGCACACAGTTAAGAGACTGAACTTTTAAAGTGTTGCAATTGTTGATGATTATTGGAACTTTAAAGTTGAACTAAATACATTTTATAAAATGAGCATGAGGTTTGGGGGACAAAGGGTAGATGGTTGGAGCTAAAAGGAAATACATTTTGGTAACAAGGGATAGAGTGTGACGGTTGGTATTGATGGAATTCCCTGTCCTCCATCACCTATATTAAAGGCAGAGCTTCTGCTTGATGATGTATATGCAGTTACCACAGTGAGATTCACTTACATTTCACATTTGTGGCACATAAACTCATTAATGAGATCCTTCTATTCTTATCTCTTACAATGTCAGTAATGTGCCTGAGAACTTGCATTTATAAAAGTTCATGTGCTAGTTAGATACATAGGTGTCAAATTAACAACTGAAGAATTAGTAATAGTTGAGCAAGTCTGCAAGGAGATTGATTGATGTAGGGAGACAGCCCATAGCGGGTGGGACCATAACCTGGGCAGGTGGATAATATGGGGGAAATGGTTCACTGGGTGGACCATTGAGCATACTTTGGCAATCTTGCTGTCTGGCAAGTAAAGTTTGTCCCTAGAAATCCTGTGCATATGATATTGATGTGAGGCCAATCTAGGGTTTGTATGTACCCAAGTTCTTGTGTTCAGGAGTCGAAGACTAAAACCAGAATATGCAGAGTTTATTAGAGGAGAGAAGGATGGAACTCACGGATGTGAATCTGTGAGGGGCAAGAGAACCCTGGAGAACTCATGGACTCCAAGCACGGAATCCATGAGGGACAAAGAATCCAAAGATGGCTGCCAGGTTAAGATTATTGATAGGCATAGGCAGACCCTAAACTTTTCATTATGTGTTAACCCCAGTTTCTGCAAACCTGACTGGAGCTTTTGGTCCTCTACACATCATTGATCTGTTCATACTGGGGCCAAAACACCATTCATCTTGTGCCTGACCTCATTGTAAGGCTTATCTACAGAGGGTTGGGAAGTTGGCAAAGGGTGTGTTCCCTCAGGGCAATCCCAATCCTAGAAGATGACTTTCAAAGACCTTCAGAGACCATCCTATCATGGCTGCTCTAAAACTGCCTAAATATGACCAGTTCCTTCAGCTCCTGATGTTGTGATGAGCTCTCTGCCAAGCTAAACTAAGAAATGTAACCTAGAATCATAACAAAGAATACAAGCTCCTTTGTTCTCATAAGCTCTTTGGTCATGAAAATATCATCAACATGTAGACAAACTGCAACAGAACATAAATTATTATTGCAGTTTTTTTGTGTAACATGGACTATAATGATCTACTGCAATTTATATTTCATAAAAATGCCTTTTCAAATGTAAATGATTATTCTAAATATTATATGGTAATTGATTTTTCATGAATTGTCATTTTGATGATTATCCTTGTGGGAATTTAGTATTTTAAATTTTCAAATTTTAATAGTATGCCATTTGAGAAAATTACATAACATTTTACACTATTCCTATGATTTTTAAATACAGAGACTTCTGTGGCAGGCACAATACCACAATTTTGAGATACCTCTTTTGTGGAAAATTACTATATGAAGAAAAACTCCAGGAACCACGGGGGAGGGAGACACAAACCTTCACCTGCCTTGTGTTTTCTTCGACCCTCAGCGCCCCCTGCTGGTCTTGAGCACCTTGCACCAAGGTTTGAGTCGGGCTCACTGGAAGTCCCCTCCTGTGCTGTGTCCTCAGCTCTTATGCTGTTCATTTGCAAGTACACAGTGCTTTGGAAATCATCCCGTGAGATGGTTCATCTACCTTTTTACAGATGTAGCATAGTTTGTTGTATAACTATTGCCTTTGTTTTTAATATGAGCAGCCCATTCTAGTCCTTTTTCTGGAGCCTGGAGGAGCCAAATCATGCAGTAGTCATTGAAGTGACTCCAGAGACCACACAGGAGAGTCTCAGGGGCACCCCCCCCCCAGGCTGCGCCAAACCTCCCACCAGACAACACCAGTTGCACCTCACACTAGACATCTTCAACCATAGAGATTCCTGGTCAGGAAACTGTCACATATGCCCACTGTCCCTCCCACTCTTGTCCGCTCACATGCTCGATATGTGCTGACCACTGAATAGGAACAGTTGGAGATCCAGGGCTGGGTTCCTGTGTCAGAGCTGCAAGGGAAAGCCCTATTTCACAATCTCTGCTATAAAAGTGTTAGAGAGGACTGTTAATAGTGACAAAGACTGAGATAAAAGGGCAAGGTATCAATGGTCTCATTGCAATATTGTGTTTGTATTAAAACTTCAGCAGCCTTAATTTGTTATATTTTTGTATATTTATGCCCCTTTGCTAGTTTAAAAGAAATTACAAAATAAATTCATGGGAAATTTTTTAAAAAGGTCAAAATTTGATAACTTTAAGGGGACTAATGCAAAGTTTAATAAAAAACACAATAAAAGAACAGAATTGATGTGTACATAACTCATCATTACAGTACAGTATACATAAGGTAAAATAATTATATAAATTACATATTTTATGATTATAAAATTTTATTTTATTTATATAATTTATATATTTACATTTATGTATATATACATATATGTAGTTATATAATATTTAATAAATTAAAGTACTATCTGAGATTATTATTTGAGAACTAATACAAACACACTGAAAACATGTTTTCATACATTTAGGGGCATCATTAAATCACTATTTCCTTTAATTTTTTCAACGTAAAGATTCTTAGTCTGTGATCTCCTGCAGCCTGAATTCTGGGGAAATACTTGTGTGATAGTTAAGCCTGGGTGTCAACTTGACACACAGGGTATTAACTAAGCTGGGCTAAGACTACCTCTGGAAAAGGATCAACTGAGACTACTTGAAAGGATAGTACATGCCCTAGATCCTATCAGAACTCCAAAGCTCTCAAAGGATTCTCCCAATACTGCATCATATAAAAAGGAGCCATCAAGGAGAATGGATCCCTTCTTGCAGCTGTGCTAGAAATCGTTCTTCCTTCCGGCTGCCCCCAGTTCCTTCGACCTTCCACTAGACTAAGACTCTAGAAGTTCTCCAGCCTTCCGCCATCACCTACTTGACTACCGAACTGAGCAGCTAGCTGTTGGCAGCCATCGTTGGAACTACCTCGGCTACTAACTGCTTGAGGGTAGCATTTGGTTAATTATGTTGTATATAATTAACTAAGTATAAGAAACTCTAGATGGAGTCAGGAAACCCCTGCAGGCTCCTCTCTCCACCTGCCATGGGTGAAGCGTGAGCACCACCTGGTGACCTGTATCCTCCCCACACACACCATCCTCCTCCTCTGGACAGTAGATTTGACCTTGTGCAGAGCTGCTACTTCAACTTGCCACTCCACGGACAGGCTGGTAGTTCATCTAGGTCTAGGCTGTGGACTTTAAACTTCTGTGTGGTCTCCCCCAAACATGTAGAAGAAAGTTCCTGAGTGACTTATTCTTTACAATACTTGTAAATGATTGAGGGGAATTCATAGGTATATTGATCCTATGATCTAGTAATCAATTCCTTAGACATGCACCAAATTGATGTGAACTCCCATCCATACAAACGAAGCATTAATGATACAGTAGCTTCAGGGCTGGAGAGGTGGCTCAGGGGTTAAGCCTCTGCCTTGCAGGCGGAAGGTCCTGAGTTCAGATCCCAGATCCCACATATAGACGCCAGGCGGAAGCGGGGGCGGCCTGTTCTGGTCCTGGTAGGGCGGAGCCTGTGAATCCCAGGCAGAGTAAATAAGAAGGATGTGGAGGCGGTCCATGGTGGTTCCCGAATTCATCCGTGGTTCTACACACACACAGACACACATGCGCGCACATACATATGCACACACGCACAATTAAATAAATAATAAAAAAATTTAAAAAAGATACAGTAGCTTCATTCACATTTCTTAGCAACATGGGATGCATTCCAAATATTCGATCATGTCAGTAAACTTGAAAATAGATGGTTAAGACTACATGATCACACTTTAATGGAAAGTAAATGTGCTAAGATCAAAGTGTCAGAAAATGTTGAGTGCTCACCTGCATTTCGATGACGCTGAGTATAATGACCAAGAATGGGCATGTCTAACACTATATTCCTGGAACACCTGCTTCTCTTTCTCAGGAGTCTCCAGAGTCCCAACTGATAAATAAAATTTATTAAACAATATTAGAAGTAACAGATTTGTGATATTTACTGGTAAGCTGTTGGCCAGAGGGGTTTCAAAGGCCACCCAAACTTTTGAGATCACCAGACACGGGCAAAAAATATCACGTGAAATTTGTCTGGAAGCTTCCTTATTGATGGATAGATTACATAGTACCAGAAAGTTCATGAAATCATTGGGCGGCTGTAGAGATGACTCAGGGGTTAAGATTCTGCCCTCACAAGCAGAAGACCCTGAGTTCAGATCCCAGATCTCATTTAAAAGTGCCAGGTAGAAATGGTAGCAGCCTGCACTTTTGGCCCTGAAAGCTGGAGCCTGGGAAACTCTAGAGCAAAACAAAGAGAAGGTAGAAGAATCCAGGGTGATTTTTTAAATCACTTGGACCTCCATAGGCACACATAGTGCCCTCTGATACACACAGGCGCACACATGTACACTGTGACACAAACACACATACACACACAAACACGTGCAAAAAAAAACCTGCCACACTTTGTATGGGATGGAGAAATGGCTCAGGAGTTAAGACTGCAATAAACAAACAAACCACAGAGAGAGAGAGAGAGAGAGTGTTCAAATCCTGAATCTCATGTGGAAAACAAAACCAAAAACACCACCTCCACAGGCAGACATGCACTCTGATACACACACACACGCATACACACACACACACACACACACACACACACTAAACATTAAAAAAACTACTGGAGGAGAAAAGCTGCAAGTTGCAGTAACACTTTTCATGACAAGAGCTGACCATCAGTGTAGTGTGATATTGGCATGAGTATCAAGGAGGCAACAAATAGCTTTCTGATCCAATTTAAGGCCAGCTTGTCAGCTAAACTAGACCAAGATCCTATGAAAGGGGAGGATGTAGGCCCCAAGGGAAGTGCAGGCTATGGATGCTTAACTGTGAAAATACTAACATCATACTGCCATTTAAAAATGTCCTATTATATCCACAGGTTGGAGTAGCACTCAGCACTCAACCTTCAAGCCTTCTTCTGTAGCAGATGTTTGCTTCAGAAAAGTACAACAGGTCAAACTACAGAAAATAAGTGATTACAGACTGCTTGATCCTAAAAAGGGCATCTAAACCACACCTACTCCCAATCCAAGGCTCTGGAAACATCTCAGAAAAGGAGGCAGTTAAGATTGTAAGAGTCTAAAGTGGGGTAGTAGTGGGCCAGACTTAAATTCTTGGACATGAGAGGGCTGCGGTATCCGTGATTTCTCATAACAATTGTGTGAAACCCTGAAGGTGAAGTCTAAGAGGCTTGCAATGGAGATCCCAGGACACTGGAGTTGCCATGACCATGGCATGTCCAGTAAGGAAAGCTATGGGAAAGGAATGAGCTGATTCAAGACAGAGGCTATGTGTACTGTGGGTGGCAGAGCTAGAGGGGTGAGGTTACCAAACCCTTCAGAGCCCAGACAACTTCATCTTGAGCTCCAGCTGTCAGACATGGAGTTGCAGGATTTTGTGCTTGCCTCACTGTATTTTGGTTTTGCTTTTGTCTGATCATTGATTTTATGCCCTGATTCTTCCATTGGGAATAACAATATCATATGTTTGAAGAATACAACTACTTTTTAGGAACTCACAATTAGAAACTTGAGATTTTTTAAGTGTTGGAATTGTTAAAGAATATGGAAACTTTAACAAAAGTTGGACTGAAGGTATCTTATAACATGATCATAAGTCTACAAGGGGTAAAAAGTTATGGCTGAAAAGTGACATACGTGGGTGTCAAGCTGACAAGGGATGGAGTTGTGATGGTTGTTGCTAAATGCCAATTTAGTAGAATCTAGAAATACCTGGTTATAGATTTCTGACATCTTGTGGAATATAATTATGTTCATTGAAGTCATAAGAATAACCCATGGTGACACTATTCTTTGCCTGTGATCCTGGACTGTATAAATGACAAAAAGAAACATCGGTAAGTAAGAATGTATTGTTCTTTGCTTCCTGATCATAGAAAACCTGATATGTTTTCAACAGTGTGTTTTATCACAGCAGCAAGAAAAGCAATATGCTATTTCATAAAAAATAAAACTAAACATTGAAAACTTCAGATTTAATACGAAGTTGAACAAATCTAAATTTAATATTTTGTGTAAAATGGGTAATGTATCATAGTTTCCTGTTTGACCCATAGTACTAAAAAATACATTTAATAAACAAAAATGCTATCTGGGATTATCCTTAAGTAAATATTGTATAAACATTCAAATAGCATTTGTGCATGTTTAAGGGGTAGTTGTGTGCATCAATTTATATTTTTATCATATCATTTTTATTATATTCCATCATTATTATATTTAATGTTAGCAGAGATTTTCAGCAAGATGGAGAGGAGGTGGCAGCGAAGACTCTAAGTCCCTTCTAGGATGCCCGTTCATGTCCTCAGTCTTCCTGAAAATGTTTTCAGTGTTTGAGGAATACAATTTATGATGAGGAAAATTAAAATACACCCCCCATGAGAAAAGTTGTGATTTCCAGTTTTTCAGTTAATGAATTTATTCACGATGAGCTAACTTTCTCTTTGGTCACCACGGAGTCTGCCATTATTTTTCAAATAATCTTAGCATCATGGTTCAAATGTGTTTGGAAAGGTCATAGCACCTTTGAAAGGTGGAATCTTACTGGAGGAAGGTGGTCATAGAGGGTGGGCCTTGAGGTGGATTAGTTCCACTCTACTTCCTGTCTCGAGAAAGGATGTGACATAGCCTGCCTCTGGCTTCAGTCAGCCAGCCATGCCCTGTCAGCTATGAAAGATTGTATCTCCTCTCTGGAACTGTAAGCAGAATAAATATCCTTTTCTCCCTTAAACTGCTTGACTTTGGGTGTTCATTCACAACAGATAAGAGTAACTAGTACACTTAAAAATATGTTCAAGCTAAATACAGTGACCCATAGTCAGTTTTGCTTTAAATATTTCATGGTGTTACTACTAATGTAGGAGATGGTATCCTCAGGATTGTATGTGGCTAAGTGAGAAAATGCTGATGGGGCCAAACAACCTTTTCGATAGCCTCCCTGAAGTTCTTGCCTTGGGTAGATATGGACACCACCTGATAAATTGCACTCCTTCTCAGCAGACCTTGTCTGGGTCTCTGTTTCTATGTTACTCCAGAGCTTGATTGATGGATGTAGCTAGGTCTTAGATGTTACATTTTCACACTGGAGCTGATTAAATCTCAGGTGCCCCTCTTCTGAATGTTAAAGACTTCACTATCAGTCCCTGAAAGTGGGACATTGGAAGTGCTTCCTGTGGAAAAATACCCTGATTCTATTTCACTGCATGGGAGCTCTGCTGTTTTCAGGGGCCCTGACACAATTCCTGCCTGATATTGCACAGCAAGTAAATCTCTGCTCTTCCCTGAAAGACGACGACAGTGTGGATAGACAGTCGTACTTACTGAAGAGATCTCTGCACATGGAAGTCAAGTCATGATGAACTATCTAACTAAGCATTAAAATGCCTTTGTGGAAAAGTATATATTGGAGCATGGCATACAACTAGAAGATAATACAAATAGGTGTAATAATAGAAATTGTCATTGTTTGCTCATAGATGTTTGTCAATGAATTACTAAGAAAATAGGATAAATCCATGTTTTCTCCATGGAATATATACTGTGTTGTTATGGTTCCATTTTGGTGTCAACTTGACAGTTGCAGACTGTTTGCAGCTGTAGGTTAATGGTTGGAATGGCCCTCCCGAACAAGCTGCGGGTACTTGATTGCTGTGGAGAACCCAGCCCATAGTGGGTGATACTTTCCAGTGGTGGACCGGATAATAAGAGGTACAAGGTGTCAATTTGCTGTGCAGCCCACTCTGCGTGCATCAATCACTTTTAGAGCATTATCGCCTTCTTTGTTGTTGCTGCTGCTACCTCCGTCCTTGGTGACTTGGAGCTTCACCTTTTCCATCACGTTGTTTCCATCTCTAGGCCTTGCTGCTGTTCGCTGTTCATCGCCAATGTCGGAGCCCAGCTGTTTTTCACAGACAATGGGAACCCAGCGTCTTCGACCCTCCAGGGGAGCAAAGGTTTATGACCTTCTTGGGATCTTTTGGCTTTGTGGAACATTCCAGTCAAGAACGAGACTGCTGTGGGCAGCTCTACCTTAAAGGACATTATTTTTTATTGTGTTATAGATTCTGTTTCTTCAGAGAACCCTTATTACTACATATGTTATTCTGAAATTTTGCCTTCTGTCTTCTAATTCCAGGAATCACAATGGGCCTGCCCTGGGATCGCAGATACTATTACCCGAAGTCCTTCTCACAGTTCTTGAAGACACAAAATGAGAGGATGAGAGGCTAAGTAGCAGGGAAGTTAACAAGTCAAGTATCATACAGACATCTGCATGTGATGAAGACCACAGACATACTGAAACATCTAAGAGTAAGTACTGTATAAGAAAAATTACATAAAAACTTACCCGTTGCATTGTATTTCTACAGTTAAGTCAAAAAAAATAAAAACCAAAGTTTTTGTGTGTTCTGTACTCAAAAAGGATTAAGTGTATAAACAATTGTAGATACACTTTTCACAAGACACAGAAATTGAATTTTTATTATTCCTGTAACATCTCTTCTACAATCACACTGAAATGTTGGTCAAAATATAATTTTTGAGGCACATACTAATAATCGCAGCACTTGGAAAGCAAACACAGTGGACTGCTCCAAGTTAAAAATCCAGCCTGATTTACTTATTGAGCTTGAGAGAAGCCAGGACAGTAGCTGTTTCTAGCAGAAAAAATGTATAGACACACACACACATATACATATACTTACATATAATTCTTTACACATCTGTATAAGTAATGTTGTCCAAATCATTTAAAAATTTTTATTAATATCCATTACTTATAATCTTAAACACAACTTTAAATTATAAACCTCCACTCCTCTCCTGTATGAATTGTTTTTTAAGAGAAATGGTTAATGGCTTCCCACATTCTGTATATTATTGTGGTATCTCTAAAATATGAATTCTGTGGCGTCTAATAATGGATTAACAATAGTTAAAGTATTTAAACTCTCTATATATAGGGCTTTTCCCAACTAGGTGTTTCAAAAAATACCTTAGTCATCTGATTATAACTATTAAAGAATAGTATTCTCTCCAGTTTTATGAGTTAGTATATCTAGAAACTTCCAATATGTAATATAACCATTTCAGAACAGTGAGTTGCCTGCACTATTCTCTAAAATTATAAGAACTTATTTCTATCACATCAACTAATGGTATCCTGTAAACTTTCAGCAATAAGATTTTTTTGCCTCCTTTTCTTTGTATGTAGGATTTATCTCCAGTAATAGTATTCTTATACTAATAACTGAGGTAACAATAAACACTATACTAACATGCTTTACATTTGGATAAAATATTTTCTCTGTAATGTTGTTCTTTGAGTTGTATGTTTGGGACAAAGTTCTTCTCAATGTACATATATGCAATATGAATCGTCTGATGTTAAAAAAAGTTTTGCAACCAGATTAAAGATTTTGACATCCTCGATACATTTGTAGTATTTTACTTCAGCATGAACTCTGGTATTAAGGTCTAAAAATGATAAAGGCTTTGCCACATTCACTACATTTTATAGTTTCTCTCAGGTGTGAATTGTCTGGTGTTCACTGAGAGCTGAATGACTAGAAAGGCTCTGTCATTTTTAACATGTTAGGTTTTTTTTTTCCTGTGTGAATTCTTTCTTAAGAGAAATGGTGAGACTTGAGCCTCGGTTAATGTTTTGCATTGTTATACTGATCAGGTTCCTATAGCATTTTCTCTCCTGTATGAATTGTTTCTTAAGAGAAATGGTTAATGGCTTCCCACATTCTGTATATTATTGTGGTATCTCTAAAATATGAATTCTGTGGTGTCTAATAATGGATTAACACTAATTAAAGTATTTACAACTCTATATATATAGGGCTTTTCCCAACTAGGAATTCTCTTTTGCTGAAATGCTTGTAAATATTATATTAAAAACTTTGATAAAGTCAACATATTGAAGGACTTTTCTTCCTTATGAAGTATATAGTGCTGAGCAATATTTAACTACAGGTAAACAATTTGCATGTTCCTTACATTGAATAGTTTTCCCTCATGTATGAATTCGCTGGTGTTTTCTAAGGTTTGAACATTGGCTAAAGGATTTTCCACATTCTTTACATCTATATGGTTTCTCTCCAGTGTGAATTCTCTGGTGCTGGGTGAGGTTTGTACAATGTATAAAAGCTTTGCCACAGTCTGCACATTTGTATGGTTTCTCTCCTGTGTGAATTCTTTGATGTTTAGTAAACGATGAACAACAATTAAAGGCTTTGCCACATTCTTCACATTTGTATGGTTTCTCTCCAGTGTGAATTCTCTGGTGTTTTCTAAGGCTTGAACACTGGGTAAAGGATTTTCCACATTCTTTACATTTGTACGGTTTCTCTCCAGTGTGTATTCTCTGGTGTTCATTAAGGATTGAACTTTGATTAAAAGCTCTGCCACATTCTCCACACTTGTAGGGTTTCTCTCCTGTGTGAATTATCTGATGTTTCCTAAGGCTTGCACATTGAGTAAAGGATTTTCCACATTGTGTACATTTGTAGGGCTTCTCTCCTGTATGAATTCTTTGGTGTTGACTTAGGGTTGAACAATGATTAAAAGCTTTGCCACATTCATCACATTTGTAAGGTTTCTCTCCAGTGTGGATTCTCTGGTGCTTTTTAAGGCTTGAACACTGGCTAAAGGTTTTCTCACATATTTTACATTTGTAGGGTTTCTCTCCTGTGTGAATTCTACGGTGTTTATTGTAACTTGAGCAATACTTAAAAGTTTTCCCACATTCATTACATTCATAGCATTTTTGTGCATCATGAACTCTATGCATAGCATTTGAGCTTTGATTAAAACTAGTGTCATAATGTATATGCTTGTTATGATTATATTGACCACAGTTGCATTGAGGGACAGTAAGATTTGAGCATTGAGGAAAGATATTCTCAGATTCATAATGTTTCTTTGGAAATTGAAAACAAAGATGTTTAATAGGCTTTGAGCCATGGTCAAAACTTTGCATCTTTTTGTATTGATCAGGTTCTTGTATAGTGTACATATACTTATAACGTAGGGTAGATCCTTTACTAAAGGTTTTGTTATTTTCTTTACATATATACTTAATTTTCCAAATATCTTTATCCACACTTTGGCTAAGAAATAATGAATCAACAGCCAATACCCCACATTCAGTGGAGCTGTATCTTTCATTACAGGAAGGATCTATTTGCTTACTGCAGAACAAAGAAGTTTTGCTAAAGGAACTCTCTAGTTGCTCACTTTTAGAAATTAGTTCTTTGCTTTTGGATCGTTTGTCTTCTGAAATGTTTGAGTGACATATCAACCTACCAAAATTGTTCAAGTTACCAACTGAAGCACAGATTTGGCCTCTTTTCAGTTCTGCCAAACTTCTTTTCAAAGATATGCTATGTTTCAACAATTCCTGATTATATTTAATTCTGCAGATATATGACTCATCAGAAACAATTGACCTAACATGAGATTTCTTTTCAGATATTTTCTGTTGATGATCCTCTTTGGCTGTGATGGTCTTGCCACTATTGGTGATCACACACTGATTATCTCCATCATCACAGGCTTTCTGACCTTCACACTCATCCACAATTTCACACTCTTCCATTGGGTGTAATCGCTCAAGGCCATGGCTCCCGTGTCTTCCTACTGGTCACTTTTTGGAATAAATGTTTCATGATCTGATCTGGTGAAAAGCTTTGGGCACAATGATGAGACAGGGCTAAAAGAAATAAAAATAAATTACTGTGGTAAATACAGTTTGTAAATCTTATATCCAATATTATGCTCACCTGAAACATTAGAGGGAGATCACAGCAGTAAAGGCCCTCATTTTTGTACTGCATATGAACTTCACGCCAAATAATGACCAAAATGTCTCTGTGAGATGTCCCAGAACAGTTAAGGGGTCACTGCACCCTGAGTGAGAGCAAGACAAAGGCTTTCCCACCACAGCAGGTAGGAGAGTTTGTTACTTTCCAACCACAACTCTCTCCCTCTCTTTTCTTTTTTCTGATACAGCACAAAGAAAGTAGGCAAATATCTGCAACCCTGCCTCTTGCTCATTAAAAAAAGAACAGTGAGACCTATGTACACAACTTTTACTTTAGTGGAGCTTTTGTAAAAACTGCTCTTTGTTTGACAAGAATTACATTAAATTTTTGTCACAATAGGTAAAAGATTATTTGTGTACCACAGATTATTATCACAGGAAGACAGCCTAAAGGTACATGCACAAATCATTTTTAACTGGAAAATACAAACAGATCTGCAGAGAGCAGACATCTTACAAATAGGTTTCAGAGTCTCTAACATACAAATAGGTTTTAGAGCATGGCCAACTGCTGCCAGTCTCACATGGATGAAGCCAATCCATAAGAAAAGGAATGTGACTGAATATAAAAGAAATACTGATGAATTTCCCCCCCCGAATAAACTGAATCTACTTATTATGAACAGCATGTTTTAAGGTGAATATTTATGTTCGAACAACTAAATGTAGCTACTTTACACAGTACCATTTCTTAGGATTATCATTTTGGTACGTAAAACATTTTCCATCCTTTCTCTCAGCATTTCTTAACAACATGACACATTAAATATACTCATCATTTTATAAAGAAACCTGTACTTATATCTATAAATAAAATTGTTTATCTTTGATCACTGATACTCCAACAACCTCAAAATTACACCAACCAATTAAGTACCCTTTCCATTTCAGAGATTTTTTTTCAGTAGCATATGATGGTGTGTATTTTGTGTGTCTGCCTGATTTCACTGAAAGTCCTGCTCTTTCACCTATGTTGTAAATGGGTGAATATTAATATACTGTGCATTTGCAGCATATATTCTTAGTTCACTCATCTGTTTATGTGATTAAACTTTATTCATATATTGGTTATTGCAAACAATGCTGCAATGAACATACAAGTGGAGGTCTCTTCAACACAGTAATTTAGTGTCCTCTGCCAAAATATTTCATTAAGTGACTGCCGCATTACATGTTTATTCTATTTTAATGTTTTAAGGATTTCCCATGTTGTTATCCATAACAACTGTTATGTTGCATTATTCTTTTAATGGGCAAATTTCATTAAAATGCAACACAAAGGAACAGGGAATTAGGATTCAATGAACAAAGCATGAAAAATACTCCAAACTTTTTATTAAGGATTTGAGAGTTTTAAGTTACCTGAAAATTGAAACAACCATTCAAGAGATAGTCAACAAATTTTAAAATAATAAAAACATAAATAAAATCCGGAAAATGAGAATGTAAACAAAGAAATAAACTCTGTAAACTGAAATGGCAAAAATTGAACTGGTGATGAATTCGGTAAGAAGTAATGACAGAGAAAGTAGAACCATGATCAAAGAAATAGACATCAATATTCAAAAATCTCAAAGATTTGCTGCTAGATAAATTACAGAGTGAAAATGAAGCACGTATTAGAATCAAAATCTTCCCAGTCTCAGACATACTCTAAAGAGAAGAAAAAGTGAAACATCATCTGTGGTGCAACTATACTAGGAATCTCGTAGCGGCAGCGGCAGCAGCAGCAGCAGCAGCACTAATGCATATAGGGGGAGTTGGAGAAGATAGAGTGCCCAGGGAACAAAAACTGCCCACAATACTGTATCCAGCAAAACTTCAAAGTGAAAACAAAACAAAGACCTTCCAAGTTACACAAATGCTTCAAAAGATCATAACCACAAGACCTGCCCAGGCTGTAGGGATGGATGTCATCCCTTTGAAAAGTAAAATAATAATACCACAGGACAACCAGAACATTTGAAATTGTAAAGTTCTGTGACAAGAACAAATACATGCAAGAAACAGGATTTTATGGGCTATTAAGGTGCATAAAACACTTAATTTGAAATGAATTTTGAAAGAAAAAAAGCATAAACCTCTGTTAATATACTAAATAAAATTTTGGTGATATCAATAACATTAATGACCGGAGATGTAGATACAAAGGATAATTACATGGATTTGAAATTAGACTGTTGACACTTCTACCTAAAAATTAAGTGAAAACATGCTGTTTATAGGACACAAATAGGCTGAAAGTTAAAAGTTAGAATAATTACATAAATTAAATGGACAAGAGAGAGATAGTGTAGCAAATACACTTTCAGATAAAAAGTCATACGACATGAAATACATAGAAATACATGTCATATGACATGAAATACCAGAAACATAAAAAAGTAACATTAAATGCTCATATTTTTAGGAAAGTATACCCGTAATCAATATATGTACATAGAATGTCCCAAATATAGGATGTGAATACTGAGAAAACTAAAATCAGAAATAAAAGCCCCAGAATAAAACTGTTTTATTTCTCCACTTGTTATAATGGATATTAATTAGTATAAAATATTAATTAGTTATAATTAATGAGTGCAATACTTACTGTTAATTGTGAACCTGACAGAATTCAGCCATGTGGAAAATGGTGTTGCAGTTTGCTGCATGGTTGCCAATAAACTCATGACTAAAGAGTTTATAAGGGAATAAGTGGTTTTGTTCTCTCTTAATGACTGACTGGTTACACTTTTTCTTTTTTTTTTTAAATTTCTTTTTTCCACTCATACAAAGTTGATAAGTACCCCATTCCCCAACCTCCCTCCCTGCACCCGTCCCTGGACCCTCTTGTTCCCTCCTTCCTTTTCCCCTTCTTTTCTCCCTTTTTCCCAGTGCCCCCCCCCATTCTGGAGCATCTTCACTGTGCATGTCAAACTTCCCTTTGAGTCCTCCTCTTTGATGAGGTGTAAGACCACATAATACTCTCGATAGATGCAGAAAAAGCTTTAGACAAGATCCAACAGCCCTTTATGATCAAAACCCTAGATTCAGCTGGAATGGAAGGAACCTTTATCAATATAATAAAAGCTGTATACAACAAACCAACAGCAAGGATTTTACTCAATGGGGAAAAACGAAGCATTCCCACTTCAATCAGCAACTAGACAAGGCTGTCCACTCTCATCACTTCTGTTCAATATTGTACTTGAAGTCTTAACTGAAGTCCTAAGACAAGAAAGGGAGATAAAAGGAATTCAAATCCGCAAGGAAGAAGTCAAGTTATCTCTATTTGCAGATAACATGATCATATACCTGAGTGATCCCAAAAACTCCACCAGGAACCTCCTGGAACTAATACAGGAGGTCAGCAGGGTGGCAGGATACAAAATAAACATACAAAAATCAGTTGCTTTCGTATATGCCCAGAATGAAAGAGGTGAAAAAGCCCTGAGGGAAACAATCCCATTTACTATAGCCCCTAAAAAAAATAAAATACCTTGGAATAAACCTAACCAAGGAAGTAAGAGACCTATACAATGAAAACTATAAAACCCTGAAGAAAGAAATCGCAGAAGATACCAGAAGGTGGAAAGACTTCCAATGTTTCTGGATTGGCAGAATCAACATCATAAAAATGACCATCCTACCAAAGGCAATATACAGACTCAGTGCTATACCAATTAAAATCCCAAAGCAATTCTTTAAATAAGTTGATCAAACAATCTCAAAATTCATATGGAGGCACAAAAGACCCAGGATAGCAAAAACTATCCAAAGTAACAAAAACACTGCTGGAGGTATCACCATACCAAACTTTAGTCTATACTACAAATCCATAGTTATAAAAACAGCCTGGTACTGGCTCCAAAATAGACACACAGATCAATGGATAAGGGTTGAAGACCCAGATATAAGCCCACACAACTACAGCCATTTGATCTTTGACAAAGGTGCCCAAAAAATCCAATGCAAAAAGAACAGCATCTTCAACAAATGGTGCTGGCAAAACTGGATCTCCACATGCAGAAGATTAAAACTCGACCCGTATTTGTCACTGTATACAAGACTTAATTCCAAATGGATCAAGGACCTCGATATAAGGCCAGAGATTATAAAAACCTTAGTTGAAAGGGTAGGGAACTCCCTGGAGCTGATTGGGCTAGGCCAACAGTTCCTAATCGGAAATCTAATAGCACAGTCACTATAACCAACACTGAACAGATGGGATCTTATGAAATTAAAGAGCTTCTGTTCAGATAAAAAGATTGTAAATCGAGCACAAAGGCAACCCACAGAATGGGAGAAAATCTTCACTAACCACATATCTGATAGAGCTTTATTATCCAGAGTGCACAAAGAACTTAGAAAACTAAACACCAAGAAAACAAATGACCCAATTAAAAAATGGGCCTTGGAACTTAAAAGAAACTTTACCAGGGAAGAAAAAGAAAGGTCTAAGAAATATCTTAAAAAATGCTCCGCATTCTTAGCCATCAGGAAAATGCAAATCAAAACCTCCCTGAGATATCATCTCACTCAGGTCAGGATGGCAAAAATCCTGGTTACACTTCTTAAAAGAGACTCCACACCAATACCCAGTACAAGGGAACTGGTTACATATATCCATATAGCCACAGGACTACTGAGAGAGGGACAATCCTTACTTGCCATACTTTCATGTCTGGCCAAAGACATGCCAACTTCCTCAACCAGCTCCCTCTGTCTTATTCACTTGCCTAGGTTCTGGGCCTTCCCCAACCATCAGATAATCTCTTGCAGACTTGCCCAGGGCTCAATTCAACTACCAATCCTTCATAACTGTGCTCAGAGCTCCAGCTTTCAATTAACGAGTTGGCAAAGTTATCTAAACATGATCGATAGGTTGCTTGTGGGGGATTTTATAAATTATGTATTATTAAAGTAAGAAGATCAACCTTTTAGGTGGCACCATTTCACTGAACCAGAATCCTAGACTGTATAAAACAGAGAAAGTGAGCTGAGAACATTCCTTCACTGCTCTCTCCTTCCTCACTGTGGATAAGATGTGACCAGCTTGTGCTAAAATTCACCATTTTTCCAAGACAGGAAATTGGTAGCAAATGTGGCTGTTGCTGTGATACACTTGACTAGGTGGTTCCTACATCTTTGGAACTATTTTGTGGATAGAAAGTGGAAATTTGGTGCTTTTAGCTAAAAAGCCCTAGTAAACTGAAAGCAGAACAATAATGAATGATTCTGGTAGGAACTTACAAGACAAGAATGCTTAAAGAAACATGGACAGTGGAGACCCAGATTATGAGATTACAGACGGAGGAAGGACTCTTATTAGGAACTAGGTTAGGGTCTGTCTACATGATATTTGGACTGCTGCACCATGTCCTTCATTCTACCCATGTCCTAAGAAATTAAATGAAGCTAATTTAGTGAAAATGGACTATTTGTTTGACAAAGCAAATTTCAAGATAGGAAAGTATGCAGCTAAGAAAGTAGGGGTAATTACTAAAAAAGTCAGCGCTACCAAAGACAAGCTTACTGTGCTGTAGTGGGAACAGGAAGTTATCCTGAGGGCAAAACCCAATTAGGATCTCCATCATGAGCTTGCAACAAAGCTTGGCCATGCTGTACACAGTACTAATTTTGCAGGAATGGAAAATACAAGATTGAGGAGGTCATGCAATCTTGCTCTAAGGTTTCAGAGAGCAGCTGAAGCCAGACAGAGTTGGAGTCTGTCATAGTTAAGCCCAGGTGTCAACTTGACTCTTGAGGGTTTGAGCCATGGGCACAGTTGTAGAGAGTTGATGGTTGAGTTAAGCCCAGAGCAAACCTGAAGGAGATTGTCTAGCTGCTGGGGAAGACTCAGCTCATGGTGGGTGGGATTAGGCCCTGGATAAATCAGAGAGACCTGGTTGAGAGAGTTGGCATCCTTCCATATACTTGGCCAGACATGCTGGTCTGGCAAGTAAGGATTGTCCATCTCTCAGCCGTTATGGTGGCCAGTTCCCTCGGCCCTGGTGTTGGTGTGTGCTCTCCTGTCAAGCTGGACTATGAACTGTAACCGGACTGTTGTAAGAAAGTAAACTCCTTGTTCCCTTAAGCTGTGTTCTGGTCATTTATCAGCAACCATGCAGGCTGACTGCAACAGAGTCTCTACAAGGAGAACCTAAAAATCCATTGTGTGAAGCTTTGAAGATGAAACCTAACTCCAGTGGAGGCCACAGGATGTTGGAAATGCCAGTGGAGGTCTCCAAAGGAAAGCTTCAGTACTGAATGGAGCCAACTCAAGAGATATGAGAGCTATAGGTAAAAGAGATAGATGGCTAGGGATAGTTAAGTCTATTTGGCACCCAGCCAATTCATCAGAAGCCTCTGCAAATGGATATGAAGCTGAAGTATTTGTTGAACTGGAGTTTTGCTTTGCTCTGATCATTCTATTCTGTTATGCCCTGATTCTTCCTTTTTGGAATAGTAATACTTGTTTACTCTTTGCCATTATATGTTCAAAATATGTAACATGTTTGCAATTATATAGGTTCTCACAGTTAAGATCGAATTGTTATTAAAATGATCGAATTGTTAATGACTATGGGGACTTTTGATGCTGGACTGAATGGATATTATATTATATGATGGTCAGGATAAGGGTTAGAAAATTAAGATTTAAATTAGTGTATCTGACTTATTATAACCTTACAAAAGAAACCTCTCACCATTCAACTGAGATGCATCGTATTCCAATGGAAGTTATGTGATGAGAATCATAAGTGGCCAGAGTGCACAGCATATGTGACTCTGGAGTGCTCAGCACAGCCTAAAGAGGTCATCAAAATCACCCCCACCTAACCCCCCCAATCACAAGGCTCGGGGAACCTTGGGGAAGAAGGGATGATAAGATCACAACTACTCACAGGTAGGGAGGGATATACGCCTGCCATGATCCTCCAGTCATGACACAACTGCTGCATCTAAGAGCTCAACAGCAAGCTCTACCTCCACTTTGCTGATATATTCTCCACACAATGACTGACATATCAATATTCTCTCAAAGACAAATGGAGATCTGAGAAGAAACAACTCCACCCACAAAAAATCTTTGGGGCAGATGCTGGGATAAGAGAAGAGGAGCTTCCCCATTTGTAGGTTTTTCCATTGGCAGACTGCTTATACCACTACAGATGTCCATGCTCTTGCCAGACAGAGCTAAACAGTCTTGTGGTCCATACATGCAAAAGGACATGAGAGCAGGAGGGAGATGGCTGGGAGAACTGGAGGGAAGGGGGAGGAGGGAACAAAAACTCATTCTGGTTGTGCATAAAAGTTTCATAGAATAATGAGAAAAAATATAAACCAATGTGCTTGAATGTCAAACTGTCAAGGATGGAGTTATGAGAGCAAGTGCTAATTGTAAATTTAAAAGAATATAATCATGTAATCATGTGGGAAATGGGCCTCTGGGCATACTGGTGAGGATTATCTTAATTAGGTTAACTGAAGTGGAAATATATGCATACTAGTTGTAGAAGGATTTCCTGAGCTAGTATTCTGGACTAAAGATCATGTACTATATAAAAAGATAAAGTAATTGAGAACAGGCAGTCATTATTCTTTGCTACCTGACTGGGGATATAATATGAACAGATTATTTCAAACTCTCATTACATTGCCTTTTATGCTATGACATATACTTGAACTATGAGTCAAAATAAACACTCTCTCCCTTTTTTTTTTTTTTTTTTTTTTTTGTCAGTGTATTTCTTCACAGCAACAGGAAAACAAATTAAGGCAATCAGGAAACAGGAAACTTAAATAATTCTGTAAAATAGACCAATAGACACAGTGTCTTACTGTTTCATAGAACATTGACCTGCACTATTGGGAAACAAAACAAGTCCTAACAGATACTAAAGTACTGAGATTCCTTTCTAAACAAAATGAAGTAACAGTAGGAACTACTAATGGAAGAGACATCAAAAAACCTGAAATGAGTTGACAGTTAACCATATATTCCTGATGATGGTTTCATTATAGCATGGAAACAATAAAATAAGGCTGTCACACCAAAATAGAACCAACCAGTGATTCCATGTAATTTCTATTAAAATCACAATTATTCAACAGTAGCACCAGCACCAAATACAATTCTAAAAATCAGGTGACCCAAGTCAGTGAAGAGTTCTACAGGACTCATTACAGAACAAATTTGGAAGCATCTGAATGAATGCACAGCATACTAAACACTACACTAATGAAAAAAATTTAATACTGACAATAAGTACACGTATGGAACACAGTAGAATAGAATAACAAACTTTCATTTAATGGCCAAATCCAGACATATTTGCACATTAGAGCTAAATGCAGCATTATTCTCAAGAAACAAAAATTAGGTGCAAGCAGCCAAAATCTCCTGAGACACAAACAGATGAAGATACCTTGGAACATTTACTCAGCAGAAAGTTACTCTATCTATGGCCTGACCTTTGCTCCTCAACTGTGTCCTCTGCTTCGTTTGTTCACCCACCTGAGAACGTGGTCACAGTCTTTGATCTCTTCACACTCCAGGTCTCTTTCCTTTTCTCTAGAGAGGTAAGCAAGCATGGCTTAGAGACAGCAAGACCTCATTATTGGAAACAGAGCATGATACTAATTTGGATTCTCCTTAACTACTGAAGTATCTTTTCCAGTATTGTATTCAGTATTAATAAGATATAACAGAGTATTCAAGAACATTAGTCATTTAAAAAATTCCCAAAAGGGGCTGGAGAGGTGGCTCAGGGGTTAAGCCTCTGCCTTGCAGGCAGAAGGTCCTGAGTTTGGATCTTAGACCTCACATATAGACACCAGGCCGAAGCAGGGGCAGCCTGCGTTTCTGGTCCTGGTAGGGCAGAGCCTGTGAATCCCAGGGCAGAGTAAACAAGGAGGAGGTGGATGTGGTCCATGGTAATTCTACACACACATACACACATACATACTCACACACATGCATACACATACAATTGAATAAATAATAATAAAAAAATTTTTTTAAATTCCCAAAAGACACATACAAACACATTTTCAATTTGTAGATACTGGGCTTCACTTTTGATACTAACAAATTACAGCTTTAGAGAAGAAATTGAACTTTAAGAGTAAGCTATAAAATTATTATATATCATACAACTCTTATAAGCTAATGTCAAGGTACAAATTAAGAAAATGGAGACGGGGTGGGGGAGGGGCAGAAGAACAATGGTAAGAAGTGAATGGAACATTTTCTTACTGATGTAGGTAACGCTACAATTGTTCTCCTTAAAGCAAGAGTCTATGTCTCACGCGTGCAAAGCTGAGGCTACAAAAGATATTCTCCAAGGGAAGAAACGAAGTGTCAGAAGTGCATCAAGAGCTCTGTCGGGATGTTGTCCTCACCTACGTAGACCAGGTTTCTGTAGTTCTCCAACATCACATCCCAATATAGAGTCTGCTGGGCAGGGTCCAGGCATTTCCACTCATCTGAAGAAAAATCAATGGCGACATCACTGAATGTCAACAAGTCCTGAAATATAAAGCAAACAAAAATAAATCAAATTTTGAAAATGTGGTTTTGAAAATAGAGTTTTCAGTGTAACTCAAGATGAAATTAAAGTAAGAGAATTAGTTATGGAAGCAGTCACTGATCATAATTACTCAATGTTTTCTAATTTTTAGTACTTTATACTATTTAACTGAATATACATGACATAGTATCCATGAGACTACTGTAGATATTATTTTTATGATATCCAAAATATAAGATTAAGACATTACAAAAATATGAATTTCATGAATGATTTTGATATTACACAATACCATATGTAATGTACAGTGCTCACATGACAAAGTTATGGTGCATATATCCAAGAACTGACCATTTTATTCAAAAGTCTCGTTCTTATTCAGGAATTCCTGAGTGGGATCCAGGTTTCTGAGTTTGGAGGAAGCTCAGTGTCCAATATGCTTTGAGAGTCATGAGGCAGAAGACCAAGTTAAGAATTCACTGATGAACTTGGAAGACTTTCAGGAATTTATGGTCTATATTACAACAGGCAATATAGCAATAGCAATCTTTTGATCATTTAAAATGTACTACAAGTCACGGTTATAACTTTTTATGCTCCTTCCTCATTTTCTACACTATTTAGTCAAGTACACAGTAAATGCTTAAACCTGGGTTCTAAGGAAGCCTACTGAATCCAGATTTCATCAGTGGTAGTATAAACTTCCAGTGCAGCTTTCATAAAAGAATGATAACAAGACATGTTCTCTACACATATGAAGGTAGTTAAATATTCTATGTAATAAATTATGGCTGGGGTAAATACAATTCAGTGTCAGAGCACTTGACTAGTACATGTAAAGTTCTGGGTTCCTTTTGAGCACTGTCAAAACAAAGAGCAGCAAAGGAGATTAGAAAAGTGTCATATCTGCAGCCTAGGGCAGTAGAAGAGCAATGAAGTGAACAACAGATAATCATAATGTAGAGTACTGGCAACCCAGCAAGGCTCATCCAGAATCAGGCCAACCTAATTTCTCTCCATCATAAAGTTTTGGGAGCCTCATGGAAGAGAGGGCAGTGAGATTTAAGAACCCAAAGATTTGATGGCCAACCGTTGGACAAGACATTCCATTCAAGGCAGGACTGCTACATCTAGGAACTCACTGCAGAGAGACTTGTCCTTACTAGACCTGTACAGTGACTGACATACCAGTATGCCCCCATAGACTATGAAGGAACTCAAGAGGCAGGAGCATACAGTGGAAACCTTGGGGACTAAAGCTGCATCAGTGAAGGGAAATGTACCTATCAGTGGGGTGGCCCAAAGACAGGCACAAGAAGCCTGAATCCCTAAAAGAGTAGACAAGCCAGGGGGTCCACAGAGGTGGACAGGCCAGGAGGGCAGGAAGGAATGAAATGGATTGACAAAGGGAAGGGAGAGAATCGGGAGGGAAGGGGGGGTAGAATCAATATGCTTGTAAAACTAAAAAAAAAAAAACAAATTAAAAAAAGAAATGTCAGAAAGGAGAGATAGAAAAGGAAAACCACGAGGCTAGGATTAAGAGATCAGCATGGAACCCACCAAGAGACTAGCAGCAGACTGGAGAATCAAAGGGAGTAGGAGCAGCCTGTCACTCTCCTACTTCTCTAGTTTCTATTACTCATGTGGTCAGCAACCCAAATGATCTTTCTTTACCACTGACCCCAAACTCACTGTGCATGTAAAACAGGCAGCTATGGCCACAGAATGAACAATTCCAGACTATACTACAAGAATTCTTCCAGAATTTCTACACAAATAGTGCTGGTAGGCAGTCTAGAATAAGTGTCTGTCAGAGCTGCAGTGGGGAACTATGTAACAGTAGAAACCAAGTGCAAATTCCAAACAGTGCACTGGGTATCACATAGCCACTTGCTGCTGTCCGTCCTTGGGAAGTCACAGGAACTGTAGAGGAATGCTTTGTTTCCACCATCTCAAACTTTCAGATCAACAGCTAGTTGACGTCAAGAGACCCAGAAACTGCAGTTTCCTTATTCACAGGATCTACAGGGATTAGAAAACCTATCATGGAGTACAAATGTCCAGGCAACACTGAGTAAAGACACCACAAATTCCAGTGTGGACAGAATTTCAAAGAACACAGTGCATCACAGACCACCCCCAAAGCACCTTCTTCCTGCTAGAGCCAGAGAGCACTAAGAACTTCACCTTTCAGCTCAAGCCAGATGTACCAATATTTCACTTCCCATAGATGAGAGCAGCTCTCAGACCTTGACCAAGAAATTTCCATTTTGCTATGGAAGGTATTTAATACAGAGAATTGTAACTCGCCTAAGTGACTTCAGTGCTTGACCCTAAAGAACACATCTATGTCATATCCCTTTCCCCAAGGCTCAAGAAACATCACAGAAGAGCTACAGGATGGAGAGGACAACTATCAGATAACAGTTTTTTCTGGACATCACTGAGCTGCTGCACCCACAAACTCACTGCAGTTATGTTGTGAGAGTTAAAATCAGATACCAATTTGATAGCTACAGGTGGAGCTGTGGGCAAAGCTATAGTTAGGCAAGTCCTTGAGCATTCCTGTAGAGACTGTCTAATTGTGGTGGGAGAACAGATAAAGAAAATACAAGAGGGAAGAGTGTGACTCTCTCTGTCTTGCTCTGTGCTGACAAACTAATTTTTTCTGCTGTTGCCAAATTCTTTTTTCTTTGCTACTGTTATCCTTCACTGATGTCGGAGCCCAGCCTCTTGGGCCCTCCAACATAACTCTTCAGGACTCTCTAGAATCTTCCAGTCTTAGCATCAAACCGGGACCATTAGACTCTCCAAGAATCCTCTGGTTTTCAGTGCCAGACTAGGACTGTTGTGAGGCTTTCCAGAAATCTTCCAGCCTTCAGCACCAGACTGCAAATGCTGAGCTATTCCACTGCTGAACAACTTAAGACTGCATCCTATAGATCAATCCAAATATTAAATATACATATATCCATTCTATCAGTTCTGCTACTCTAGAGAACCCTAATACAAATGTCTGCTTCCACAAAACCTGCACAAGATTTGGCCTAACAACGTTTTACCACGGAAGAGGGAATAGTCCTTGAGTGGCCACATCTCAGAGACTACCGAAGGTTAATGTTAGCTGTTCGAAGAGAAGCTTTCCTCAGTGGTACACCCATGGCTTGGAGGGGAAAGCAGGAGGCTGGTTCCAATCACTACCATCATTAGGAAGGTAGAGGGGAAAGAACAAACTCAAAGGAAGCAGGATTGGACCATAAACCTCATGACCCAACCCCTATGACATGCCTTCCTCCAACAAGACTCTTAGGTCTCAAAGGCACCATAAACTTTCTGAACAACATCAACCAAGCATGCAATCACCTGAGTCCATGGCAGGGACAACTCACATTCAAACCATGACAGCCTGACACTACTAAGACACAATTCCAGGATAAGAAATTAAAATAAGAGCTACATTTCTAAATCTTTTTTTCCCTTTCATTTACCATTTGTTTTCCAAAGTAAGATTTAATTTTATCATGTTTGGAAGTATATTATTGTTGTTTCTTTGATGAAATAATGCATTTCTGTAATCTTGAGGTATAATAAACTGTAAGTCTACAACACTAGGTGCCTGAAACTCAATTAATAGTATCACTAGTCAATAAGTGAGAGTCTTATTCTCAAAGCAGCCAAAGTTAAAACAAAGTGCTTATTAAATATAATGGCTCATTTATGTTATGATGAAAGGAAAGCAACTATTTGATTTTGGAAAATCTGGAGCAATTTAACTAGGAGAATTAAATTGTCTGATTATGACAGGTGAGTATCACCTTTCAGAACACAAAAATCATCCATTTCCGCTGAAATATTAGAAGCCAAAACAGATAAAAGAGAAAGAGATTTCTATCCAATCCTAAATAATGTGATTCATTCACTTAAGCTATGATGTCTCCCGTTGTGTTTACTGCTAAGAGAGAAGTCTCTTCTATGCATTCTTATGTTGCTCTAGGCAATGAATGTCATCTCCTAAACAAGCGTATTTTATAAATCTCTGTATAGTGACAGCTCAAGGAACCCAATGAATTGCTTAGCTATGCCCCTTTCAATGGTATGCCTATAACACAGCTAAGGTTTCACCTTTTCATACTCACATGTCAAAAGAAAACGTTCAGTGTTACTACATTTTTACTGTTATATACTGTTAACACTTGGTGAGTAATGTTCAGTAGTGAAGAGGTTAAAAAGCATTGATGGCTATCGAATCTGTGAAGAGATTTACAGATCATTCTGAAAGTGGCATCTGACAGTATGGGTTTAACAACTTGCTTGAGGGATCCAATATAGTAGACCAGTGCCACACTAGCTTAAAGAACAAGTATTCCAGGATGCATGAGTGTGGTAGAAAAGGGATCCCTCATGCACAGTTGGTGAAAGCACACATGTACTGTAGCTGTTTTTAAAACTATGTGAATGCTGTTAAAAACATGAAACAGAATGCCACATGACTCAGCAGTTATAATTGCGGACAACAGCTGCTCCAACTAGGTTTACTGCAGCACCATTTAGTAGTCAAGACACACACATAACTTAGACATATCCTTTGGATGAGGGTCTACCAAGCCCAAGACACCCACATGACCCCCCCACACCTGAGGTTGTTGCCTCTAGAAGAGGACATAGAAGCCAATATGCACTAAACACCCATGTGTAAGCTGTGGACTCCTGGTGGTGATGCCAGGAAAGACTGGAAAGTGAGTTGGGGACACACCACCATGTGAACTCTGCAAGGAGGCTCGACCCAAACCATTGACAATGTTTGTATCTAGAAGTGAAAAGGAGAAAAATCAGAGACTTTTTCCCCCATAAGGGTTTGAGGGGGACCTTGTCCCAAACAGAAAACGAAGCTTATAAAGTGCTACCCTGATGCTGTCAGGCATTACACAGCAATTCCACAAGCTCTCAGTAGTTGTGATTGCCTATAATCATGTCAACATTCTGCTCTGGAGGGGTAGGTACATGAGACTCTTCTCTTTCCTAAGGCTTATGTAAATCGCTCCTCAGCCATGCTCCTGTACATAACCTTAGTTAATGAATTCTCCCTCCACTCCCCCCAAAAAAGACAAAGAAGTGTATGAAGGCTAGTTGGGAAGTGGATTAAGAGATTTTGATCACAATATGATCAAAATATATTTACATACACACATATATGTAAATACATTCATATATATCAATAAGAATGTCATAATAAAACCCATTGCTATACATAATAATATATGCTGATAAAAATTTAAAAATACACAAAAATAACATAAGTATGTCTCTTGAAATACTGGACTGCAAACAATTAATTGGTAATTAATATTGTAGAGATGCCTCACAAGGCTGCAATTTAGCAGCTACCAGACTTAGGAAGGGAGACTGAGGAAGTTGGGATTTTGGATTCAAGATTCTGCTATTCCTAAAATTGGAAAGTTCCGGGGTCAGGCAAATGAAACTATGGGAAGGGGTAGAACCAGGAGTATACAAGCAGTTACACTCCTGTGACAACCAGCCACACAGAAGGCTCCCCTGATGTTCCTCTAGGTCATTAACTTGCATTCTGGGGAGAAGCTGTGCTATGGAACAAAGTGGCCTTAATATTCCCAGAGGCAGGGCTGGATAAGACACCTGTCCCTGTGGCTGGCTAGCCCACACCCGCCAAAGGGAAGGCACAGGAAACGCCCCCCCACCCCCCATCTGCGCTCAATTCCATCCCACAACCTCAGAGGAAAGAAACAGCCCCCCCCCCATCTGCGCTCAAATACAGCCCACACCCCGCAGAAAGAAGACACAGGACCCCACATCTGTACTCAGATCCAGCCCACACCCCGCAGAAAGAAGGAAGGCACACACCCCCATCTGCGCTCAAATCCAACCCACATCCCGCAGAAAGAAGACACAGGACCCCACATCTGTACTCAGATCCAGCCCACACCCCGCAGAAAGAAGGAAGGCACACGTCCATCTGCGCTCAAATCCAACCCACATCCCGCAGAGAAGGCACAGGACCCCACATCTGCGCTCAGATCCAGCCCACATCCCGCAGAAAGAAGGAAGGCACACGTCCATCTGCGCTCAAATCCAACCACATCCCGCAGAGAAGGCACAGGACCCCACATCTGCGCTCAGATCCAGCCCACACCCCGCAGAAAGAAGGCACAGGACCCCACATCTGCGCTCAGATCCAGCCCACACCCCGCAGAAAGAAGGAAGGCACACGTCCATCTGCGCTCAAATACAACCCACATCCCGCAGAGAAGGCACAGGACGCCAGAGCCGCCGCGTGGCAGGCAAAGTCCCTGCCCCCCAACAGAAATAGGGAAAAGACGCAGAGTCCGGCTGCAAGACCAGCTCCACTCCCCATGCCTCAGACCAGGGAACCCCAGGCCCACCGTCCCGCCGAGGACTTGGCGCTGACTCCCCGCGGCCACACGCCGCTCGCTCACCATCTCCGGGCTTCGGGGTGTCCCGGTCCTGCGCTCCAGCACCCGCGGACCAGAGCACAGCACAGCAAGCACCAGCGCTTCAGGAAACTGGACCTGACGCTAACACAACAGGCTGAGACAAAGGCTGTGGATGCAGGCTCGCGAGATTATCAGAGTTCACGGAATTGCGAAGCCCCGCCCCTGCTCTGCTCACCCAATTGGCAGGTTCCGAAGCCAGGGCTTTGATCAGCACTGCGGCGGTCCTGACCGTGGGAGGGTGGTGGGCCTCAAGAGGGTACTGAATCTTCTACCCGTCCTGTAAGGTCATGAGTATCAGGGATGTGTGTGTGCGCGTGCGCGCGTGCGTGTGTGATAATTTACAAATGTAGAGAACAATGGAAATTTGCTCTGGGCCCCTAAAGGGAAGCTGAGCTTTGAGGTGAGAAGCACCCCTAAGTCAATGTACTTGGAAAAACAATCACTCAAAGGGATAAGAGTTAGTTTATTCTAGAGGCAAAGATGAGTGACCAAGATTTAGCATAGATTGAGTTTTCCCCAAAATTCCTCTATGATGATAATAGTTTTCAGAGGTTTTGATAGATTCCTTCTCCTCCAACCCCTACATTCAGAGCAAAGCTCCCTAAAGGCCAGCCTATACTTCCAAAGTTGTGCTTAGGCCTGCAGTCATTGGGACAGGGAATGAAGACTCACTTAGGAGTCTTCTCCCTGCTTTGGAGGCCTCTTCTCCCTTTGGTGTCACCATGTGATCCATAACCTTTTTTCATCCCTTGTTCATGGTATGGTGTGTTCAGGCTTTTTAATCTTCCAAATTAAACCATAAATGACACTTTTCAAATATGTTGGTGGAAATATCAGGTGGGCAGGTGTGTAGAACAAGATAAAGATGAAATTTAAAGTGTTAAAAATAAATAAATACAGGGCCTTCGAGCCCAAGTTAGGAGTGTTTAAGTATTGAAGCAGGGGCCTGCGAGCCCAAGCAAGTGTGCTGTGGGTCGATAATGAATGAATGACACCCCACAAGGGCAGTGATATGTGGTTTGCTAATCTGTCTGAAACATTGGTAAATGACCTGTGTGTGGACCTTTCCCCCGTGTGGTGTTGAACCTTGTGTGCAATGTATTGATAAGCAATAAAGATGGTACTTAAGGAGCAGGCCTGAGCCACACGGGTAGTCCAGAGGGAGATAAGAGTGACCCAGAACTCCACCTCCATGGATTCTGGACTCCCCGGTTTCCCCCACCTACTGGAGACCTGAAGCCTGACTCAAGAAAGTACTCTGTATTTGAGGATGTGTTGCTGAAACAAACCCTTGACTGTAGTAACTTTCCTGCTTATGTACCATGGGACTTATTTTAAGTTTTAAAAAAAATTTAAATCTGTAACAGTTGTCCCATTGTGCAAATTTTCATACCTTTGATATCCAGTATTCTTTATCAGTGAACACTACAGAGAAATTATAGTTGAAACTGACTAAAGATGTTGCTTTCCTTAGCCAAAGGCATGTAGTTTTTCCTGTATCTATGATGTTTATTTTGAAAACATCTTATAACACAATTATTGGGCACCCTAAAAAATTGAAGGGAGGCATGTCTAAGCCATCTCAGTTAAAGAGAAATATTATATACTATTAAGGTTAGGTTGGCAGCCAATTTTTAACTCCCCGACTGGCTTCCTAGTATTGGTCTGTCCCACCAGTCCAATAGAAAATTCCTACGTGGCAGGGGCCCCTTAACACAGTCGGGGTGGCGGCACAGCAACTGCGGATCGGAGTCCACCCACCTGGCACCACAGACCTCGCAGCCGCCTTCCCCAGGGAAGTCGGGGAAGTCCTATCTCGGCTTCCCCGTCCTTGGTGCACCCGGCTTCCGCAGTCTCCACGCGGGACACTGGGAATCCCTTGTGAGTCGGAGATACCCCAACCCGTGGCTTTCAGGCCCCTCCCACACCACGCCAGTGCGCCAGGCCTTGGGGTCCCTGGAGCCTTTCCTTCCCGTTCCCCCGACAAAACTACCCATCCCAGGAGGCAACGCGCGCCTGTGCAAATCGGAGTTTACGGGGCGGGGCTAGAGCGCCAGGGCCGAGAGGGCGGGGCGAAAGCATTGTGAAAAGGTTCTCGACTCTGGTGATCTAGGATTAGCGTGTTCCTCTGGTTAGAGCCGGGGCTGGAGCCCCTGGCACCGCCTGGCAAGGCCTCTAGCTGGGTGGGCTGCACACCTGTCGGCGCTCAGTGTGGTTGGCTCTGGTCTCAGCTGCACCCTCAGGATTCGGAACATGGAGAGATGTCACCGTGAGGGTGTCACCAAGAAGTGTATAGCTCGCGGCCCTAGCCCGAACGGCGTCCTGTGGTCAGAGCGGAGCCAGCGTTCCCGACGCTGCCTAGCACAAGCCTCGGTCCAGCAGCGGCCCGGAACCCCGAGACCTCCACTCTTGGCGGCTGCATCCCTGGACCCAGCGAGCGCTGGACAAGTGTCTGCTGCCAATGGGCATGGTAGAGTTAGGGTCGCTGGACCCGCGGGGTCAGCCTCGGCGAGCGCCCGGCAAGTGTCTGGTGCCCATGGGCACAGTAGGATTAGGGTACACGGGGCTGGAGGTCTGGCCTCAGAGTGAGCGTTGGGAGGGGTGGGACTGAGCGGGATGGTGAGGCACGGGGCTGAGAAGGGAGTTGACTGTTAGGTGAGAGTCAGGGTCAGGTTAGAGTTAACACCTGGATGGAAGATCGCAGAGCAGCTGGTCCTGCACCGGCATGGCCAGTCCCTCATGGACCGCCCACTGCCTCGGAGTGCGGCAGAGTCTCTTCTTCATCCTCTTCGTCTTCAGGTGTGTCCCCCGACCCGTGGCCTCCGCGTCTTCCCGGATGCCAGCGGCGCAGAGCTCCGCGGCTCTGCTCTCCAGTCTGCTCAGCCATCCGGCCGGAGGCGGAGCGCTGACGCGCAGGAAATGCAGCGGTGCAGCCACTAGCACGCGAAGCCAGGGAAGGCGGGGCGCACAAAGACGTCCTGCTATTGGGTGGACGAGGGGCGGGACGTCCACTCCCATCCAGTGGGATGCTCGAGTGTCCATTGCAGTCGCTGGACGGGCAGCCGCCCGAGGTGCGGGACCAAAGCCTTGCGCAGCCCAGCGGCACAGCGCACGATGCTGCTCTTCTGCCCGACCTGCGGGAACGGGCTGGTCGTGGAGGAGGGACCGCGCTGCCACCGCTTCGCCTGCATCACGTGCCCCTACGTGCACAACATCACGCGCAAGGTGAGTCGTGCGGCGTCGCCTGCGCTGCGGGGCAGTCCGGTCCTCCGCCCGCGGGTTGCCTGGAACCCCGCCGGCTCTGCCGTGGTCGCCCCAGCAGAGCCGCAGCCTCCCTTCGGGTCACCACGAGGACCGCAGCCTCGGTTACGTGCAGGAGGACGGCTGTGAGAGCGGCCGGGGTGTAGGTAGGCGCTGGCAGGTGTTTCAGGCCGTCGAGTTCCTCGCTGGCGCGGGCCCCTGGCGGCGGGAGAGGCCGAGATGGGAGATCCAGTACCAACCTACGGAGCGAAAGAGCTCCTGCATATTTACAAGATTTTAGACTCTGGAGGGGAGGGGTCGTTGGGTTTAGTTGATTAAAGAATTAGCAGGCCGTAGTTTAGGAATCCAATCCTACGTCGTACTACCCGGCCGGTTGTAGCCGGCCATTTAGGAAGAGTGCTTGGGACGTGGGCTGTGTCTGATCCTCTGTGCAGGGGAAGCGTCTATGACCTATTTATCCTTTTAAACGTATTTAGACATTCATTTATTGAAATCTACCGTGAATGTTTAAATTTTTAAAACTTTTATTGATTACTCTGTGTGTGTGCGTGCGTGTATCAAAGAGCACTGTGTGTCCTGTGGAGGCCCTAGAGTGACTTGGGGAATCATCCTGGGTTGATTGCTTCTACCTCCTCTTGGCTTCTCTTTGGTATTTCCCAGACTCCGCCTCCGTGAACGCAAGTGCAGGCCGCCAACGTTTTCGCCTGACGTTTTTATGTGGGACCTGGGGTCCGAATTCAGTACCTTTTGCTTGTGAGGCAGAGTCTTAACCCCTAGGCCATTTCTCCGGCCCTGTGATCTAACTTTAATGACATTTAAAAAAAAAAAAAAAAAGCCAGAGAGGCTCATTAAAACCTAGTCATATCCAAGTGGGACCATGCCAGAAATCTGCAGCCCCTTGTGCTGTCTGGGTGGGCCAGGGTGAGCTCTACTAATTCTTCTTTGAACCCAAGTCCTCATGTTCTGCTGTTTACCATGCTGTTGTGGAAGATTACCGGTCGTTCACATTCCTTTGCCTGCATCCTTCTTGCCTGGACAGCTACTTTACTCGTTGGTCTTTTGTGCTTGTAGAGCCAGAGGTAGACGACAGCAAGCTGCAGGGATCCGCCAGTTTCTGTTCTCTCAGTGGTGGGGTTACAACTGGGTGTAACCACTTCTAGTGTTTAGGTGGATTCTGAGTTCTGAATTCAGGTCCTCATGCTTGCTGGGCAGACACTTTACCCACTGAGCCTCTCCCAAGTCCTGGTATTACCCTTTGTAATGATTATTCTAGGGGCTGGATAAATGGCTCAAGGGTTAAGCTTCTGCCTCACAAGCAGACCTCACAAAAGGACCTGAGTTCAGATCCTATGTAAAAATGGTGGCTTGCCCTGGAAGGCAGATCCTGGGAAACCCCCAAACCAAAACAATGAAGGGATGGAGCAATCCATGATCATTCCCGATGACACCCTTGGGCCTCTACATGCACATGCAGTGCTGTTTTTTTATAGACATCTACACACTCCTCCCAGCACACATGCATTCCACACCTAAACATGCAAAAAAAAAAAAAAAAAGATTGCTCCAGAGGTATTCATCAGGTGAAGGGATTTACTTCAGAGTTCAATCTCTGGAGCCCTTATAAAAGGTGGAAGGAAAGAACCACTCCACAAAGTTGTCCTCTGATCTCCACAGATTCCATGAGTACCCCTTTCTACAATAATAATAAATAAAAAGCACAAGTTAAAAAAAATGTGGGCCCTTGCTCCATCATTGTGGAATAAGCCTCTAATTGCAATGATTGGAGAAACAGAAAGCTGCTCAGGTCACCTAATCTGCTTCACAATACTCTGTAGAGACGTAAAAACAGGAACAAATTGAGTCCCTCCAACTCATTCCATTCCTTATTTCATCTTTTCCTTCTTATGCGTTATTGACTCTTTGTTCTGCTCAGTTAAGCAACCTTGGTTGGTTTCATCTGTCTTTCATCCTGAGTTATCAGGTATTTTAGGAGAATGAGAGAAAAGTAGGGGGTCACCTCATCTGCTTTCCCCTCCTGCTCTGGTGTTTCATCCTTCTCTAGAGGTAATCTATAGCTCTGAGCCTCTGTCTTGTTTGGTGACATCACAGTTGCCAAATCCCTATATTCCAATGGAGTGTGCAACTATATGAAAACAGGAGCTTTGTTTTCATTTAGTATCCATCCACCTGTCACAGAGGGAGGAAGGTAAAGGGAAATGTGTGTGGTTTGGTGGCTCATACTTGTATTGTTTTGACAACTTGAAGTCTAAAAACTCGTTTTTGTGTTAGGTGACAAACCGGAAGTATCCAAAACTGAAAGAAGTGGATGATGTGCTTGGAGGAGCAGCTGCCTGGGAGAATGTGGACTCTACTGCAGGTGAGAACCTTTCCATTGCTGAGCCTTGGAATCAGCTGTGTGCTGGTGACGATGTCACTGCACATCAAAGATTAGGGTGTGCTTCTGTGATGTGGACTTTTAAACGGAAAATATGTCTTTATTTAATAAAGCACCATTATTTAAAGTTTGTAACATAAACAGTATTGGTACAAATCTCATGTAAAGTTGGAGTCTCAGAGCAGCCTTTGATTTCAGAACTGTAGTGTGTGTTTTGACTTATGGTGTCAGAACCAGAAGTGTATCACACGATGATCATACGCTTGGCAGGTGGTAACTGATGGCAGCAGCAGTGGCAAATAACAAAAGTCAGATGACCAAAAAAGTGTAGTCCTTTAATTTGTTTGTGGTGCTGTGGATGACACTCACCTTGCTTGGGTTTAAATTTTATAAACAGGGTTGGAGGATGGTGGCTCAAGTTTGTTCCAGCACTCAGGGTGGAGGCAGGAAGAGTAAAGTGCAAGTTCAAAGCCTGCCTAGGCTCTAACAAATCAACCTGTAGAAAGAGAAGAAAAAGAAAAAACAAAGGAGAGAAAGGAAGAAAAAGAGTTAGAACTAAGGAGCATTGAAATACAAGTTTAAAAGTAAATATTTAGGATGATTCATATCTGATATATGTGAGTGTGATGAGGGACAGGAGGAGGAGGGCAGACTGCTCAATGTGATGTGCAGAAAAAATAATATAGTTGTTTGATTGGGGGTAAAACTGCCTCCCTGAGACACGACAGTTTGCGCACCAGCTAGAATTCCCTTAGTTCTTTATTTTGGCTGTTATTATCATTATTATTGTTATTTATTGTTGTTAATATTATATAGGCTTATTGTATACTATCTATATATTCATTTAAAACTTTCAGGTTTATTCTGACAGTGCTGTGAACCTGTCATCTCAGCCCTCGAGATTACCATTAACTTAAGTTTAGCCTGGGCTACATAGTGAGCTCTAGTCTATCCTGGGCTACAGTGAGAGAACTTATTTTAGAAAATCACAAAATAACAACAAAGCTAACTGAGACCAGGGAATTAATAGAGGCTTGAATTTTGTTTGTATCTGTTCATTTTGAGATGGAATCTTGTTGTCTAGCCCTGCCTCTGTTTCCTGAGTGCTAGGGTTACCACGCGGGGCAGGAAGAGTAAAGCGTGAGTTCAAAGCCTGCCTGGGCTCTAATAAATCAACCACAGAAAGGTCTGCAGTGGTCCCTGCCTGTGCTGTGCTTCCAGCCAGTCTTCAGTTAGATTTGAGAAGGAAAGTGGGACCCAAGGAGAAAAGGCCACAGGGCTCCCCAGGCTCCTTAGTGAGTGTGCCCCGTGGAAGTACGCTGCTGTTGGCAAGAAAGCCATGCGATCAGGAGTGGGGTCTGTATGCTTAAAAGATGTTTTGGATGCTAGCTAGTATCGTATTTGTGTAACTTGGCTCACTTGGTTCTTCTTGACAGAGCCGTGTCCAAAGTGCGAGCATCCCCGTGCCTACTTCATGCAGCTTCAGACTCGTTCTGCAGATGAGCCCATGACCACCTTCTACAAGTGCTGCAACGCCCAGTGTGGACACCGCTGGAGGGACTGACGGTCTTGCCCAGCTGCAAGTGTGGATTCTGTGTCCTCAGAGAGTTTTCTTGATGTGGGAAACTGATCCTTATGGAGTGGGGACCAGGGTGTCAGGAAATAGCCTATCTTCTAGTCAGCTGAGACTTTTTTTTTTATAGAAAAAAAAAAACAGAAAAGAAAAGAAAAAGTTCTTTATGTGTGGGCCATTGAGAAAACTCAGCAGGTTTAAAAAAAAAAAAAAAACACTAAAAACTGGTGGCCTGTGTTTGATCCCCAGAACCCCACATGGTGGAAGAAAGATTGATTTCTGAAAGTTGCTGTTTAACCTCTACCCATGCGTCATGACGTGCATGTGTTTTTCTCTGTTTCTCTTAAATAAATAAATACAATATTTAAAATTAAAAAAGAAAACCTGGCAATCTGAATTTGAAAACAAAAAAAAAGGTGTTCTTAATGTGGTTTTTGTACGGGGCAGGGAGAGTACCCACAAGAACATCCACTGGGGTTCAGGTCCTGCTCCCTCATTCTGGGCATTATGGGCAGCTAATGTTCATTTTGAATGGCAGAGTTCCTCGCCCGCCTACTCAAAATTCATTTCAAGTATTTCATAAAATGAAGCGTAACTCTCTTATTTGGTATTTAATTAATTGGGTTGAAAGTTAGACGGTATTGGCAAAAGCGCATCACTCCATCATCTTTAATATACACATTATATAAATATATATTTTCTATACAATAACTTATGTATTTTATATGTATATACATACATACACATGTACAGTCACATATAACCCAAGCTGACCTCAAACTATGTTGAGAGACTGATCTAGAATTTCTGAACTTCCCAACTCCACCTCCCAAGTGCTGGGATTGCAAGAAGCACCTGACATAAATATATATTATAACTAAGGCTTTGGCCAAAACATAAGTCATTTACCACATTTATTAAAGATGAATAAGGAATGTATCATGAATACTTGGAAGATCAAGTCGCCGGTTGAACTGCGTAGCCTTCACTGACTTTCCATCAGCTGGGAGCCAATTGCTTGTTTCCAAGCAGCTGGAAGAAATGAGGTCAAGCTCACTTATGGTAGCGCAGAGGTGGAGGGGCAGGAGGTTGAGTTGACCAAGCGAGCATGTCTGAGGGGCAGTGCCCCAGCTCTAGCTGACGGTAAAGCATGTGGATGTTCCCAGTTGTCTGGTCTTCCACTTCTTTCACCATCCCTGGAGACTCTTGAAACTTTCATATGGTATCCTTAGTAAGTCCCCCTGTGGCAGTATAGGGCCATCAGACCCAGATGTAGGTATTCATGAGTAATTATCAAGGAAGCACAAAATAAAACAATATTGCAGTATCAGATCCTTTTAGATTGGCAAAGACTGGTTACATAGGCTAGGAGTGAAGCTCAGTGATAGAGAACTTGCTTACCATGCACCAGGGCTGGATTCCATCTCCAGCTCTGAAAAAAAAACAAAGACTAATAATGTTTACTATAGGAGAAAAGTTAAAGTCATTTGGGGCTGGAGAGATAGCTCAGGGGTTAAGACTCTACTTCTCAAGTGGAAGGTCCTGAGTTTGGATACCAGGTCCCACATAAATATTGGTAGGCAGAACTGGCAGCAGCCTGTAATTCCAGTCCTAGTGGGCAGAGTGAAACAAGAAGGAGGTAGAAGCAATCCAGGATGATTCCCAAAGACATCCTTGGTCCTTCACAGGGACACACAGTGACTTCACACACACACATACACACACACACACACACACACACACACACACACACACACACACACAGTGACTTCTCACAGAGAAAGAAAGAGAGAGAGAGAGATGTAAAATAAATAAAATTTTAAGAATTAAGTTCTCTGGAAAAAAAAAGTTAAAGTCATTCCCACATTGCTAGTGGAAATAGAAGTAGGTGCATTGATGGACCCTTGGTGTATCTACCAAGATCTTAAAACACCAGCCCAGTTTGTTGGCACACACCTGGAATCTGAGTGTTTAGGTGACAAAGGCAGGAAAGTCATTGAGTTTCAGGGACAATTTGGGCTACATAGTAAGACCTGATCTCAAAACCAACCAACCAACCAATAAAAAAACCAAAAACCTCCATCGAAACACTGGAGAAAGAGAAATGGCAACCCTGAGGATGAGAGAATGGATTGCACCTATATGTACTATTCAGCACTTTGGAGACAGAGGCAGGAGGATTGCTTGAGAACAAGAGTTCAAGTCCAGCCTGGGCCATGTTAGACTCTGTCTCAAAAACAGAAACGAACCTTATAGCATTTTTTTCTGAAGAAGTAATCATTATTTTCATTAAAGGTATGTACTCAGAATCACTAACTTTACGTAAAATGTTTTGTACAGGAACAATCCCCATGCTTCATCGCTGGGTCATGAAGCACTGCACAATCATTGCTAAAGTCACAAGAGTCTGCATGTTCTGATCCAGAAAGATATTTCCAGCAATTAGAGGTACAAGAAGACTGCAGAGCATGACAGTGCAGCATGATTCTATTAAAACGTGCATTTATTTCAATAGACTACAAAGTATTGAAGGATTTGTGCTCACATGGGCACCCGTGGGATAAGGAGGCAGCCCCCATTCAAAACTCCCCCTGTATTGTCTACTTTTCCTGACTGAGTTTCTTTTATTTTATGTTTAATATCTCACCGCCAATGCTGTAGCTTAGAGGAACTTAGAAGGTCAGTGTCTGGCCAAGTCCTTACCTGGTGGTTTGTTTGGTGCATCTCAGAGGTGTTTCCTGGGAAGGCAGTACATACTCTCATCAGTCAGGCAAATCTCTACCATCCATGTGTGCTAAAGCTCAGGACCATGGATTAAAAGCTCATCCTAACACAATTCCCTGCTTGCAAGGATTGGTGACAGGCACCTCTCAGCAGCTCTGCGATGTGCTTATGGTTTCAGATGTGGGTGGCCCGTGTCACCTGTGAAGGTAGCGTCACCATGGCTGTACTTATCTTCTGGATCAGGTAAGGGCTTTACTGTGTACCATGGACAGTCTGCAGGAAGCCACCTCCTGGCTGTGGCTGCCTGACACTCTATGGCACTGGGTAGATGCACCACGAAAGGTAAGTCTGTATTTTGAGCTTCCCTTCCTTTAAGTCAACATGAATTTAAGGAGGCGAAGAAGGATGAGTGTCCCTCTGTCCCTGGGGGCATTGGGGCCACCACTCTAGTTTTACCTCATCTGGTGTTCTGAGCTTGGACATTTCTTGAAAATGGCAGAATTGTAGAGCTGACCATAAGAATGACAAGCTAGATCCAGGGCTGTGGGGATTGTGGGGCCTTTGTGGTTGGTGTCTCTTCCCTGAGTGGACAAAAGAAAGGCTGCTGACATTTCCAGGCAGCATCGTGGATTATGAAGAAGCTTTCCATTCTCCAAAACTGAGCTGACTCTTGGGGGATGAAGACAAATGGATTTGACTGTGATGACTTTGAATAGAGCCAAGGTCCAGGGTTTGGCACAGTCCCTTCAAACCCCCAGATTTTTGAGGAGCTTCAAGGTGGAAGAGGAACTGGGAGCCACCATATGTAGAATGGATTCTAAAAGGTCAGCTCAGGCAGGTGTGGGAGAAAAGAGAGTCATCAGGTCATTGGACTTTGGGTGCAGCTTTTGGGGACTTCACCCTCCCTACACCACTTGTTCTTTCTGGGACATGCCTGCTCTGGGTTTACTCATGGCCAGAGTTTGTCCTCCTGGGGTGAATTACAATCCTCCATGGTGACAAGGCATAGGTACCAGTAGAGGCAAGGCGACTTTGGCAGGCAAGTGGAAGGGGTGTTTTTAAAGGAATTGGGCTGGTGCAGGAGATCTGGCACACAACAGGTCTTTAACCTGAGGAGCACATTGGACTCAGTGAGCTTCATCTGCAAGTAGCTTTAGGAGAGGCCTCTGATGGTGAAGGGGAGTACTGGGCAGAGGTGCTTCCTTTCCAAGGCAGTGGGAGTAGAAATAGAGGGCCATTCTCCACAGGAGTATAGTGTTAACACCTCTGCTCGAGCACCACCTGTAGGACTTTTGAGTGGAAGAAGAGTTGGGAGGCAACATGTGTAGGTGAGATTCCAGAAAGTTAGTTCAACTAGGCATGGGGAAGAGGGAGAGTGCTCATGGAGCAATGGACTTCAGCATAAAGTCTTTGCTGCGACCCTTCTCCTCCACTTGTTCTTTCTACCCCCCTGATGGAACAGTCAGATAGGCCTGACTCCATCCGGCAGGGAAGTCTCACTGGAGACTGAGTGTTCTAGGATGAGGAGGAAGCCAGGCAGAGTAAGAAAATACCAGAGTGCCAGGTGTGAACTCCCTGGCCACATCCTCCTCCCTGCTTCTCTGAGCTTCTCTTGAGCTCTGTCCTAACCCTCTTTCATTGCACACCCAATATTTCTGGATCTAGCCTTTGCCTCTTTGGAGACCTAGCCTGGTATGCTATGAACTTCAACCTCACTGGGTGTCCTCCCCACAGGAAATGTGTGGAAAGGTGCTTCTGGGGGCTTCCTTCTCTGCTTGACTTTCTTAGCCCTCTTCTTGCCTATGGCCTTGTTGGCCTCACCCAGGTGGCCTGTCAGCTCCATCCTTCCAGCTTCTACCCATCCCCACTACATAAGGACCATCAGTGTCCTGTACCCTGGGGTACAAGCTGCAATGGTTAGCTGAAGGTAAGAAGTCACTCGATCAGACCAAAGACTGGTGCCTTCCATATGCAAGCTGCACCCTCGTGCTCAGATCTGCTGTGTGTCCATGTCTTCCTGCCTATATCCTGGGGTTTCCCCTACTGCCAGAGAAGATCTTTAATACCCTGAGTTGTCCAGGACTCTCGGCTGGGTAGTGGCAGCTGTGCTGCTCTTTCCTGAGGACCCGTTGCTCTCTGATGCTGCCCTCACACGACCTGAGATTGGGCTAACAGTCTTATCCTACTTTGTCAGTAACTTCTTGGAGAGCTCGTCTTTCATGTCCCTGATGACCAGGACTGCACCTTCCATCCTGGAGGAGGATAAGGCCTTACCAGTGGTCTATCCTAGGGGTGTAAAGACAGGCAAGGCTTCTGGGTGACGGGTTGGCATTAGCAAAGGGTTCTGTCCTAGAGTGTGAGGACATATAGACTGCTGGATTCGTGAGCCACAGAGTTGCCTGCTGAGGGCGTGAGGGCTCCCAGAAGGCAAGTGCTGTTGTCTCTTTGTGTGTGTGTGTGTGTGTGTGTGTGTGTGTGTGTGTGTGTGTGTGTATTTCCTTTCTTCTCCTTATCACTAATCAGGCTTGTATAACTGAGCTGGTCCTGCTTCCTGCTTAGGGGCTATCAGTGAGCCATCTATAGCTGCAAATACGGTAACAGAGGGCCTCAGCAGTCACTATAGCCATGCACTTCCTGGCACCCAGTCCCTAGTCTTCATCCCAGGGCTCAGGCTGTTGCTCTTCTCAGGGCGCTCCCCTTTGTGGAACAGATAGGTTGGGAGGTGTCATCTGCTGGATGGACACTTGCTGCTATCCTGTACTACTTTCCTGAAGCAAAACCCTGGGACGGGTCTTTATTTCAGGTAGTAACAGCGGGATAGTGCAGATACTTGACACGTGACCCTAAGAAGGGTACTGTTGCTCTTGTGAATCAGCTTCTGTGTTGCTAATGGACAGCCTTTCATGTGATAGTTATTAGAACCAAGGTAGGCAGTGCAAGTACCACTGTTGGCTCAGGGTACCACACCAAAGAGCACCTGGTCACAGAAGACAGGCAGGAAGACACGGACACATAGCAGATCTGAGCACGAGGGTGCAGCTTGTATATGGAAGGCACCAGTCTTTGGTCTGACTGAGTGATTTCTTACCTTCAGCTAACCATTGAAGCTTGGAGAAATGTGCCTGGTGAGGTTCACCTGGCATGGTAAAGAGCTCTGCTAGGCAGAGTCTTAAGGGAAGCATTCTTCCCATAAAGGGGAAGGTGCTTCGTACAGGCCCCACAGTGTAAATCCTTGCAGGTTGGACCTTGGAGAGAAAAGTTCTGAAGTGGACCCTGGGCAACTGCATCCTGATCTATACCTGCTATGTCTGCTGTGGAGACTCTGTTCCAGAGCAAGAAGGAGGTAAGGGCTGGGCACGTATCTCTGTGAGAGAGTGGAGAACAAATTGTCACCCGTCATGCATGGACCAAAACTGTCAGGACCTGTCCTCTAGTGTGCTACCATTTCTCTAGGTCCTAACTGGCCTGGGCACTATGGTCAGAATCTAGCCTCTCTTGGACCGTCCTGGATGCCCTTAAACTACTCCCCTGGGATCTTCCTCTGAAGTGTTTCTGGTTAGATCCTTCCCACCCATCTTAGTTCTGCTCTGAGGCCTTCACTGTGGAGTCCCATGGTCCCCATCCCTAGGGCCAAGTGCTGGGACGTTCACCTGCTTTAGCAATAGTGTTCTTAGGATTGACTGCTACTGGTCCACTTCAGAGCTGGACCACAACTCCAAGGCCTGGCTCCTTTCACCTGGTGAGGGTGGGCCTGGGGAGGGGTCAGGATCCCTGAGGTGGAAGCTTCCATGCAGCTGACATGTGGCTTTCCCAGCAACCAGGTGCTTGGCAGCAAGCACAAGTGCATATTCTGAAGCAGCACATGTACCATGGTGCTGCCGTCTGAGGACCTGCTGCTGCTGACTGACAACTTTACCATCACTTTCCACCACTGCATGTTGGGGCAAGAGCAAGTCAGCCTGGTGCACCCACAGTACCTTCTGTGGAGACATGGTAAGCAGAGACAGTTCTATTAGCAGAGGCCTTGCTGCATGATGGTGGGGTTAAGGCCTTCAGCTTTAGCCTCTTGGTCCTGAGAATCCTTGCTGAGCAAGAAGCAAGGCTGAAGCAGACAGAACTCCATGTAACTGTTGCAGGGCCAGCGTTTGGTCAGAGGATGGAGAGACATGGCCACATAAGGTCAAGACAGTTGATTGAATTCCTGGAAATGTGCTTCAGTCAGAGTAGGAAGTACTTCACAAAGGCATCAGAGTTTCCAGCAGTAGCTTGTGAAGGAAGGGAAGTTAAGATTCAGGCACTTACCTGGCTGCATAGGTTCAAGGATAATAGTGCTGTCTTGTCCCCATGTACCTTTCCAGTGAGGCCCCTGGTCTGAAGAGGCCTTAACCAAGCCCCTGGGGAATGCTTCTGATCCCTAGTTCTTGCCTTGCTGAGCGACACATGCCAGCTGTAACCTCATGCGGCCTCTCTCTGTTTCAGTGAAGCCGGACCCTCCCGATGACTTGCAGAGCAACATCAGTTCTGGCCATTGTGTCCTGGCCTGGAGCATCAGTCCTGCCCTGGAGCCCTTGAGCACAATCTCTGAACTGGCCATCAAGAGGCAGGAAGAGGCCTGGGAGGTAATGCAGTGGTGGTCTCTCCTAGGACTGGGTAGAATCAGTGGTGAAGAGGGAAGGGATCAGAGTCAGGTATGTGTATGTGTACTAGCTGCATACAGGATATGGGTGTTCCTGTTTGTACATGTGTGTTTATATGTGAGTGTACACAGCTGTGTCTTTGCCTAGCATTTGCATGGATGAAAGTGCACTGAGAACTGTCTCACAAACCTTAGAGATGTAAACAGAAGTCTACCTACTCCAGATAGGGCACCAAGGACAGACCAAAGTATAAGTCTATCAAAGTCTAACTTCAAGAACTAATGTGTTTATTGGGGTTACTTACAGAGTATGTTATATATAGGAGTGTGGATAACTCCCAAGAAGCTCTTGCTCCAAGTTGGTGACAACATCCTCCATAGATGCATAGATGGAATCTCACCTTATTCTTTGACCCTTTCTATATGCTGTAGAACCTCTTGGTATCACAAGACCATGTGTAAGTAGGGTAGGGAGGTGTAGGAGGATGTGACCGAGATCTCAGCTGAGGATCCAATGACTCTCCCTCCCCCTCCTTCTATAAGGGAATATTAACAGTCAATAGGCCTGATCTCAAGAGTCTCTTGAAAGTGGGAACAGCTGCTCTGATGAAGTTGATGGCCATTATTCTCAGAGGCTAGCACTCTATGACAGGAGCTGGAATGTAAAAGTGTAAATATAGTGAGTGTGTCCACGTTTCTGTAGATGTGTATGAGTGGGATTGTTTGCCGGTATATGTTCCTGAGGGCCCTTTACTCACCTGCCCTCTAACCCTGCAGCAGGCCCAGTGCAAGGATCGTATCTGTGGAGCAACCTGGCTAAGACTTGAAGGCATTGAGTTGAACCCTGGCTCCACATATGAGGCCAGACTACAGGTCCGGATGGCTGTGGTGGAGGATGACATGGATGGGGGACACGAGGGCCAGTGGAGTGAGTGAAGTATACTTCCCTTCTCCCCGGCAAAAGGGTAGGTACTGGGTGGTGGCTGTTTTGTCAGTCTGGACTGGGTCCTTCCACTCCTTCTACCCCTTCACCAATTTGGATTTCTCTTCCCTGTATTTGAGAAGTGTAGGAGCCTGTAGCTAGTGGCCACTGTGAGGATCAAGTGTGTCTGGAGTTGCACACTTGCTGGTGCTTCTGGCTGATGCTGAACGGGACTTCCGTCTCTTTTGTGAGCACTGTGCTGTGCACCAGCCATATAGTGACAGGAAGATCTAGAGAAGAATCAGTGACATACAAACTTCTGAGGTACATCCCAAACTCTTGCTTCTTTTGCTTAAGAATGGGGATCTTTTTGCTATGTGGACTTAGCGGAACCTCCTGACACCAAGGTTACTTCTAACTGTGGACTTTAGCTACTTATAGGCCTCCTGATCCCACCCTGAGGGTCAAATAACACCCTTGTTGGCATAGCTATCATTTTCCACCGACTGGCTTGACCCACCTCTTGTTCAAGCTGTCACCTTGTTATGAAGCTACGGTGTGTGTGTGTGTGTGTGTGTGTGTGTGTGTGTGTGTGTATCCTGGGTGCACATGTTTCAGTGCATGTGGTGAGTGTCCTGGGGTGTGCATGTGTAAATGCATTGTGAGCATATGTGTAAGGGTGTTAGGATACACTTGTATCAGTACATATATGAGCATTTAGGGGTCTTGAGGTGTGTGTGTGAGAGAGAGAGACAGAGAGAAAGAAAGGGAGAGAGAATATGCATGTCAGTGACTTAGGGGAGTGTTTTGGGGTGTGCATGTGTAAATGCATTGTGAGCATATGTGTAAGAGTGTTAGGGTTCACTTGTATCAGTACATATATGAGCATTTAGGGGGTCTTGAGGTGTGTGTGAGAGAGAGAGAGAGAGAGAGAAAGAAAGGGAGAGAGAATATGCATGTCAGTGACTTAAGGGAGTGTTTTGGGGTGTGCATGTGTTAGTGCATGTGAGTGAGTGATGTGGGGTGGCTGTACTTGCGTATGTATGTGCAGATGGGGGCCCACAGGTTGCCTGCTCATGACATAGACATATTCTTTGGAATTGCTGATTATATATGAGAGATAAGGGCACAGGTGGTCATTTCTGTTCCTGAACCCATCATCGAAGGTCTACCTTCATTGTCCTGTAAAAGACACAGGCTGTGATATAAGTTGGTTATACAGGGCATTATCCAGAGAATCCTCAATGAGCTACATTGGCTCCTGTCCTAAGGTTTGTTCTGAAGTTTTATATGGCATGTATATGGAAGTCAGATTACAATTTATGGGAACGGTTCTCTCTTCTTCTATCATAAGGACTTTGGCAATCAAACTCAGGCCATCATGTTTGACAACAAGCACTTTTAGCCCCTGAGCCATATAACCAGCCCAGTTTTATATTCTTGTTGTTTTTGGCAGGTGTTGCTATATTACCCAGGTTGGTCTTTAATGATTATACTTAAATAATCTTATTACCAGGTCTGGAGAGATGGCTTAGGGGTTAAGACTCTGCTTCATAAGCAGAAGGCCCTGAGTTCAGATCCCAGATCCACATAAAAATGCCAAGTGGAAACAGCAGTGGCCCTGTACTCCACTTCCCAGTGGAGCCTGGGAAATCCCGGAGGGAAGCAAAAAGAAAGTAGAAGCAATTCAACATGATTTCCAAAGTTACCTTTGATTTTCCACAGGGACACATAGTGCCCTCTGATACACATACACACTCATACACATACACACACAAACACTCACATGCTAAATAAGTGTAGGAGGAATGGACCAGGCAGGCCTGTATTGTCTGTATGGGCCACATGCAAGAATGCAACTTCCCCAAGCTAGAACCTGCTCCCATGCCTGATGCTGACAGCAAATTGCCTAGCTGAGAGGACCAACCCAGACAGGACAACACAGGAAAAAAGCTCATGCTAGGACTTATGGGATGTTGGGTGGGGCATATAAGCAGCCCGATAATGTACAATAAACGAGCCTGCAAGCCTGCGAGCCTGCTTTGCCACTCACCTGACTTCGCGCCAGCTTACCCCCCCCCAAGGGTCTTCGTGGGTCCCCGAGACTGCTACATCTGGCACCCCAATGTACGGCTTCTACGGTGGCCCTCTCCTCCTCCTGGCACCAGTTCCAGTACTGTGCCCCCATCGGTCCTCGGTAAGTTGGCTCCTTTGTGTTTAATGTTCTTTACCGTCACGAGAGGCGAGCATGAAGGTCCCTTCCCTTTCTCTATGTTTGTCTGTCCACCAATAGAAAGATACACATTTGTGGTTCTGGTTCGCCTGGCTTCTCCACATAAGGGTTGACCCCCCCCCTAGGAGACAGAACCCAGGAGTGGTCTTCCCATCAACCCTCCTCCTCCGGAGACACTGTGTGGGCATACGACTGTGGCCTAAGAAACACGGACGTTCCCCACTAAGCACAAGACATTTGGGTCAGATACATTCCTTGTCTTGTCTGTCCCTCTTTAGTCTTGTCTCTGTTCTTTTGAAAAATGGGCAACTTCCCCTCACACTATAAGGAGCCCCAAATATATGCATTAAAATCTTGAGGCCTCAAGGTTAAGACTGCTGGCCTAAATATGTGTATGCATACTTAAAAATAAAAACAAATAATTTCAATGACATCTAAGGCCTTAACTACTTATGTTTCATATTGATCACAATTGTTTTCTGATAGATTGTTTTCTTTCATGGAAGATTATCTCGCTTGATTTTGATGTTTAATGCCATTGTGCTCTTAAAGGTTTTTCCATATGTTCCCAAAATAACACAGTCATTATGATATTGTTTGATTGAACTTGCTCTTTCCTCTGGCTTCTTTTATAGAATTTTATCCCATCAAATCTAGTGACCAGGAAAATATAATTGTCTTCTAAAAGATTCATTGGAATTTCTCCCTTTTCCTGGTATGTATGAGCTCTCCTTCTTGGGGACAAATCTGCTTTCTAATTCCATGTTCCCATGTGTACTCCTACTAAGGTGGAACAGGAATTTCAAGCCTCCACCTTAGCCAGACCCCAACAGGATCAGTGTAAACTGGATCCAGAATAGTCTGTTTCAGGAGATTCTAAGTGCATTTGCGTCAACTCAGGTTCATGTTTCCCTTTTCCTTGGAAGATTTTGGCCTACATTACTTAAGAAACCTCTCTAAGGATCCAGATAAATAAAAAAAATCCAGATAAAGGAACAGAGTAGTGGCTCCATTAGCAAATCAATGTTGTCTTTTCATTTAGATCTGAGGAGTGGTCCTACCCTAAAAATAAGATAATGCTTGGAGACCTATAGAACTTTCCATGTGAGGAAATAACATCCCCTACATGTTTCATTTTGATTGCCTAGGTGTACAGATAGACCTGGCCCTGGCAGCCATCTTTGGTGCCCTAGCCCCTCATGGCCCTCTGATGCTATGAGTCCATTTTTAGTTCCATGACTGTTTCTCATGGATTCCATGAGTGTTTTTTCTAGCTGCCCACCTCTCATAAGTTAGTTAATTATTTTTTGAGGTAGTCCAAAAATTCTTTTTTTTAGTGTTTTTTATTGTTTATTATTTATTCAATTGTGCATGTATGTGTGTGCGCGTGTGTGTATGTATGTGTGTGTGTGTGTAGAAAAATGGACAAATTCAAGAACCACCATGGACGCCTCCACCTCCTTCTTGTTTACTCTGCCCCAGGATTCACAGGCTCCGCCCTACCAGGACCAGGAACGCAGGCCGCCCCTGCTTCAGCCCCGCGTCTATACATGGGGTCTAGGATCCAAACTCAGGACCTTCCGTCTGCAAGGCAGAGGCTTAACCCCTGAGCCACCTCTCCAGCCCCCCCAAAATTCTTAAAAGACAAATTTTTCAAAATAACGTACAGATACTGGGGACTTGTGACAGAAGGTTAAAAATATTAATGGACTAGTAAAGACTCTACTTGGTATTGGTAATTGCAGAGGTTTTTTTTTTTTTTAAGATTGCTTATGTAAACAGACATACAGGTATTCTCCTATGACCATGTGCTGCTTGTTTATTCCATATTTAATAATGTCCTGGTCTCTACAAAATTTAAAAAACTTGTGTTATAATTAATTATATATTTGGCTCTAAAAGATTTTAAAGTACTACAATTAACTGAAATTTTTATAAATTAACATTTTCATTTCAAAATAAGATTTAAGGCTGTTTATCTTAAATCAAAAGTTTTCTTTTATACTTACGTTATAAGGTTCATATATTTTAAAGATACAAATTTTGTGGTTGATTAATGCTAAAGTAGATAAGTAAATTGAGCTACGATATCTTAGATTTCAAAGTACACATTTATAAATGATTATATATGAATGTATATTGTCTACCCAATTGCCAAATCAGACTCAGCTCTTAATTTCCTTTAAAGATGAGGTCTACTGTTATTGCTACCTTTAAAAGACATTTCTTCCTTCCGCACCCCGCTCCTCCAGCCGGGGCGCACGGCGCGGTCCAGCCCGGCCTCATCCTGCGACCTAGGTAAGCTCCCCCCCCACACCCGCGCCCACCCACCAGAACCCCAGGTCAGCCCAAGGGACCCAGCTCCTACCCCACCATCCAGCGGGAGCCGCGGGCAGGGCCGAGGGACCAGGAGGACCTCCTCCTGTGCCCGGGCCCCGCCCCAGCTCCCCTCGGGTTAAATAGCTCCGCGCCTAAGCCCCCATCCTCCCTTTCCCACACCGCTCTGCGGGTCGGGACGCGCGTGGTCCAGCTGGGCCTCATCCGCGACCTAGGTAAGCTCCGTCCCTGCCCATCCCCAGAACCCCAGGCCAAATAATTCAGTTTAGTGAAATTGAAAGATCTTAAGAGTTAAAACGACAATGCCAAAGTCAAAGTGCAAATCCATGAGAAGCAACACTCAAGTAAACAAATTTCCCACTGAAGGAATTAATCCCATAATGTTAGACTCCAACAAGAACAAACCCATAGAAAATGGCCAAGAAAGCCTGACCCAGGATAACGACTTTCAAAATATGATCATTACCATGTTCAATACTATGAAAGAGGAAATCCAGGAGGAATTACATAATCGAATCAATTGCTTTGAAGAGGAACACAACAGACACTTGGAGGAGTTGAGAAAAACAGTGCAAGAAACAAAAACTGGCATAGAGCAGTTAAAACAGACTCAAGCAGAGTTTAAAACTGAGCTACAAGACAAGTTATCTTCAACCCAGAACTCCACAGAGAGCCTTATCAACAGAACTAAGGAAGCAGAAAACAGAATTTCAGACCTTGAAGATAAAGTGGGAGTACTAACCAGCTCAATGGAAGAGGTTGTTAAGATATCAAAGTATCAAAAAGATACTTGAGAGAAATATCCAAGAGATATGGGACACCCTGAAGAAGCCTAACATGCGTATTCATGGAATACCAGAGCAAGAATCTCAAAATACCACCCCTGAGGAAATTTTTCAAGCAATCATCAAGGAAAACTTTCCTCATCTAAAAAAAGAGAGGCCCATCCATATAAAAGAGGCATTCCCCACCCCAAACAGATACGACCAAAACAGAAGCACGCCACGGCAAATAATAGTTAAAACACTCCATATTCAAGATAAAGAACTGGTGCTGAGAGCTTCAAGGGAGAAAAAACAAGTCACTTTTAAAGGTAAACCTATTAAAATAACAAATGACTTCTCAGTCGAAACAGTAAAAGCAAGAAGAGCTTGGAGAGACATACTTCAAGTATTGAATGAGCAAAAATGTCAACCCAGGCTGATTTACCCTGCAAAACTATCCGTCATGATCGAGGCAGAAAGAAAAATCTTCCAGCACAAAGACAACTTGAAGGGATACATGTCCACCAAACCAGGACTTCAAAAACTGCTAGAAATGATACTCAAGCGTGAAGAAAAAAACAGGCATATCCAGGAGAGCAGAAGGCAAGTATAACACCATTAAAAGCGAAGCAATATACTTATAAAAACTACTAAACATAATAAATGTCTGGAATTAAAAATAGTTTCTCCATTATAACACTAAATGTTAATGGAATTAATTCACCGATCAAGGGACACAGATTACAAACTTGGATTAAAAATCACAATCCATGCTCGCTTCGGCAGCACATATACTAAAATTGGAACGATACAGAGAAGATAAGCATGGCCCCTGCGCAAGGATGACATGCAAATTCATGAAGCGTTCCATATTTAAAAAAAAAAAAATCACAATCCTTCAATCTGCTGCCTGCAGGAAACCCATCTCACCACAAAAGATAGGCACGCTCTAAAAATAAAAGGCTGGTCAACAATTCTACAAGCAAATGGAAGCAGAAAACAGGCAGGAGTAGCCATTATGCTATCAGACAAAGTGGACTTCAAATCAAAGAAAATTATAAGAGACACGGATGGATACTACATTTTAGTCACAGGTACAATTCACCAGGAAGCCTTCACAATACTGAACATATATGCACCCAATACGGGCCCCTCCACATTCATTAAGAAAACACTACAGCATCTAAAGCAAGAAATCAACCCCCAAACAATAATTCTTGGAGACTTCAACACCGCCCTCTCAACATGGGAGAGATCAACAGGTCAAAAGCTTAACAGAGACACTTTGGAACTTAATCAAACCCTGAAAGAAATGGACCTTACAGATCTCTATCGAACTTTTCACCCACGTACCAAAGAATACACATTTTACTCAGCAGCACACGGAACTTTCTCCAAAATAGATCACATATTGGGCCACAAAACGAATCTACACATATACAAAAAAGTTGAAATTCTAACCTGTGCCCTATCAGACCCCCACGGCCTAAAGCTGGACATCCACAACACATCAAACAAGAGAAAATACACTAACTTCTGGAAACTTAACAATATGATGCTGAATGAGAACTGGATTCAGGAAGAAATTCAAAAGGAAATTCAAGATTTCTTGAAAGTGAATGATAATGAAAATACAACTTACCAAAATCTCTGGGACACAATGAAAGCTGTCCTAAGAGGTAAGTTCATAGCTCTTAATGCCTACATCAAAAAAATGGAAACATCAGAAATAAACAACTTAACAATGCAGCCTAAAGCTTTAGAGAAACTAGAGCAATCTGATCCCAAAAGTAGTAGAAGAGAGGAGATTAGCAAACTAAGGGGAGAAATATCTGAAATCGAGATTAAGAAAACGATAGAAAAAATCAACCAGTCAAAAAGCTGGTTCTTTGAAAAAATCAATAAGATTGATACACCCCTAGCTAAATTAACGAAAAGCAGGAGAGAGAAAACCCAAATTAACAAAATTAGAAATGAACATGGAGTTATCACTACTGATACCCAAGAAATCCAGAGAATTATAACATCATATTTCAAAAACTTATACTCTGTGAAGTTTGACAACACAAAAGAGATGGATGAATTCCTAAGTAAGCCCAACTTACTGGAATTGAATCAGGAAGTCATGAATTATTTAAATAGTCCTATAACATATGAGGAAATAGATGAAGTAATCTTGAATCTTCCCACCAAAAAATATCCTGGACCAGATGGATTCAGCACAGAGTTCTGCCAGACATTTAAGGAGCTAATAACACCAATACTCCTTAAAGTGTTCCATCAATAACAAAGAAAGGAACACCACCAGATTCTTTCTATGAAGGTAATATTGTCTTAATCCCAAAACCTAATAATGATACACTTAAAAAAGAAAACTAGGCCAATCTCTCTGATGAATACAGATGCAAAGATTCTCAACAAAATCTTAGCAAATCGGATTCAAAACATATCAAAAAGATCATTCACAGGGATCAAGTAGGCTTTATCCCAGGCACACAAGGTTGGTTCAACATATGAAAATGAATAAACTTAATTCACCTATAAACCAGTCCAAAATCCAAGACCATGTGATACTCTTGATAGACGCAGAAAAAGGTTTTGACAAGATCCAAAAGCCTTTTATGATCAAAACGCTAGAGACAGTAGGAATGGAAGGAACCTTTGTCAATATAATAAAAGCTGTATACAACAAGCCTACAGTAAGGATTATACTCAATGGGGAAAAATTTGAAGCATTCCTGCTTTGATCAGGAACTAAACAAGGCTGTCCACTCCCACCACTTCTATTCAATATTGTACTTGAAGTATTAGCTGGAGTCATAAGACAAGAAAGGGAGATAAGGCTCTGAGGCCGCGCCCCACCAAGTGACAGGCAGGCAAAGGTTTCCAAACTGCTTGAAAAAAATAAATAAATAAAAAAATAAATAAAATAAATAAAATAAAAAAAAGAAAGGGAGATAAAAGGGATTCAAATTGGCAAGGAAGAAGTCAAGTTACCTCTGTTTGCAGATGACATGATCATATACCTGAGAGATCCTAAAAACTCCACCAGGAAGCTTTTGGAACTAATACAGGAGTTCATCAGGGTGGCAGGATACAAAATAAACATACAAAAATCAGTGGCCTTCCTATATGCCCAGGATGAAAGAAGTGAAAAAGCCCTGAGGGAAACAATCCCATTTACTATACCCCCTAAAAAAATGAAATACCTTGGTATAAACCTAACCAAGGAAGCAAGAGACCTTTACAATGAAAACTTTAAAACCCTAAAAATAGAAATTTCAGAAGACACCAGAAGGTGGAAAGACTTCCCATGTTCCTGGATTGGTAGAATCAACATCATTAAAATGACCATCCTATCAAAGGCAATATACAGATTCAATGTTATACCAATCAAAATCCCAAAGCAATTCTTTAAAGAAGTTGACCAAACAATCTCAAAATTCATATGGGGGCACAAAAGACCCAGGATAGCAAAAACTATCCTGAGTAATAAAAACACTGCTGGAGGTATCACTATACCAAACCTTAGTCTATACTACAAATCCATAATTATAAAAATAGCCTGGTACTGGCTCCAAAACAGACACACAGATCAATGGATAAGGGTTGAAGACCCAGATATAAGCCCACACAACTACAGCCATTTGATCTTTGACAAAGGGGCCCAAAGAATCCAATGGAAAAAGAACAGCATCTTCAACAAATGGTGCTTACAAAACTGGATATCCACATGCAGAAGATTAAAACTACTTGTCACCATGTACAAGACTTAATTCCAAATGGATCAAGGACCTCAATATAAGGCCAGAGATTATAAAAACCTTAGTCGAAAGGGTAGAGAACTCCCTCGAGCTGATTGGACTAGGCCAATAGTTCCTAAACAGAAATCCAATAGTCATTACAACCATCACTCAACAGATGGGATCTTATGAAATTAAAGAGCTTCTGTTCAGATACAGAGATTGTAACTGGAGCACAAATGCAACCCACAAAATGGGAGAAAATCTTCACTGACCACATATCTGATAGAACTCTATTATCCAGAGTGCACAAAGAACTAACACCAAGGAAACAAATGGCCTAATTAAAAAATGGGCCTTGGAACTTAAAAGAAACTTTACCAGGGAAGAAATAGAAAGTGCTAAAAAATATCTTAAAAAATGCTCCACATCCTTATCCATCAGGGAAATGCAAGCCAAAACCTCCCTAAGATATCATCTCACCTTGGTCAGGATGGCAAAAATCCATAATACAAACAATGCCAAATGCTGGAGAGGATGTGGAAAAAAGGCAACTCTCCTACATTGCTGGTGGGAATGCAGGCTCATACAACCACTCTGGCGAGCCATCTGGTGATTCTTAAAGAAGTTAAAGATTCAAATGCCATATGACCCTGCTATTCCACTTTTGGGAATAACCCCCTATACAGCAAAAATTCACCTCGGTATCACAAGCACGACCATGTTCATAGCAGTACTGTTTACAATAGCAACGTCATGGAATCAACCCAAATGTCCAACAGTTGACAAGTGGATAAGGAAAATGTGGTACATTTTTACAATGGAATACTACTCAGCAATCAAAAATGATCAATTAATGAAATTTGCTGGGAAATGGATGGAATTAGAAAAAATTATATTGAGTGAAGTGTCCCAGACACAAAAATTAAGTGCTATATGTATTCCCTAATAGGTGGATCCTAGTACCAAACCCACTTAATGACACACTCAAAGATAAAGCTCTGTAATACCTACAGTAATTGCAAAGATTATAAACTGGAGGGAACGGAAAGGAGGGCCCCGCCAGAAACAAGGAGAGAGGGGATCATGCTACAGCAGAGAAAATAGGCCACCATCAAAGACTGCAAGTAAGTAATGAGACATCTGGTTAAGTTAACAGACTTTCCTTCCTGGTCACTTGCAACTAATGGGTATGATCTTACCAGAAAGGGAAGGCATACAGTCTGGCAGATAGAAGATAACCATTTTGCAAATGGGAGACTGACCCCTCCAGCATGGTCTCCTACTCTTATTCCATCTACCTTTGAATCTACTCTTATGATAAGACTCTATTTTAACAGCTTTTTATCTCTGGCCAAGAGGTGGCATCCAATACCCATCAGGATGGAGCCAAGGGCATTGCATGAGCAGCAAAATTGAAAAAAAAAAATCAACAAACCATAATTCAGAAAATCAGAGACTCTGTATCAACCACCTGGATCCAGGCCAGCCTAATCTCTCTTAATCTTGAAGCTCAGGGAAATTTGCGGAAAAGTGGGCAGTAAGATTGTAAGAGCCCAAAGATGGGGAGGAGCAATGATATGCAAGATACTCCACACAAGTTAGGGCCAAAGCAATCATAATAAGACTTTGCATGACCTGTGCTATGACCAACATATCATTGACCCCCCCAAAATCTAGCATGGATTAAAGGCACTAGGATCCTTAGAAGTAAGGGATTAACATCCACAATAGTGTTCCTATACTTAAGAGAAACACAAGAAAGAATTCTAGGAAATGCCACTGAGTCCTTACACCTCATCAAAGAGGAGGATCAAGAGGAAAGTTTGACATACACATTAAAGCATGCTCCAGGGATGGGGAGTAGGAGGCACTGGGAGAGAGGGAGGAAAGGGGAGGGGGGATCTGGGGAAGGGTGAAGGAAGGGAGGGAGGGGACTGGCGTGCCTATTAAGTTTGTATGAATGGAAAAAATAAATAAATTATTGGGAAAAAAGAATTGAGTTTCTTAAATATTTTATTTATTTTAAATTTTATATGTATGTGTATCAGAGGGTAATTAAGTTTTAAGAATTGAGTTTTTTAAATATTTTATTTATTTTAAATTTTATATGTATGTGTATCTGAGGGCACTGTGTGTCCCTGTGGAGGACCAAGGATGACTTTGGGAATCATCCTGGATTGCTTTTATCTTCTTTTTGCTTGGCTCTGGGATTTCCCAGGCTCTGCCTACCAGGATCAGATGTGCAGGCCACCAAGTTTTCCACCTGGCTTTTTTTTTTACATGGGACCTGGTATCCAAACTCAAGATCTTCTGCTTGTAAGACAAAGTCTTAACCCTTGAGCCATCTCTCCAGCCCAAGAAATGAGTTTTAAGACAAAAACAGTCATGTGCTATGAAATAAAATTTAGGCAAAAACCTTTACAAGAACAAAATGAATATAAAGATAAAATAGATATTCTTATAGGAAAGAATATAATAAGCATATATGCAACTTATACTTCCCAAATACAACAAAAAAAATCACTGAGAAAACTGGAGAAAGAATTGGCATCAGAACAATAACAAGTGTTTTCATTTCCCATTTCCTATAATGGAAAATAAAATGAGATAGAATGTTAATCAGGAAACTGAAAACTTGAATATCAATATTATTCAAATATTTAAGGAAATATTTAACCAATAATTAAGCAATGAAATAAGTAACCAATAAGACCAACAGAAAGAATATTCTCAATGGTTCATAGCATATTATCCTGGATAGACCAACTGAATTGGGGCACAAAATAAGTCCTAATGGATATTAACATTCATGGAATAAAAACTAGAAATCAAGAGAAGAAGAGATTTCAGAAGATCTAAAAATATGTGACAATTAAACCACATATATATGTATGTGTGTCTGGTTTTTTTATATTCTTGATGTGGAATTATTCCAGAATATGAAGACAGAATAGGACAGGAGAGAAGTATCTAAGACATCCTCAGATTATATGTCTGGTGCTGTGTTCTGCAAAAGAGAGAAAATAACTGGAGATTCTAAACATAGCTGGATGTGATGGTGCACAACTGTATTCCCAGAACCTTGGAGACAAATTCCTCTACTATGAAAGACCCTGGCATAGTTAGGCACAGGTGTCAACTTGACATTGCACTCTGGGCACATTTGTAGAGAATTAATGGTTGAGTTAAACCCAGAGCAAAACCGCAAAAGATTGTCTAGCTAATGGGGAAGGTCCAGCCCATGGTGGGTGGGACTAGGCCCTGGAATAAAATATTGAGAACTGATTGAGAAAGTTGGCATCCTTTTCTACATTTGGCCAAACATGTTTGTCTGGAAAGTAAGGATCGTCCCTCTCTCAGCCATTATGTAGAGATGGTGTGGCCGGTTCCCTTAGCCCTAGTGTGTTGATATATGTCTCCCATCAAGCTGGACTATAAACTGTAACCAGTAATCATAAGAGACAGTTAAACCCTTGTTCCCTTAAGCAATTTGATGGTAATTTATCAGCAACCATGCAGGCGAACTGCAGCAGACCCTGTTTCAAAAATCAATCAATCAAACAAACAAAAACAGTCGAGGGTAGAAAATGGACTTCAAGATGTAAATAACACCATTTTATGCCATGAAGTTCCTATAATTACCAACAATCTAAAGTTTGGTTGTGTACATTACCGAAAGAGGAAGGAAATAAAGAAAAGAAGAAATAGGAACACTTTCTTCTCTATGGCAACAACCCCCAGGAAAAAAAATGCTGGCAGTGTATTAGAGGCCTTTAGGAATGCCATCCTCACCCACAGAGACGAGGTTTCTGTGTATCATCACATCTCTACATAGATTCTGCGAGTAGGGTCCAGATATTCCCACTCCTCTGGAGAAAAACTTAAGGGCCACATCTCTGAATGTCTACAGGTCCTAAAAAAAATGAACACCACACTGGCATGTGGTCCCCAACAGAGTTCTTAACATGACTGAAAATGGGAAGGAACAGGTTCTGACAGATGAGTGACAATTATTATTTATCAAGGGATGTTTAACATATTATTCTGAGTAAAGATAAGATTCACCATATGGGTTCCTTGAATTATATCTATCCATGAGGTTGTTCTAATTGGAATTTATATAGTATTGGGGTTGGTGTTTTTTGATGCTGTATATAAGAAAAGGTTTAAAGGAGAAGGAAAAAAGGAATAGAACACAGCAGAGAGGGGGTTAGCCTCCAGGTGGTTGGTGTCCCTTAACAGGGAACATGCCCAGCATTGTAAACCAGTCTAAACAACAGTATATGGGGAGTAAATTGGACAGGATCAGATGTCTCAATATTAACCACAAACACCCAAGAATAAACTTCCACTTCTCATTTTATCTTTGGATAGTAGAGGATTAGGAGAGGATCGCAACGTCCAGACAGGATGGAGTCTAGTGCAGTGGAAGAGCAGTGACATAGACAACAGCCAACCAGAATGCAGAGCACCATCGACCCTGCATCGCTCACCTGGAATCAGGCCAACCAAACCTCTCCCCATGTGAAGGCTCAGGGAACCTTGTGGAAGATGGGGTGGTAAGATTGTAAGAGCCTAAAGATGGGAGGACCCATCGATGGACAAGTGATTCCACTCAAGGCAAGACAGCTGCATCCAGGAATTCACTGAAGTTAAACTTGTCCTTACTAGACTTGCATAATGACTGACATACCCTCATAGACTAGTGAGGATCTCAGGAGAAATAATTACATGCAGTACCTTAGGGGCTAGGATTAGACGGGTAAAGGGAGTGCCCCTATCAGTGGCTCTGCCCAAGGAAGGCCACTTGGTCTGCCACAAAGGCCTGAATCCCCACCAGGGCAGATGATCCAGAGGGAACCTGAGGAATCAAAGAAACAGACTGCTAGGAATGTGGGAGGGAGTGGGATGAAGTGATGGAGGGAGGGGAGAAGAGGGGGGCAGGGACAGTTACTCAATATAGCTTGTAAGAGTAGGGAAAAAAAGGATTTACAACCAGTGTAGGCAGTATACTTTATGAACTGTAAAATGTAAAATTAAGGAATATACTGTAAGAGGTTTCAATTTCAGTGTTTTTAATTATGTAAGCTTATCTGCAGATTCTTCAAATGAGAAAGTCATATTGACTTATTAATACATAGGTACTTCTCAAACAGTCTTGTGTACTACCCTGGTTTTGAGCTCTTATTAAAATTGCTATTTAGATTCAGGAGTGGTAACTGGGTAACTAAGTATGTAGCAAATTTACTCCCATGAAAAGTCAGGGTCCAAGGGGATGCACTTGAAGAGTCATGAGTTAGAATGCCAAGGGAAGCTTGGCCACAAATCTGGAGTCGAACATCATAGAACTGGCCACTTTTCCTCAGAGCATTTATTTTGGCAACAGAAGACTCAATGAAATTTTCATCTTCGAACATCAAATATCCATTGGGAATAATTTTTCCTTATAAATTTGGCAACACACTGGTGGAAAATGAATTATTGGCAACTCAGATAATCCAAGGACAAAGGAGTGTTGAAACGAGGCCTTTCCTAAGGTAGGAAGAGAAGTGGCTGAAGTGAAGGAAGATGGCTTAAGCTTTAATGATGGCTCCAAAACTATCAGGCTTGAAAATGATGTAATCAAGTTCTTAAAAGCTATAGACACAAATTTCTTCTGTGATAATCATGCATCATAATCTGGATCATCTCTAGAGCTTCGACGGGGCGGGAGGAAGAGGGCAGGTGCTGACCCCAGCGAAAGCACTTCGAGGTTGAGGTGGAGGGTGGCGATTGGCCGGGAGGACCACGGCCAGTCCACCGAGGCTGCGAGGAGCGGGCAGCGCCACGGAGCACTCGCAGGAGCTCGCTCGCTCGGGGCACGGATGCGGCAGGGGGAGAGAAAGTGCGCCCAGTAGCCCCAAGTGAGCGACCGTCCTCCAGGAGACACTAGGAACATCATCTTAAATGGACAAAAATGTTACTAAGATCAGGAACGAGATAAAGAGGTCCATTCTCTGCATATGTTCAGTGTAGAGCCTGAAGTCTTAGAGAAATGAGAATAAAATGACATGAATACCAAACCTAATTTAAAAATCTCTATTGGACAAGGATATGATTACATACATAACAGACCATGAAGATTCTACAAAAACCTCCTCTAGAGCTGGTAAACAGTTTCAGTAAGGTGAAAAGTCAGCACAAAATACAATACAATGTACTTTCTATATACCAAAGGCAAAAATCATCAAAAAAGACGTGAAAGAATTAATTCCACTCATTGTCACCACAAAATATCTAGGGATAAATTCTAAAGAAGGACACTAATGTGTACAAGACAGAAAGAAAGCAGAACATAGATCTTTTGTTTTCATGGATGAGAACTAATATAGTGAAAATCTGCTAGTTTCATATTTCTTTGATATAATTTCAGAGCAAAACAATTTAGGAGAACAAGTAATTTATATTGGTACTCATCATTACAGGGTGCTGTGGATTATAGCAAGCAGGGAACTTGTTATCCAATATCTAAATTAAAATCTTAGAGAGGGGCAAGAATCAGTGCATCTCATGTTTCTACCACCTTTTCCAGTCTTTCAAAACTGACCATCTCTTCATCTTATCCACTTACTCAGGGAACAGTTCCATTTATTCTGAGTTGGGTTATTTCCAGGTCCGGATTACAATCTCCTACATAACTGCTTAGTGGTCAGCTTTTACTAAAGTATTCTTCATAGAAGTATAAAGGCTTAGCTCATATGAAAAACATGAAGTACAGCCAAAGCAAATCTGAAAAAGCCAAAGAACACTGCAGTATTACCATAGCTGATTTTTTTTTTTTTTTACCAAGATGCAGTAATAAGAATAGCATACCACTGGAACAAGTACAGACATACTTATAGATCACTGAAATAGAATAGAGTACCTAGATATAAATTCATTTAACATCAGCTACCTCTCTTTGACAAAGATTTCAAAAATGTATATTGGAGAAAGTACATTGTCTTCAACAAATTTTATGAAAACAGGACATCAATATGAATAAAAATAAATCTAGATCACTATCTCCATTTTTTTATATCTCAATTCCAGATCCATCAAGCACCTCACCATAAGATTTGATACTTTGAAACTATTAAAAAATAAGTAGTTGTATGTTTCAACATGTGGGCACACAGAGAAGACATTATGAAAAGGTTTTCAGTAACATAGGTGTAACAGTTACTCTTAACTATTGCTGTGAGAGAGCACCTAAAGTCAATCAACTTAAGGAAGAAAGGGAGGTTTATTCAGCTTATGGTTCCAGAGGGGAGAAACAGTCTTTCATGGTGGAGGCGGCATGGCTGGCTGGCCAAAAATGGAGTCAGACTAAGTCACTCCTATCCATGAGGCTGAGAGCTGCAAGACTGCTGCTCCAAAAGGCAGACTCCTCCAAGAGGTAGGATGGGACTAATCCACCTGGAGACCAATCCCCTATGACCGCCTTCCTCGAGCAAGGTTTCACATCTCAAAGGTGCCATGACCATCCCAAACACATGAGACTGTGGGGGACACATTTCAAACCATGATAATAGGTATAAAAAACAATAGCTTACAAATAGGTTCTCATGTGTTTTAAAGCTTCAATACATCAATGGAAATTTTCCATCCATCAATGGATGGAAAAATGGATAGTTTGTTGTCACATCTTTCAACTTAACATTAGTGTTGTGAGTGCCTGGGGGAGATGTCCTTAAGTTTTTTTTTTTTAAATTAATCTTATTTAGTGTGAGTGAATGAGTGTGTGTGTGTGTGTGTGTGTGTGTGTGTGCGCGCGCACGTGTGTTCCTTCTGGAGGCCCAATGATGACATCTAGACTCATCCTAGATTGCTTCTACCTCCTTATGTTCTTTGCTCTGGGATTTCCCAGCACAGCCTTGTAGAGGCAGAAATGTAGGCCACCATCATTTCTGCCTGTTGTTTTAACATGGAATTCAGGATTTGAACTCAGGTCCTTCTGCTTATGAGGAACAGGCTTAACCCTTGATCCATGTCTCCAGCCCTGCCTTAATTATTTTAATTGAAATAAGAATGCCAGACCATATTTGTTTGAAAGATTCCCAGGTGGATAATGTGCAGAGAACAAGTTAACATTGAGGCAATCTGGCAATGTACAAAGCATGTATGGATCTCGGGTACTTGCTTCATTTGCCACTTGATGTTGAACTTGGTGTGGATAGCTCCCACAGCTTCTGATGTTAGTATGACATTTGTCACTCTCAATGATTATGTTTCATGTTCCTTCACTTCAGCCACTTCTCTTCCTACCTTAGGAAAGGCCTCGTTTCAACACTCCTTCAGGGTAAAATGAATGTTACCTTGAGTTGTTTGGCTCATGTGCTTGGTAGAGCAGTGAAATCTGAAACTGGAACAGCTAGGAAGTATTCAAACATATTGAACGTGCATTCTGTACTGAAAAAGAAAGATTAAAGTGAACTGAGATTATATCTCAAACCATAGATATAAAATAGTCGTGATCAGGGGTACACATAGTATATATTCACACTGATGTGGGGAAACTGGAACCCTTACATACTGTTGATGGCATTTCAGTGTAGGCATTTAGGAAATCAGCCTGTAGATTTCTTTAAACGCTAGAACTAAAATTACCATATGACACATCCACACCACTCCTCTGCATTCCCAAATTACATTCTTCTATAGCTATTACACATCATATTGATTAATGTACTATATCAACTCAAGAATGGATAATGACTGAATCCAGAAACTCACTGAAGTGAGACTTGTCCTTACCAGACTTGCATAAAACTGACATACTGACATACCCTCTAGACTATTGAGAAACTCAGGAAAGATAAGAACATACAGTGGAAACCTTGGGAATTAGAGTTGGATGAATGAAGGGAAATGCTCCTATTGGTGGAGTAGCCAAAGGAGGAACAAATTGGTATGACAGAGTCCTGAACCCTCATAAGAGTAGACAAGCCAGAAGGAAATCCATAGAAGGAGACAGGCAGCAGAGTGGGAAGGAGTGGGATGGATAGATGAAGAGAAGGGAAAGGGAATGAAGGGAAACAGTGATAAGTACTCAATATGCTTGTAAAACTAGGAAAATTTTTACAAAGATTAAAAAGAAGAGATAATGATCCATATACAGAAAGCTATTTTATTAAAGAAAAAATATATAAAGAAATATGAAAAATAGGAAATTTGGTGGTAAATAGAAATGATAAAAAACTACACTGGGTGATATAATTCAGGCCAATAAAAATGAACACTATATATTCTCTCTCATATTTACATATGAGTTTTAATCATTTTGATCAGCTGTTTTAATTCTGATATACAGGAATTCTGAACCCAGGAAGCTATAAAGAGTATAGTAGGGGAAAAATGTTAAAGGAAAGGAGTACAGGAAAACACGGGAAAATATCAAGTAGAGAGGGGATTAACTTTTGAAGGAATATTCTGTGTAAGGGTGTGAGTGGTGGAATGGTGGTCAAGAATGTTAGGGGGCATCTGTTCCATGTAGTGATTGAGAAAAAATTATGGTATGAAAAGAGTATGAAACATTTCCATACAGATATCCAAAAACCTCACTATTCTTAGAAATAATGGGACAGTAAACAAAAATCACCATGCTGGTGCAGCAAACATCCACAGGAGCTCTTGCTCTGGAAGCTTCACCACTCCCAAACAATGTTAACTCTCACAGTGCCTCTGTAAATTACCAAAGATACATGACAAGAACCACTGAAGAAGAGACCATACGCAGTGGTTTGTTTGAGCCATGCTGAAACAAGATGGAAAATTCATCATGTTAGATAGCTTTCAAAGTTCCAAAATTTGCCGTGCAGGCTTCTAAGTAGGAAACCACATTGGTGGTGTAACGGTTACTCTTAACTATTTGCTGTGAGAGAATACCCAAAGTCAAACAACTTAAGGGAGAAAAGGAGATTTATTCAGCTTACCGTTCCAGAGGGGAGAAACAGTCTTTCGTGGTGGAGATGACTGGCTGGTGGCTGAAGCTGGAGGCAGGCTAAGTCAATGCAGATATCCTTGGATAGACTCTCTTCTTCCCAGTCTTCTGTTCTGTGGTTCCTTTTATCTGCCCCACTACTGGGAGGTTCCAATCAGATCTAGGGCTGGGTCTTCATATTGTAAATGTATTGATCCAGATAATGTCTTCAGGTGGTTTCAGTCTTAGTTAATGCCAGGTGTGGTCGAGTTGACACCCAAGAGTAACTATCACAGGTGGTCTTCCCCGTTTATGTATGGTAAAGCTAAGATAACAACCGTCCAGGCTCTCCTCATCTGTGCAATACCAGACAGCTGTTATCGGGGGAAATGAACTGCTCCCTCATTGTTTTCTTTAAATATTTTATTTGTTTATTTACTGGGGGGGAACCGTGTGTCCCTGTGGAAGACCAAAGGTGACTTCGGGAATCATCCTGGATTGCTTTTACCTCCTTCTTCCTTCGCTCTGGGATTTTCCAGACTCTGCTCACCAGGCCACTTCCATTTCCCCCTGGATTTTTCATGTGGGACCTGGAATCGGAACTCAGGACCTGATTTTGAGACAGTTTTAAACCCTAAGCCTTCAGAAGTTTTAGGCCTGAAGAGGGAAATGTTGGTAATGTTTAAACTGATCGAGAGAGCATCAAACTCTTTGTTAAGTATAAATGTGCATATCCATAGATACAAGTTGCTCTTGAAGAAACCCCTCTTTGGCGTGAATGGTGGTGAATGCAGACACTCCATACTGCCCAAGGTGCATGGAGTCATTGTAAGATTCATAGAAGAAGAAAGGATGAGCAGAATGGATGAGCAAGAAGATCAGGAGGAGAACATAAATGCCATCCCACAACCTTGAATATACATAAGCTTTAGTTCCCTGCAGAAGACCCACAAAACATTGGCCAGCCAACCATCAGTCATGTGTGGGATTGCCACTCATGGGTCTGTACAGCTGGACTCCTGTTTACCTATAAACTCTTGGTTGTGCTCCCACTGCTGAGACAATGAGTTTCCCATGGGAACCTCAGAACTCATGGTCAATGATCACATGTATGACACTATTAAATTCAGTGAGTGACAAAACAAAACAAAAACATGAAAGTGAGGGAAATTAGGACATAGATATGACAGGATATATGGTGAGTATGCTCAGCATTATATACTTACATGAAATTTTGAAGATTTAATTTAACTAATAAAAAGCACTTAAATTTTAAAATGTTGAGGGCTTCCAGGTTAAGATGATGGCATAGCAGCAACTATGGAGCTAGGAGCAGATCATAATCATGAAAATGATATAATATGAATCATGCTATTCTACCATCTTCCTCTACAGCTGCCAGGACTCAGTGAGCAACCCAGGGTTCCTCCTTTTTCTTTTTGTTTCTTTTGTGTTTTACCAATCAAGCTGACTCATGGCACTCTAAGGCAGCTGGTTTTTGCCTGCCACCAACACAGGAAGCTGGTTTTGCACTGTCTCAGCAGTGAATGTGTGGAAGCACAATTTTCCTTTCTGGGCTGGCAACTGTAATCAACTGCTCCAAAGCCTGACTGTCCACCCTGTGCCACACAGAAGGTACTAGAACATACTGAGCCCCAGGTGAAGCATGGTGCTAGCCAGGAACACTGAGCTTCTGATTCTCCTACTGCCAGCAAAGCAAGTGCTGGGATTGTAGGTGTGGTTAGTGATCACTTCTCTCCTCCCACTCTCCACCGCTGGGGATTGCAGTGTGCATCCAAGATTGAAAACACTTGAGTTTCAGATTACTGAATACAGCAGCTGGGCCCATGTCTGTACTATGTGGCATTTTCCCTTGGAGCAGTTCAGTTCCAGCTACTAAAAAACAACTTTGCCTAAACTCATATCACAAATTCAAATGAGAGTGACTTGTCTAAGACTGTAAGCTGCCAGCCCCACCTTGGTATAAACTTTTAGGTGTTGACACAGTGGTAGAAGACGAAAACTGAATTTGAAAGTTGCTGTGTATTCTTCAAGTTCATGCCTGCTTCCTCCAACTCACCTCCTCTCTCTTAATGAAGCCAAAAGAAAAATTCAACGCATTTTGATTGCCTTCCTTGTTTGGTTACATTGCCTAAGAAAAAAACTTAGTTCACCAGGGACACAATATGTCAGTAGCACAATTCATAGAAGGATGATTCAAGTGTGATAATTTAATTGTGTCTGTGTTACAAATCAAAAGCAATATGCAACTACTTAAGGGAATGAGAGTCATTGGTATGCAAATGGGTTATATGTTTTTAAGTTTTCTGCATGATGAAAAATGACAGAATATTTTATTTGCCTTTGATATGGTTGAAATTCCATGTTTATTTTTAAATTTTTAATTTATTTATTTACAAACAAACTGAGTTTATGTCTTTGCCCTCCTGCCCTCCCCATCCACTTCTCTCCCACCCTCCCCACCCTTCTCTTACCTCCTTCTCTTCATCCCATAGTGATCACACATAGACACACTGACATAAGCACACTAGAAAAGCTTACACGTCTTGGAATGCATGGGACATGAAAGAAGAGCTCTATTTATTTTTTAATTGGGAAGGAGACAGCTGAGTAGGGGCAAGGAAGGCTAAGGAGAGGAATAAATGAAAACAATATACGTTGACATATATCTAAAACCCAATATATTATACAGTAGCTCTTTCTTAAGTGAAAAAGTTAGGTCTGTTCATATTTTGTGTGTCCTGGATGTTCCTGCTTTAGAAAGTTGTTTCTCATTTTAAAATTCAGGTTGGCTCCACCAAAGAATAGATTGGCAATAAATTTACAGTAATTTTTTTATTATTTGTGCTTGTGAATAACATCTCTTTGAAGCTAATTTAGTAGCTGATACAGTCTCATGGGCAACATTAAGTGAACACAGCAGATAGGTTGCCTGGAGCAAGTCATACTTCAAAATACCAAGAAACTGTGGCTCTTGTCTCATTCCCTGTACTTGTCTTGTCCAGTCGTTCTGGGGCTCAGAGGGACAGCGTTGTCCAATGGGAGAGCCTGTCGGGAGGAACGTCCAATCAGATGAGAGACAGCGAAGCGAGGCGGGGCGGGCTTCCAGGGCCTCCATGGGCCTTTGCGTCCAGTCCACCCTCCGCCGCCATCTTTGGCCCGTGAGTGTCTGCGTCCTCGCTGTGGTTCCGGGTCCTCAGCCTCCCATCCGGGTCGCACTGCTGGGAAGCGGCGCAGCCGACACAGGCTGTCCACGCCGCCAGAGGGACGCGGTGCGTGCGGCGGGCCGTCCACGCCGCCGGAAGGACGCGGTGCGTGCGGCGGGCCGTCCACGCCGCGGGAAGGACGCGGTGCGTGCGGCGGGCCGTCCACAGCACCGGAGGGACGCGGTGCGTGCGGCGGGTCCGGCTGACCGGCGGGAAGCCGTGTGTCTCTGCGCCCCGGGTTCCGCCTTGCGGCCGCCACGCGCTCCGCGTCCTCCGACTGCGCGGGGCGAGGCCGGCTGGGGCCCCGGGCGTCCTGTCCCGGTATGCGCGGTGGGGAGCGCCGGCCTGGAACCAACCCGTGGGAGTCGGGGTGCCTGCGGGCTCCCGGGAGGGCGCAGGGCGCTGGAGGACAGCCGCGGAGCGCCAGGGGTGAGGCTGCGCTCCGGCCGCTCTGGGCCTCCGCGGCTGGCAGTTGCAAGTGGTGGGGGGAGCGGAGCGGGGCAGAGCGCGGCAGGACTCGGGAAGGCGGGGAGTGCAGGCGTCCTTCGGCACGACATGACCCACATTTCCAGGTTTTTGTTTTTTAACTTTTTATATGAGACAAAGTTTCCCTTTTTAGCCAAGGCTAGGTTGACCTCACGGCACCCCACCCGCCCAGCCTCCCAAGTTCATTAGTCTCTTTTTTCCACCTCTGTTTTTGCAGCTTCCCGACATCCTAAGACTGGTTGTGAAAGTGCCTAGTGTGGGAAAGTTTTTTTGTTGGCTGATCCTTCACACAGAGGGACGATTACCAATCAAGTCAGCGTTCAGAAGCAACCATGGGCAGAGAGGCCTTGCCCCTTTTGCCTGTTTTTTTTTTTTTTTTTTTTTTTCTCTCATTTTTTGGAGTGTGTGTGTTGTGTGTTTGTCTGTTTACATATTGCCTTCCTTGCTCTGTTAAAGTGCAACAGGAAATGAGTTCTAGACCCGAGTTCAGATCCCCTTAGTAAGCATGGTAGTGTGTGTGGTAACTGTTCAGGAGACTGAGGCTGGAGGAAGCAAAGCAAGGCTTCTGCCTCAGTCCTAGGCCAACCTGGGAACTTACTAAAGTAGTCGCTAAGAAAGTTCCTCCCAAGAAAACAGACAAGCAGATATTTCTTATTAATTCTTTTGAGAGACAGGTAAATGCACTCTTCCCATATATAAGATGAGACAACTCAGAAGACAACTTTCAGAAATCAGTTTTCTTCTACTACATGGACTTCCAGCGGTCAAATGTAGGTTGTCTTGTTTGTGAGTAAGCACCGTACCAGCAAAGTGTCTCACCAACTCCAGGAATCAGTTTAATGGTGGAATGTGTACTAAAAAAGGGTTGGGCCTTGGGATGGATTCTCTTAGAAATCTGAGGAAGAATGAGTGTCCCCCCTGCTGGCCAGCGAAGGGGCCATAATAAAACAAGAGCCAGGAGTTGCTTACTCGGCTTCTTTAAAGTCCACCATTCCTCCCAACTGAATTACTGAAGTGGGTGTGGTGTGGATGTTGGCTCGCTGTATAGACCTGGGAGGTCTAAGCCAGTTGAAAGCACTCAGGTATTGACAGGCAAGATGGAAAGAGGGAACATTAAAGTTTGGGAAGGGGGAGGTGCCACTCACTTTGATGTCTGCTTAAAGTGTCTTGTCAGCTGAGAGTTGAAGTGAAGGATTCCAGCACTTGGAAGTATTTGCTGTGAAAATCTAACAAATGCGGAGAATATCCCATCTAAACAACACCATCTGACAAAATAGAAAGGAAACCAGTTTGTAAGTCATAATGTATATGACTTTATCCTTTTCCAGATATAAACTTGGAGGGTCTTTGGATTTAACTCACAACCTGTTGTGTGAAGATCGGGGCAGGATACCTTCTGCTCCAGGTGCCAGGAATGGTGAGTAGCTGGGCTGAATTCCTGAATAGGTCAGGGAAGTTCTGATCATATGTGTGTGCAAAGGGACACTGTCTTCCCTCTCTGCTGTCTGTGAATATGGGACTGTCATCTGGATATCCAGATCTTGTCATGTGAGCACCCCCATTTGTCTCTGCTGTCACTTGTCCATCTTTGCCTGGTGACCCTCAGTTGTCACAGCCTCTTCTGTATGATGCTTTTCGTTCAATTCATGGTATTCCTAGAACTGGGTGGACTTGGATTCCCACTTGATGGCTTGGTGACTTGGATTAGGCACTTGCCCTCTCTGAGGACACTAATTTAGCTGTGCGTATGTGTTCTTTATGTTTTTGTATATGTATTTCTGTGTGCGTATGTATTTGTTACACGTATTTTTAATGTATATATATGCGTGTGTGTGTGTATATTCATGTTGTGTGTGTGTGTGTGTGTGTGTGTGTGTGTGTATGTCTGGTAATAGGATGGAACGTGGAGGTTCCCACATGCTAGGCATCTTCTCTGCCGCTGATAGGTTGACTGTTTTCTTTGGAGATAAAAGCATTTAGCTCATGCTGTCCTTGAACCTGTGATCCTTATGTCTTGCCTTCTCTTTTACCTGTGACTACAAGCTTGTTCCTTCAGAGCTGGCTTTGGGTCCTTCTTTGTCCCAGTGAAGAGTCCAGGGCAGTGACCATCACACGAAAGGTCTTAGTTACTCTTTTGTCTACCTGATTTTCCTAAGTCCTCCTGCAGCTGGCTCCTGGAGCAGGTCTGGAGGTATCAGAGACGTGCAAAAGTACTGAATCTTGCCTTGTCCCACACCAAGAGAAAGTCCTTGTGGCATAAGGGGAACCCAGATACACATAGACATACTTGAAGATAGATGTCTGCAAATGATGAAAGACAGAAGGAGACACAGCAAGAGACACAGATAGACCAGGAGGCTTTAGGACACACTGCCCCTAGACCTTTGACAGGAGGTGCAGATCGACTCAGTTTGCTCCCAGTTCAGCTCTCAGCCTGCCTCCTGAGAAGAATCAATTTGGAGATTTTATTTTAAATTCTCCTGATACTTTCATTTTTTTTTTTATCAAGTTCTTTTTTTTTTTTAGTTTTTTAACATTTTTTATTATTATTTCCGCTCATACAAACTTAATAGGTAGACCAGTTCCCTCCCCCCCCTCACCCTGAACCCCCTGCTCCCCTTCCCTCCCTCCCCATCTCCCAGTGCCTCCCCCCCAATTCCCAGAGAGTCCTTTATTGTGTATGCCTAACTCTCCTCTTGGTCCTCCTCTCCGATGCTGATACTTTTCATTTTAAAAAATTTATCCTATCTATCTATCTATATGTATATATAAAATACATATTATATATAGTATATAAATAATTAACCTGTATTATACACATATTAATTATGCTCACATAATTCATGAGCTGGTACTGCTTTATGTGCAAGGTTAACCAAAAATGGTAATATGAGACATTTTGTGCACAAGAAGCTTTGCTTTAAAACAAATGTTAAAAAAAAAGAACTTTTCTTTATATCCTCATTCATGTGGGATGGCGCTATCTACTGTCATTTAGTCTGTATGGAAGGAACCTGAATAACCATTTCTTTGTGGGCTCTGAAGTGTGAGGTCTTCCATTGTGCAACCAGAGAGTAGGATCTCTCCAGGTTTCAGTGTGACCTCTGTCTCTGAGACCTCTGTTTTTCTGCCCTCTTGGGAAGTGCCTCCATTTTCCCTCAGTGGCCAGGAGGAGACCTGGAAAACTGTGCCCTGGTCTCTGTCATGCAGTGCCGTGGTAGTGATAAGAAATCAAAGGGAGGGTGTTGTCTGGCACACAAGCAAGAAATGACAGCTCATATCCCTTCTAAACAGTGACAAAATAGTAAGGCGTTGTGTGAATACATTTTCTGGTAACACCCAACAGCTGTCTTTCCATCCAGATAGGAGTTCAGTGACTGACCAAAGTAGTATCATTCCAAGCTCTAACTTCAGAAGCCAATGGATCTGTTGTGGACAGAATCTGTACAGGAGGACCTAGCATGATTGATGGCTTCATGGAGGTTGCCTGGATGGAGATCTCTAACTTTCCTCAGTCCATGTATACCCTGAGGCACCTCTAAGGCATGAGTGCGTGGGCAGGAGGGAATGGGCAGCTAGGGCAGAGTCGTGGACTAACATTCAGGAGGTGCTTCAAGCTACGTCTGAGTCCCAGTTGAAATCCAAGGACTTTCTCTCCTTGTCCGTTTGGCAAATGTCCTCTACTGCTGTCTTCTAGGTTTGTAGTTTTTTGGAAGTAATCCTAAGCTATCTGAGATGTGCAGGTTGCAATCTACATAATAGAGGGAAGGTGTAACATTTTTAATAATGTTTGTATTTAGTTGAAAGAGTTATTGATGCTTTTCCTTTTAGGACAAGGGACCATCACAGAACAGTGGATAGAAAAAATGTAAGAGGCAGAGGACAGGAAAAAGTGTCAGGAAATGTCATGTTGTAAGCGCAGCATGTAGAGGTCCCGCATAAACAAGAATGCTGGTTGTTGACACTGAGCCCGCATAAGATTGATCAGGCCAAAAGGGAGCTGTGGAGAGGTGTGTCCCCCATGTTGTGTGTACAGTGATCAGAGGACAGCTTTCCAAAGACAGTTCTCCAACTGTCCTGTGGTACCAGAAGTAAAAAGCAGGTCCAATTTCATTGTGGGCACCTTTATCCATTGAGCCAATCCTTAGGCCCTGGACTCTTCAGTGAGCCTTCTCTGATGACTAAGGATGGGGAGCACTTTTATTTGTTAGCTAAGCATTTGGATTTCCTCGATTCTGAACTTTCTGTTTATTCCCATTCTTTTATTGAGTTATTTGTTTTCTTGAAGGTTACATTGTTGTGTTCTTTGTATATTCTAGGCCTATGGGGCACTGTCTTGATCATGAAAAGAATCTTAATGGGAATTTATGGCTCACAGGAACCTCATCAGGCTGAGTTAGGATATTCCTTCTATATGTAAATCTATGCTAAAATTTATTTTTCTGAAAACTAGTGTCTGGAATAGACTGGTTGTAGAAGACCGTGGTTAGTGTGATTAAAGCCCTTAATTTATGCATAGTTCTACCTGAACAGTATTTGACGGTAGATTCCTATAGTCCCAATTCTGGGGAAGTTGATACAGGGAAATTACAAGGCATTTATTTTTCTTCCTTCTGTGGAACGAATCATATACTATCTTCTTTGTGACAATGGCAAGACATAACATTATAGTGAGCTTTCATAACCAAAGCTGAGGTTAAAGAGACATGTGTCATTTCAGGGGTTGGTATCATTTGAGGACATAGCTGTGGACTTCACCTGGGAGGAGTGGCAGTGCCTGGATGCTGCTCAGAGGACCCTCTACAGGGATGTGATGCTGGAGAACTACAGCAGCCTGATGTGTTTGGGTGAGTCTAAGTCTCCTGTAACTTTTAGTTCCAATTATTTTCTTCTGATGTAAGTATAGGAATTGATCCGATCTATATTTTTTAATAACATTCTTTGGTTTTTGGTGTGTGTCTGTTTGGTGTGTATGCGCATTCTCAAGGGTGACATTTTGTGTCTGCAAGTTCCAGGTCAGGTGTGAGGTGTTGTCCCAGTTTTCTGCTTTTTTTGGGTAGTGTCTCTTGCGTGCTTCTGGCTCTCAAGTTTCTGGGGAAGTCTTTCAGCACCTCATGTCTCACCATAGAACACTGGGCCTACAGGTATGTACTTCTGTAGCCAGAGATAAAATTTTATGGTTTTAGTGCACATGACCTCCTGTATTCACTCTTGCGTGGTATGCAATTTTCTGAGTATACCATCTGCACTCCACTACACAATCTGTCCAAGCCTCATGGAAAACTTTTAGTAGTGCATCTCCTTGGTACATATTTCTCGCACATTTGTTTAAGGACATACAGTTGTAGAGAACATAGTAGCTACAAAACGCACATATTTCATGAGTAATATTTTGGTTAAGTATGTCAGCACAGGTATTACTGGTTTACATTAGGAGCATTGAGACTCTTTCAACTATTTTTTAATGTTCAATGCATTGTTGTCAACCATGCATTTAGTACTGTACTATAAAACATAAGAAGTTGATCATTACTTCCCTGTGTATCCCAATGTATGCTACACATCCTCCTTTCAACCCTTTCCTATAACTTTTTGCACATATTAGAAATCACTGTTTTATTCTCTGGTTTGAGATCAACTTTACTTTGCAGTTAGTATGAGAACATACTAAAGTCTTCTTTCTGTAAGTGATAGATTTCATTAATTTTGACTTTCTGGGGTCAATGTAGATGGAAGAAGTATTTGTTCTTAACAAATATGGAAGGAGAGGATGCCAAAAGAAATACTCCTTCTTTTTTTCCTTGGTAAATAAATGAGATTACTAGGGTTCTTAGATAGCAAAGATGGGTCTCAGATGTTTATATTAGTTAAACACTTTTTACTTGACTTTTCTCTGTGGACAGAAAGTCACAAATATGATGTTATCTTTCCTCCATATGTGGATATCCATATTTCTCAGCCTAATTCCTTTTTTAATTTCTATTAAATTTTATTTTTTCCCTACACTCTCTCAGACTCTCCTGTCCATTTGCTTCTGTGATTCCCAGGGTTCACTCTGGATTCCTTGGGCAGACTCACTGATAGAGGCGCTCCCCTTGACATGTCTAGCCTTAACCCCTAAGGTTGCTACTGCTTGAAATTATTTCTCCTGAGATTCTCACTAGCCTATAGGGAATGTGATTTGTCAGCCATTATGCAGGTCTGGTAAGGACAAGTCCTATTACAGTGAGTTACTGGATGCAGCAGCTCTGCCTTGAGTGGAATGTCTTGTCCAGTGGTGGATCTTCCCATCTTTAGGCTCTTAAAATCTTACCACCACCACCACCCCTTGTGCAGGTTTCCCTGAACTTTGGGAATGGGAAAGATTTGGCTGTCCTGATTCCATGAGAATATTTCAGAGTCTCCAGTACTCTGTATTCTGGTTGGCTGCTGTCTATTTTGCTGTTTTTCCACTGCACCAGGCTTCAGGGTCCTGTCCTCTTCTATCCATACATTAAAAAAAATAAAGAACCTGTAAAAAGAAAAAGTGTTTATTTAAGAAAAGGCATAAAAGGCAAGGAAGAACAGGAATAGGACAACAGTAGAAAGTGGAGTTTGTCTCCAGATAACCAACCACCTGCTTACTAACCACCACTTCTTCCCCCGACCCCTCCCCCCACTCCACAGGATAGGGTACACATGCGCAGCACTGGAAACCAGTCTGAACAGCAGTGGTTGAGGAGGAAACTGACAGTGCACAGAATCAGTTGTCTCAATACCAAGGGGCTTTTCTTAGCAATGGCCGTATTTATCTATTGGACTGTGTTCCTTTGTCTCTGCTCTCTTGGGGTCTTCTTCCCATTACCTTCCCAGTTATGATGCTTTGTATCTTTATACCCATAAAGAGTGTGTCATTATGAGGGCTTAGTACTAAGTTCCATTTATAAGGGAGAACATAAGACATCTGTCTTTGGGATGCTTTGCTCAGTGTAACTCCTTCCAGTTCCAATCATTTACCACCAAATTTCATTAATTCATTTTTTTTTTTTTTTGATGTGTGACTACTATTACATTGTGTACATGTACCACATTTTCATTATCCATTCGTCAGCTGTTGGACATTTAGGTTGAATCTGTGACCTCGTTACTGTGAACATGGTGTGGTGACTGACCATGGTTGTACACATGTCTCTACTGAAAGATGAAGCATTCTTGGAAATATTCCCAGGAGTGGTATAGCAGAGTCATATGACACTTCAATTTCTAACATTTTTAGATCTGATCTAAAAATTTAGCCTGTGGGGAATGTTGGTTTGTCAGCCATTGTACAGATCTGGTCAGGACAAGTCCATTACAGTGAGTTCCTGGATGCAGCAGCCCTGCTTGGCGTGGGATGCTTTGTTCAGTGGTGGACCTTCCCATCTTTAGGTTTTAAAATTTTACCATCCTCCCCCCTTTCCAGTGCAGTTGCACAAGTCTTTATTTCCAACAGTGTGTTCCGTTTCACTTCTCCGCTCATCCTCTCCAGCATTTGTTGTATGTGTTTTGGATTTTAGCCATTCTGACTGAGGTGAGATGATATCTCAGGTGTGGTTTTGATTTAAGATATTTGTTGAACATTTTTATTTTGTCATGGGAAAAGTTTCTTTTTAAGTTCCAAGGCCTGTTTTCTAACCGGACTGTGTACCTCCCTGGCGTTTAATTTTTTTGAGTTCTTTGTGCTCTGTAGATTAGTCCTCTATCAGTTGTGTGGTTAGTGAATTTTTTTTTCCCCATTCTGTGGGTTGTCTTTTTGCTCGGATAATGGTATCTTCTGCTGAACAGAAGCTCTTTAATTTCATGAGATCCCACTTGAACTTTGGTTGTGTTTCCTGTTCAATTGAGGTCTTGTTTAGAAAATGATGGCTTACGCCAATCAGTTCAAGGAGATTCCCTACTCTTCTAAGATTTTCATAGTCTCCGGTCAAATATTAAGGTCCTTGATTCATTTGGCGGTGATTTTTGTGCATGGTGACAAGTAAAGATCCAGTTTTAATCTTCTGCATGTAGGTACTTAGTTTTGCCAGCACCGTTTGTTGAAGATGCTGTCCTTTTGCTGCTGGCTTTTCTGAGCACCTTTGTCAAAAATCAGATGTCTGTAGGTGTATGAGCTTATGTATGGGTCTTCAACCCTTATCTAGTGATCTATGTGTCTATTTTGGAGCTAGTGCCATATTGTCTTTATTATTATGGAATTGAAGTATAGATCTGGTATGGTGATACCTCCATCAGAGTTTTTAAACGCAGAATTGTTACTATCCTGGGCTTTTAGTGCTTCCATATAAACTTTGAGATGGTTTTGTCAGTTTCTGTGAAGAGATGCCTTGGAGTTCTGATTAGCATTCCACTGAATCTGTATATTGCTTTTGATAGAATGCTGCTCATTTTTATGATGTTAATTAATTGCACTAATCCAGAAACCTGGACGGTCTTTCCACCTTTTGGTGTCTTCAGAAATTTCTTTCTTTAGGGTTTTCATCTCACAGATCTCTTATATCCTTGGTTAGATTTATATCAAAGTGTTTATTTTTATTTTTTTAGGTACTATGGTAAATAAAGTTGTTTCTCTTAGGACTTTCTCACTTTTTTCATTCTTGGTGTATAAGAAAGCCACTGATTTTTGAACATTAGTTTTGTAACCTGCCACTCCACTGAACTTATGTATTATTTCCAGCAGTTTCCTCGTGGAGTTTTTGAGGTCTCTCGGGTGTGGAGTCATGTCATCTACAAATAGGGATATATTGACTTCTTTTCCTATCTGTATCCTTTTTTATCTCCTTCTCTTGTCTTGTGTTGAATAGAAGTAAGTGGTGAGACTGGACAGGATGATTCTTGCGCTATGTTAATATAAGTTCCTTCCATTCCTATTGTCTCCGGGGCTTTTATTATAAATGGATGTTGGATCTTCTCAGAAGCTTTTTTTTTTTTTTGTGGCTTGGATTTGTTTATAAGATAGATAACATTTATTGATTTGTGTATATTGAACCAACTTTGTGTGCCTGAAATAAATCCTACTTAATCATGATGAATGATCTTTTTTGATATGTTCCTGGGTTATGTTGACCCAAGATTAACTATCACATTTGCCTTCATTGTAAATTGCAAAATAGTCTGGTATTAAAGCTAATTGTTCAATGGCTGTATTACTTTCTCTGCTGCTGTGAGAGAACACTGAGATTTAAGCTTCAGAGAGACAGGAAGACTTTACGTTTCCAGAGGGGAGACATACTTGATTATGACAGGAAAGGCATGGCTGGTGAGGTGACTCGGGTCCAGTCCTTCATCACGGAGGGAGGAAGAGTTTGACAGCACAGGGAAAGAGTCCTCCAGCTCTTCTGTCTTGTCTGATCTGCTACTGGATGATTCCATCCAGATTTAGGGTGGATATTTGTGTCTTACTCCTAATTATCTCTCCAGATGACCTGACATTTAATCTGTTTGTTAATTCCAGTGTAGTCAGGTTAACAGCCAAGATTAACTATCACAGGCTGAATAGTATGTGTAAGACTCACTTGCCAGGGCTACAAAAATAAGCTCTAATAAATGAATAGGTAATCTCATCTTTTTATTGAGAAATTTTCCATAAATGAACAAAATATATTTATATCCTTTCTTCCCTCTCTCCTCCAATTTCCCTACTCTACTACCCTAATTTCCTTTCACCTATCCCTCTAGTCCCCCCTACCCTCTTGTCCCTCTGAAAATGTGAATCTCAGGGCTCCCTTTGGGTTGCCTGTGCTCGGAAGGATCCAGTGGCCCTTCATTGGGCAAACTCCCAAGTGTGGAGATTCTTCTTTTGTCCAGCATCTGCCCCTGGGATTCTTTTTTGTGTGTAGTTGTTTCTCTTGAGATATTTGCTGGTTCATGAGGGAGGGGTGTTGATATGTCAGCCATAGTGTAGATCTAATATAGTAGATCTCATTGCTGTCAGCTCCTGGATACAGTAGCCTATTGTGAGTGGAGTGTCTTGGCCAGCAGAACACCTTGCCTTCTTGAGGCTCTTACAGTCTTAGAGTCTTTACTTCCTCAAGGTTCCCTGAACTTGGGATAGGGAGAGACTTTGATGGTCTTGTTGGGGCTGATCTTTCCAGGGTCACCAATTGTATTAATCAGAGTTCTCTGAAGAAACAGAATCTATATAAATAAGTTTATTAAAATAACTCACAATAAAAAATAGTGCCCTTCAAAGTAGCCACCCACAGTCACCTTGCTCTTGACCAGAATGTTCCACAAAGCCAGAAGATCCCAAGAAGGTCTCAAGCCTTTACTTCTCTGGAGGGTCAAAGATGCTGGACTCTAGGTTGGTGAACAGCTGGGCTCTGACATCAGCGATGAACTGCGAACATCAGCAAGGCCTAGAGACCAGGCTCCAAAGGCAGCAGGAACAGCAACAACGTGGTAGAAAAAATAAAGCTCCTGAGTTATCCAAGGACAGAGGCAGCAGCAGCAAAGAATGCCACAATGCTCTAAAAGGGAGTGACACTCTCAGAGTGGACTCCACAGCAAATTGACACAGCATAAGGGAAGAGCAAGTCCCTCCTCCTTGTACTTTTTATTATCTGGTCCACCACTGGAAAGTACCACCTACTATGGGCTGGGTTTTCCACAGCAATCAGTCAAGTACCTGCAGATTTGTTCAGGGGCCATTCCAACCATTAACCCTCCACAGCTGCACTCCAAATAGTCTACAGCTGTCAAGTTGACACCAAAATGAAACCGTAGCACCAATATTCTGGCCAGTTGTGATTTCCTGTCTCATTAATCTTGTTTGGGTGCAGAATGCTTTTCTTATATATGGGCACAATAAGAAATGTTTAGATGATAGTTTATTATCAAGTATTTATAGTTAATCTTAAAATATCTGTTCCGCTTATTTTCTCACCGTCCACTGTTGTTTGAATAGGTTTACAGTATTCAGAGTGTGTTTCCTGGCCATAGGAAAGCAGGGATTCATGACCCATTCACACAGTAACTAGTTACCCATGGGCCTTACACACCACTATTGTTCCATGGGATACCAGAGTTGCACCTTCATCCGTTAGAGTTGGATAAGACTGTTAATGTTTTTTTTTTCCCCAGACACTGACCTTATTTCTTCTGTTTGTGCCATTACACTCTTCCTGAGTTCTGTCCTACTTCTTTCATCTGGTTTAAGACTTCTCTTCTCTTGCTTTATCTACTTATTTGCCTGTATTCTTGTGTTTACATTCCTTTGGGGTTTTCTTACAAAAGTTTATAAAAGTTTATAAAAACTTTTTGGGAAGTTTATCTTAGTATATCATTCTGAAAACTCAATGCTAGGATCCACTTATCTGCTTCTGGGATGCCTCACTCACTGCACTGTCTTCTGGGATGCCTCACTCACCACACTGTCTCCTGGGATGCCTCACTCACTGCATTGTCTTCCTGGATGCCTCACTCACTACACTGTCTTCTGGGATGCTTCACTCACTACACTGTCTTCTGGGATGCCTCACTCACCACACTGTCTTCTGGGATGCCTCACTCACTACACTGCCTTCTGGGATGCCTCACTCACTACACTGTCTCCTGGGATGCCTCACTCACTACACTGCCTCCTGGGATGCCTCACTCACTACACTATCTTCTGGGATGCCTCACTCACTACACTGTCTGCTGGGATGATTCACTCACTACACTGTCTCCTGGGATGCCTCACTCACTGCACTGTCTTCTGGGATGATTCACTTACTACACTGTCTTCTGGGATGCCTCACTGCACTGTCTTCTGGGATGCTTCACTCACTATACTGTCTTTCAACTCCATCCATTTACTAGCAGCTTCATTAATTCATTCTTTGTGACAGCGGAGTAATACTTCATTGTGTCTGCGTACCACATTATCCTTTCATCTACTGTTGGACATGTAATTTGATTCCATTTACTTTGCTATTGTGAGTAGAGCTGCTGTGATCATGGATGTGTGTCTGCACTAAGAAATAGCATTCTTTCGGAATATTCCCAGCAGTGATATATCTGGATCATACATTATATCAATTTTTAATATTTTTAGAACCCTCCATACAGATCCTCAGAGGAACTAATGAGTAATGGTGGAAAATACTTTCTTTGGCAATTCTGAATGTCAATTTATTGTGGCTTTTTTGTTACTTGGTGTGTGTGTGTGTGTGTTTTCATTTATGTTTTGTGTATATGTGTGTGTATGTATGTTCTAGAGATCTCTGGCATGTGTGGAGGTCACAGAACAGCTTGGGGAGTGATTTTCCCACCACGTGAATCAGAGGACCTAACTGAGGAGATTGGTGACGAGGTTCAGCACATGTTCAGTTATCTCAAGAACCCTAGGAAATAGTTGTGCTCTTTTTGAACTATTTTGTAACATGATTTCCATCCATTTTTCTTGGTTTTGGGATGTTTTTCTTATATAAAGTCATTTTCCATACACAAAAGTTTACTGTAATGCTCCCCTTCCTCTTTTCCATACCTTCTTTTTTTTCTTTTTACCATCTGTATCTGTAGAGTTGAGTGTCAGACCTCAGACATACGCATTTCTCTGTTTTCTCCATTCTATAAGCAATATTGGTAAGCATATTTTTAAAATTTATTAATGGTTTTGTACATATGATACATTTTATCGTTTTGTAGCTTATCATTATGTGTTTGGATGTATACCATGATATGTGTGATGGTCAGAATTCTACCTTGTGGACTGAGTTGCCTCCTCCTACCTTTGTGTGATTCCCATAGATCAAACTTATCTCACAAGTCTTGTGTAAATGTCTGTAGTAGTTACTTGTAGGTGACCATTTGCCCATTGCAATGTGAGCCTTTTGTGCACATCTCTTCAATAGTTAAGGTCAGTCACGAGCCGGCTTGTGGGAAATGATGGAGTTGATGTATGAAGACCAATGCTGTGCTGGCTGGAATGATGTCCAGGGGAAGGTGGGTTACATGGTGAGAGCTGGATCAGGACCTTGACATGCACACAGCCTAACAATAAAGGAAGATTGCCCTTTTCTACGCTCTGGTGTGGGTATGGCGTAGCTGGCTCTCTTGACCCGATGTTAGTATGCGCTTTCCTGCCATGCCAATGAGGTATAACCATAGTGTTGTTTACTCTTTTCCGTGTTTTCTGTGCTATGAGATTCCATCCCAAGTCAAACAGTTAAAGGGACAAAGGGAGATTTATTCAGATCACGGTTCCAGAGGATGGCTACAGTCTCTCGTGGTAGTGGTGGCATGGCTGGCAGGCCAAAACTGGAGGCAGGCAGGCTACATCACTGCAGACATCTTGGAGGCTGAGGGCTCCCAGACTCCTGCTGTAAAAGTAGATTTCTCCAGGAGGTGTTCTGGGACTAATCCACCTAAAGGCCCACTTATGACTGCCTTCCTTCGGCAAGGCTCCACCTCCTAGAGGTGCCATGACCTCCCCAAACACATGAGACTCTGGGGGACACATTTCAAGCCATGACACTCCAACCCTGGCCCTCCAGCTTCATTGCCATCTCATTATGTAAACCATATTCAGTCCATCTTTTAAAAAGTCTTCATAGACTACATCAGTAGTCCCAATATAGTGCAAAAGTCCAAGTCTAAAGCCTCCTGTAAAATCAAAAGACAACATACAACAGTACAGAATAAGCATTCCCATTCCAACAGGGAGGAATGGGGTCTGTCATAGTTAGGCACAGGTGTCAACTTGACAGTTGAAGCTTTGAGCTCTGGGCTTGGTGGTTGAGTGAAGCTCAGAGCAAATCTGAAGGAGATTGTCTAGTTGATGGACAGCAAACTGTAACTGGAAAATCGTAAGAGAATAAACACCTTGTTCCCTTAAGCTGTTTGATGGTCATTTATCAGCAACCACTTAGGGGAGCTGCAACAGTATTTGGTACCCTGGAAGTGGGGTGTTGCTGATAATCTGACTGAATATTATGGCTTTTGATCAGTTTTGCTGGACAAAGTTTGAAATGTTTATAAAGATTTTGACTTTGTGGATTACAAATACCGTTCTGCAAAGTTTGTTGGGTTATTTGGAAAACTGTAGTGCTGAGAGAGTTATGGATTGTTTGGGCCCTGTTTGTGAGGAAGGGAACAAGGACTTTGGTAAAGCTGAATTTAAAGACGATGGACTGGTTTGCTTGATAGAGGAGAGCTGTGTTGGCAGCCTTGAAGATTTGCATGAGGAAAGGTCAGGCAGCCAAATAGGTGCTGTTGTTGGAAAAATGAGCATCAATGAAGGAAAACCTAGCGACTTGCACTGGGATGGTGGAAAACATGAATACCACCATATGGTGAGTTTTTGAAAACCCAGATTCATTGAGGGCCAAAAGCACAAGTTAAAACCTTTTCTTGCCCTTTAGAAGTTTGGCTGCCAAAAAAGAGGCTTTTCTAGCATCAGCACACAAAACTTGGTACAGCTGTGGCTGTAGTGGATCAAGCTACGTTTCAACCTCACTTGGGAATCTAGCAGTGTCCCCCAATGGTACTGGTTTTGGTGAACTATTTGAGGGCTTCATGGGAAGCAGCAAAAGTTTGGCACCAAGTGGCAGGCATGGAGTTCCTTCAAGGAAAGGTGAAGCTTATAGCTGCAGAGGCACCCAGAGTGGTGTTTGATATGCCAGAACCATGGGACTGCTAGTGAGAATGACTGTGAGTGGAGATTTAGCCTGGTTCAGAGGAACTCTTCTTTTACAACTTGGAGCTGCAAATAGGGACTGGGAATGCCTAGAATCTTTGAGCCACCTTCACTATGTGATAAGCAACAGATGGACATTGAAGTAAAGGATACAGTATTCGATTTACTGGATTTTAATGTTTTTTTATTGTTCAAGGTCCTTCTGTTTTAATGTTTTGTCTTAAAGTACGTATTCTGATTTAATACCCTTTTAAGGTTAAGAAACTGAATTTTCCAAATGTTGGAACTGAAGTTTTAATGAGAGGCTATTTTAAATTTGTCTATGAAATTATATTTTAAGATTAAATTTAACATCTGTGGGGACAAGGATTGAAGGTTACAGTTTAAAAGTGCTATGTTTTGGGGGTAGAATGTCATCATTAGGCACAGGTGTCAACTTGACAGTTGAGGCTTTGAGCTCTGGGCACATTTGTAGAGAATTGGTGGTTGAGTTAAGCCCAGAGCAAACCTGAAGAAGATTGTCTAGTTGATGGGACAGACCCAGCCTATGGTGGGTAGGACTAGGCCCTGAACAGGTGAATAAAATACAGAGAGTTGATTGAGGAAGTTGGCATCCTTCTGTACACTTGGCCAGACATGCTGGCATGGCAAGTAAGGATCATCCCTCTCTTAGCCATTACATAGAGATGGTGTTGCCAGTTCCCTCAGCTGTGGTGTTGGTGCATGCTCTCCCATCAAGCTGGACTCTGAACTGTAACCAGTAATCGCAAGCAAAAATAAACCCCTTGCTCCCTTAAGCCATTTTGATGGTCATTTATCAACTATGCAAGCAAACTGCAACTAGGGCATATCCAGGAAAGGTCAGTTTATAACAAGACCAAGTACCACCAGGACAAACTCCAAACCATGCAGCTACAAGTACAACAGGTGAACCTCTCGTTGAAATTGTCGCATTTCTAAAGGGTTTTGGTTGCTCCCTTCCCATGCAGCTGCCCGTGGAGCACATCACTGTCAGGGTGGCTCCTCCCAGGGTATACAGCTCTCCTTGGCAGATGTCCCATGTTCTCTGGCATCTCTAACATCTTCACTTTTCAGTGGCAAACCAAGCTTTAACTCTACAGCACAAACTGCTCTTCTTGGGCTTTTCAACTGCAGGCTTTCTGCCCCGTGCTGCCTAGATTCTGCCATTTTCCGAAATTTTGGAGGAGGAACCCACGACCTCCTACTCTTACATCTCTGATGCCTCTAAAGCTAGAACCAGGTGGACAGTTTTGCCAAGACTGCCCCCTGGAACCACAGTTGATCCAACTTCTTTGTGCTGAGTGTAAGAAAAATCTTTCCCTCTTTTGAGCAGTTGCTTTAAGGGAGAAACAGACCCTTGCTTTGGAACTCCACCTTTAGCTGATAACTTCCAAAAGGATTTGCCTTCTTATGGGTGGGAGTGTTCTCTGAGAATCTTGCCTTCAAGGGAGAGCTTGTCTTCTGAGTCAAATTAAGAGCTGGCTTTGATTTGCTAATGGGACTACTAATCTTTTCAACAGCTGTCATTTTCTTCTCCCTCATTTAATTCTGTGTTTGCCATCACATTTTTCCTCATCAGACCTGTTTTTGTTTCTGTTTGATTTGTTTCTCATTTTCATATATCTGAAGAAGAGAGCAAGCATATCACATTGTCAAGAATACATTGCTTTCAGGAGGGTAAAACTTCACTAAACTCCACCAACACCTGGCACCATTTGTCACTCATTCAGTTGCAAACACAGTCTCTGTTTCCCTCTGGACAATCACAAGCTGGGCTTTCACTGCCTGTGTCTCTCACAGCATGAAAGGCCCATTTGGCCTCATTGCTAAGATGCAAAGACTTTCCCAGCACAAAGTCTCAAAGTTGTCCTCATTTCTCCCAACATACAGTTCCAAAGACACACTAGCCATATCACAGCATTGGCCATCCTGCTAGGTACCAGCTTCTCTCAGCTTCAGAAATAACTTCACTTTTTAAGTACCAGATTCTCTTAGTCTCTCACACCAAGACCCCACTCCCTACTTCTCTGATACAGTTTCTCTGAATTTCTAAACACTTCATGTCGTGGTGCCAGGTTCTCTTAATCTCACAGCGATACCTCATTACTTGGTACCAATTTCTGTAACAGTTACTGTTACGTGTTGCTATGAGAGAACACCCAGTTCAAACAATTTAAGGGTGAAAGGGAGATTTATTCAGCTTACAGTTCCAGAAAAGAGATACTGTCTTTCATGGCTGAGGCGGCATAGCTGGTGGCTGAAGCTGGAGTTGGGTTGCAAACATCTTGGAGACTGAGAGCTATCAGAGTGTTTGCTACAACAGCAGAGCTCTTCAGGAGTAAGGTGAGGCTAATCCATCTCAAGGCTCACCTGTTGAGACCGTCTTCCTCCAGTAAGGCTCCACTTCTCAAAGGTGACCTTCCCAAACGCATGAGATTGTGAGGGACACATTTCTAACCAAAATCATGACATTAGACAAATCATGAATTAGGACAAAAACTTCTTTCTGCCCTGTTATGTTGGTCATGTATTTATATCATCAACAGAAGAAAATCTGGGATAGGGTTTTTGCCTATCAGCTGTGTAGCTGACACAAGATTTTTTGTTTTTCATTAGATGTCTGTGTTGGTATTGGATGTTAGTTTTATTATGTTGATAGGGAAGTTTATACATTTAATTTACCTATCGTGATTGTTGTGTGCCTGAGGTGGTCCTGATTGCTAGGTTTTTTTTTTTTTTTAGGTGCTGTTTTGATCTTATGTGTCGATGTGGACTGGGATGTGAACTGGGATGAACACCACATGTCTAACATTGAAATCTGTGTGATGCTGTAGTGTATGGTGACAGGTGAAAACTTGGCTGTCTATCATACTGTGTGATACAAAAGAACTGTATGCAATGTTCCTGTTAAATATTTATGTGTTTCTTAACTTGGAGCTTTGACAATATCATTATAATATGAAAAAGAATGATTATCTAGTGTACTCTATTAGGATTCTTTCATGTCAATCCCGTGATGTAAATATCCTTCACCTAGTAATATGAAGCACTTTGTTTTCTTGTGTTTGTTTTGTGAGTTGTAATATATGTGTATAAAATGGTCCATCTGTAAGCTTTCTTAAGGTTTTGCCTCCCTGGGTTGTTTTAATACTTTTCCCCTTCTTATTGACAGTTGAACTGTAGACTCTGAGACTGTTTACCATAATTGAATGCATTTTTTCCCTTTTCAGATTCTCATGTTTTCACCAAGGCTTTGTTACCATTGCATTGATATTTAAATTTTTCTTTGAATCCTCAGTTTCTATTATTTATTGTGTAATTCAGTACTACATGACGTAGTAGTTATTGAAAACTCTGACAGTGAACCCACTCTAACCAAAGTTCCCCATAAACAGTTTCCCATGAACAGCATAGTTTATGACTTGGAACTGTGGTCTTTCATCAGTGTATATCTGACTTAACACTGATTTTAAGTATGTATTGTTTTTTACTTACAGGACACAATATGACCAAACCTGACTTGATCTTCAAGCTCGAACATGGATTGTTGCCTTGTTCACTTTCAGAATACTCAGTATGGAGACTGCCAGGTCAGTGTGTACATTCTGAACGAGAACATTCTGCAATAATTATCAGTTATCAGTTGAGCTCCTTTTATCAGGTTTTGTCTCAGCACAGGGTGAATTTCAGCTTTTCTTGTGGATCGAAAGCTTGGCATTTTCTGTTTCCGAATAGACTGTTCTGTAGAATCCCTCCCCTTTTTGATTTCTCCTTGTGTATTTTGTTGAGTACTGTTTTCTTAGTTTGCCAGAAATCCTCTCTTTATAGATGTTCTTTGTGATCTGCTTTTCTGACCACTTGCTGAAGCATGTTATGTATTTAAGGCCATCTTCAAACATCTTTTAAGATTTTTTTTAATTATTATTTATTCAACCTTGCGCATGTGCGTATGTATGTGTGCGTGCGTGCATGTGTGTGTTGTGCGTGTGTGTGTGTAGAACCACGGACAAATTCGGGAACCACCATGGATGCCTCCACCTCCTTCTGCCCCAGGATTCACAGGCTCCGCCCTACCAGGACCAGAAGCGCAGGCCGCCCCCGCCTCCGCCTGGCATCCATACGTGAGATCCAGGATCCGAACCCAGGACCTTCCACCTGGAAGGCGGAGGCTTAACCCCTGAGCTACCTCTCCAGCCCCTTCAAACATCTTTTAATGCTGAGGTTTTCTCAGGATGAAATAAACAAATGTAAATATATTGGTGTAGGAATTGTTTTGGGGTTTTTTTTGCTTCTATTCCCGTTAGTAGTGTGTATACTTGGCCATGCTTCTTGCAAGGGAGTTGGTGCTTGCTGACAAATCCTTCTTACTTTGCATGTGAAAGACAAGGTAGAGTATCATAGTATTTGTCATTATTGAAATAAATTATGGAACAACCAGAAATGGCTGGCAGCGATTGGTATTAGAATCTTCTAGGTGAACAATACTGCAATAATTTTTTCATATGCTTCAACAGTGATGTGATTAAAGGATCAAAGAAATATAAATTAGTAATTAAATGTAAGTCGGTAATTTATTATGTTCAGGAATATGGAAAATATGTACACTTTCCATAAGTCAGAATTATATACTTCTATAAGAATAAAGATAGTATGTTTTAATGGCAAGAGGACTATAAATTCAAATATTGATGAAGATATTTTTGTTCTTTAGTTGATGATAAAGTGTCTGCCAAAGTTGATCCCAGCCAGGAACATCGTGGAAAATATTTGTGGGAAATCATCCAACCAAGAAAGCCATCACCTGCAGGGTTTGCTGAAGTAAGTAAAATATTTCATGAGAACTGTATTTATATTTTTAAAATAAATGTGAAGTGAGGAAAATATTAGCAAATAGTTTACTTTCAAAGAGGCTACTGTGAAAATATGAACACAGATTTCCATTCCAAGCTGCCATATGGAAAACAAAGTGTGGTGGCATTATTGAAATGCTTAGAAAATGAAGAACACAGGAAAAGTCATGCTATTTCTGGCTATGAAGATTATTCTAGGTCAGCAATGACTTGATCAGTAAGATATTCTCAAAAAAATTGGGAATGTTGTATTTAAAGAAGACATCCTCTGACCTTCCATATACCGTATAAATGTGGATGTGCACAAGCCTGCATGAAAATATACCAACACATATACACAAGATAACTCAAGTATAATTTCACTGTTGGAACGCTCATAAGATCCTGGTTGGAGGACAACGTGATGAATTTTGGGTCAACTGACAACCCATATTTGTTCTCTTTAAATGTAATAAAAAATTTCATGAATTGTAATATATTTGATCCTGTATATCTTTTTTTATTATACATTTCTTTGCCTAGTCATACCAGCTCAATAGGTGCTCCCCTCTTCTTCCCTCTTCCCCTCCTTATCATCCCCTATTGCACTCTTCCCCCTTCTCCTTCCCTTCTCCCATCACCTTCCGCTTCCTTTCTCACATGCCTTGGAGCATCTATTTATGTGTGTGCCAAACCTCCTTCTGAGTCTTCTACCCTAGTGGGGTTTCAAGACTCGGTGGCATAGCCTGGGGCCCATTCTAAGGCTGCCCATTAATATTGGAACACTAAAGAGAGCTTTTAAAAGCTCTCTAATGAATGAATTGGTTATTCACTATTCAGAGACCTTATTTATATGAAGTATATTTTATTCACTACATCATTATTTAATGTAGCAAGTCAGTCACGTGCCACTTACTAAACCGACTAAAGTAGTTAAATGGTTCAAACAAATAAAAGAAATGGTTTATATTGGAAAGAATTGATCGTCTGATCTTAAGAAATATTTTGTTAGTAAAATAGTCTCATAAAGCTGTAATGATTTATCTCCAGGTAAAACTAAAGGTACAATACAAACTCCACATAAGATCTAAATCCTACGAGGCTACATCACTTGTCAAACAGAAAATTCATTCAAGTGAGAAGTCATATCAATCTACAGAATGTGGGAAATATTTTTCATGGAATTCAAATCTCACTCAACATCTCAGAACTCATACAGGTGAGAAGCCATATGATTGTAAAGAATGTGCTAAATCTTTCTCATTGAAATCAGTCCTCACTGTACATCAGAGAATTCATACAGGTTTGAAGCCATGTGAATGTGCAGAATGTGGGAAAGCTTTCTCAAGAAGGTATGAACTCACTGCACATCAGCGAACTCACACAGGTGAGAAGCCCTATGAATGTAAAGAATGTGGAAAAGCTTTCTTACGGAAGGCACATCTCACTGTACATCGAAGAATTCATACAGGTGAGAAGCCATATGAATGTACAGAATGTGGGAAAGCTTTCTCAAGGTCTGAACTCACTCAACATCAGAGAACTCACACGGGTGAGAAGCCATATGAATGTACAGAATGTGGGAAAGCTTTCGCAACAAGGTCTGAACTCACTCAACATCAGAGAACTCACACGGGTGAGAAGCCATATGAATGTACAGAATGTGGGAAAGCTTTCGCAACAAGGTCTGAACTCACTAAACATCAGAGAACTCACACGGGTGAGAAGCCATATGAATGCACAGAATGTGGGAAAGCTTTCTCATAGAAGACACATCTCACTGTACATCGAAGAATTCATACAGGTGAGAAGCCATATGGTTGTACAGAATGTGGGAAAGCTTTCGTAACAAAGTGTGAACTCACTAAACATCAGAGAACTCACACGGGTGAAAAGCCTTATGGTTGTACAGAATGTGGGAAAGCTTTCTCAACAAGGTGTAAACTCACTAAACATCAGAGAACTCACATGGATGTGAAGCCATGTGGTTATACAGAATGTGGGAAAGCTTTCTCACGGAAGGCATATCTCACTGTACATCAAAGAATTCATACAGGTCAGAAGCCATATGAATGTACAGAATGTGGGAAAGCTTTCTCAAGAAAGTCTGAACTCACTAAACATCAGAGAACTCACACAGGTGAGAAGCCATATGAATGTACAGAATGTGGGAAAGCTTTCGCAACAAGGTCTGAACTCACTAAACATCAGAGAACTCACACGGGTGAGAAGCCATATGAATGCACAGAATGTGGGAAAGCTTTCTCACAGAAGACACATCTCACTGTACATCGAAGAATTCATACAGGTGAGAAGCCATATGGTTGTACAGAATGTGGGAAAGCTTTCTCAACAAGCTCTGTACTCACTAAACATCAGAGAACTCACACGGGTGAGAAGCCATATGAATGTACAGAATGTGGGAAAGCTTTCTCAACAAGGTGTAAACTCAATAAACATCAGAGAACTCACATGGGTGCGAAGCCATGTGGTTGTACAGAATGTGGGAAAGCTTTCTCAACAAGCTCTGTACTCACTGTACATTGGAGAACTCACCATGGGTGAGAAGCCATATGGTGCAACAATCATACTAAGTGGAAAAGCTTTCGCTACAAGTTGTATCAAACTGAATATTTAATATGTTAGTGAGAAGCCCTTATAAGTGTGCCAAATGTGAGAAATCTTACTTCTGTAAATCAAATTTCACTCAGCATCACAATTCATATAGGTGAAAAGAATTATCAATGTACAGAATATTGTAGAGCTTGTTTTCTCGAAACACCTCCATGCACATCACTGAGTTTGTGGAATTGAGAACCCTATGACTAGAGGAAGTGGGAAAGCTTAACGCTCAAGATCATATCTCAATATGTGTGAAGTCATTTAATCTTGTCAGACTTTGTTTTACATATCACAACTCAGGGAAGTCATGTGGGTGAAAATTCTTGAATACGTAATTCGGTTAAGACTCATAAATTCTGCAAGCATTTAGGTCATGGAAGGCACATCTCACTGTACATCGAAGAATTCATACAGGTGAGAAGTCATATGAATGTACAGAATGTGGGAAAGCTTTTGCAACAAGGTCTGAACTCACTAAACATCAGAGAACTCACACAGGTGAGAAGCCATATGAATGCACAGATTGTGGGAAAGCTTTCTCAAGAAATATGAACTAGGGGCTGGAGAGAGAGCCTCCGCCTTGCAGGTGGAAAGTCCTGAGTTTGGATCCTAGACCCCACGTATAGACACCAGGTGGAAGCAGGGGCGGCCTGTGCTTCTGGTCCTGGTAGGGTGGAGCCTGTGAATCCCGGGGCAGAGTAAACGAGGAGGTGGAGGCTTCCATGGTGGTCCCCAAATTCATCTGTGGTTCTACACACACGCACATGCACAATTGAATAAATAATAAGGTATGAACTCACTGTACATCGGAGAACTCACACGGGTGAGAAGCCATATGAATGTAAAGAATGTGGGAAAGCTTTCTCAAGAAGGTATGAACTCACTGTGTTGAGGTCAGTCACTACTGCTCATTAAAGCTTTTGAATAGTAAGCCACATGGCTTTGTGGAATTCCCATGGCATTAGCGAATTCATAAAGGGGAAGCTGTATGATGACACAGGATGAAAGAAACTTTTGTACTATAGATGAGAATACCTACAAAGTAACATATATAGAAACTTAAAATAGTCTGAATTGTACATCAGAGTATATAAGTATTTCAGGTAAGAAATTAATTTTGTAATTAGCTCTTATTAAATATTGTCATTTCTGACACATCTGTAACAAGTGTTACTTAAAAGTTTTACTGACATGGTATACGCTGAACAAAAATCACGTTTGAATTCAGTTATATAGGAAAGACTACCTTTAACAACTTACATCATAGCATTCGTGAAGGTGAGTAATATGCAATGTAAGGTCGTAGGGCTCTTTTGCAATGTTCAGATTTGAAAGTTCACAAAAGTTAGGAAACCATTTTAGAGAAATGAATGTGGAAAATCTTTGAAGCAGAAGTGAGGCCTCCAAGTACAGTGGAACCCCTATGGGTAAAACACTACAGCAAATAAATTAGTAAGGTATATTCACATGAGCTTTTGGTCCAGTTTATGTGTGTCTTCTTGGAACAAATTCATTTCAGACTCGGGGTTAAAAGGTAACTTGGCAGCATAGGATCTACCACTTCAAACCAAAAGCAACCCTTTTAACTATTAAATTCTCTGTTGTCCTTAGTCCATCTTTCTCTGTTGTCACTTTTTGAAATATGTCTCCCACAGATTTATGTGTCTTGCTGAAGACTTGCTGAAAGATGGCAGTCACAAGGGTTGGACCTTGAGATTACCTCCACCCTGTTTCCAGGAGAGCTCTGCTCTTGAGCTGGCAGTCTTGCTGCTCTCAGCCTCCCAGATGGATGGGACAGCCTTTCTCCAGCTTCTGCCACCAGCCATGCTGCTTCTGACATGAAAGGCTATCTCCCTCTGGAACCATAAGCAAGATAGGTCTCCATTAGTCCCTTAAGTTGCTTGACTGAGTATTGTCTCACAGCAACACTAATAGTAGCTTGTATGCCTAGCGTTCTTAGGAATTTATGACCTGATTCACAGTAAGCATCTTGAAGACCTCAAAATCTAAGACATCACACACATACACACGTGCATGCACACACACTTATTTGCTTACATCACATGTGTTTAAGATTGTCTTGTGAACTAAAGAAACCCTGCCATCGCAACCCATGCTTATATGACATGAGGGCTTTTAAAAATCCCTAGTGAGAAAGTAATGGCAAGGGACTAAGAATATTTTAAAAAGATGTTAATTAACAAATCAGGCTATAAAACAGAGGTAGGCAGATGATTGGATACCTATACCATAGAACCACTTCATCAGTGGAGTTCCCTTTCCTGGGTGGTGGATTTCGTTCTTGTGGTTGCAGGCAGCAACCAAGCCAAAATGCTGCACAATCTGCTGGCTGTCTGCCAGATTGCTGGGAGGACCATCAGCACAACCTCATGTAGCCATTTTGAAAATAAACTGGAGAAACAAAAGCTGTTTCAGGAGGATAATGAAGTCCCAAGGAATCTGAAGAGTGGGATATCCAATGCCCCGCTGTACAGGGACACCATGCTTCTGGTATTTGCCTGAAAAGTATAAGTCTTGTATTTTTTGTTTTGGCTTCCTTTCCCAAGAAGCAGAATTGATCTGAGTCATCCTTGGATCAGTTTTCATTCAGTTCTATCTGGACCAGTAATATGATTAGCTCTTTGGGGATCAATATTTATTGACTGTACTAACTGCTGCCAATAAAGCAGTCTTTACCATGAAAAGGAAAAAAACCACTTTATCACACTTGGTTTTTGAAATTTGTCGTTTACACTCTTTGTTCTTTTTACTGCGACCTTTCTCACACTTGCTACTTTCCTGCCTTGTCTACTTCCATAGGCCGCCTTAAGGATACATTCTACCACAGGTACATCCAAGCCTGTCACATGATCTGCCTGCCTGACAGTGAGACAAGTCACTAGAGTTTCCTTTTTGCTCATCCAACATTCCTGTAGAATCCTGTCCTAACATTCCCAACAATTTCACACAACCACTTGGTGGCAGGCCTGAAAAGATAAACTTTTAGGCTATTTCAGCTTCCTTTCTCTTACCCTTTGTACCAGTTTGTGTCAGATGGAACTATGGTTCTTCAACTGGAGACCCAGAGAGTTTGTGAGCATTATGTGTCTCCTGACTGCCTTCTGATATGTGATTCCTGCCATCCTGGACTGTAGTCCCTTGGTTACTGTAAGATAAATTGTTTAAAAAAGTAAGATAAATTGTTGTCCACACCAAAGAAGAGTGGCTGTAGCACCATTGAATTTAGCAAGCACACAAAACTGGAATTCCACTGGTACTTTTAATCATATGTTGCAGGATAACTCTATTTGGGTCCAGAGAATGTGGAGAATTTATTAAAAGAAAAGTGTATGTATGTGGGGTCGTTCCTGAAAAATCCTGTGAAGTTTACCATTGTTTTCTAAGACACAACCTACTTCGTACCATACCAAAGAGGAACACATAACAGTTCAAGCAGGTTACCTTATCAATTTACAACCAAAGTCAGGATCACCACCATGGGATATGGGACACTTACAATATAAATACTGTAGAAAACTTTTAACTTAGCATCTAAAGCTAATGTCTCTGTTGATAAGGCTAAGCAGACTAAGCTGTTTGTGTCAGATCAGTAAAGTGTGTCCTTGCATCTGTGCTTTAAGTACTCTGCCTGACCCAGGCAGTGTCACTGGGCTGGAGCTGGTGCATCAGTTCAGAATCAGGCCAAAATTTTGGCCTGCATCTGGTGTGCAGGCTCTCTCTGCCTGCTATAGTAACTTTAGGAGGGAATGATTAGCTATTTTAGCCTGTGGGATGTCCCTTAATTTTGAGATTGTCAGGGTGTCTCAAATATAAACCTGGTAATTGGAAGAGCAAAGGAAAAGAGGTTGGCCTAACTATCACCTGTTTCAAGAAATAATTTAGGTTTTCTTCAGGATACAATTCATTCTCCCTCTCCTGAACTCTTTGGAGATAAGCACAATATAATCTCCAATTTATATTTAATGCTTTTGCCACAATTTGAAAGATCTTAGCCGTGAGGGCTGGGCCATTATCAGACCACAGAAAAAGGAGCAGTTTGACCCCATGTTCTACTTGTATTGTTACTATAGAAGCTGTTTTTGACTATATTAGTTATTCTTAACTTGCTGTGAGAGAGCATTCTAAGTCAAGCGATTTAAGGGAGATTTATTCATCTTACGGTTCCAGAGGGGGAAACAGTCTTTCATGGTGGAGGTGACATGGCTGTGGCTGAAACTGGAGGCAGCTAAGTCACTGCAGACATTCTGGAGAGTTTAAGAAGCAGACGGTCTCTCTTCAAAGTCTCTTGTTCTGTGGCTCCTTTTATCCGGTTTCCTACTGGGAGGTTCTGATCAGATCTAGGGCTGGTCTTTGTATTGTAAATTTATTAATCCAGATAATCTCTTCAGGTGGTCTCACAGATGATCTTAGTTAATGCCAGGTGTGGTCAAGTTGACACCCCACTGACCTAGGTGGGGAATGATTTTACCCATACCAAGAGTCTGTCCATAAATGCCAAAAAGTATCTATGTCCAAAAATACAGTTGATTTCACCAACATTCTCCAGGCAGCATGTCATGGGCCCACATCCCTTCTGGGGCTCTCTCACCTCTGTTCCAGTTTATTCGTGGACATACAACACATTTGGATGTCAGATCTGACTTGTTCAGCTGTGGAATGTAATATCTGGGTCAAAGAAACTGACTCATTTTTTGTGGACCCTTGGTGAGGAGCTTCATGGAGCTCATTTATCATTCCTTTCCCTAAGACCAGAGTGATTATCAGCGTTCCATGTCTCCATCATTCCTCATTCTTTGATTCTTCTCTTTGTGCCCAGTCTTCCTTGTCAGTTGTGTAGACTGGGTCTGTTAGCAATCCCACTTCTGGAACAGTCACTAAGGTCTGCAGTGGCCCCACTGATTCTTGGACAGCTGGTCATGCTGCCTGGTCTGCCACCTCTTTCCCTTGTGCCTTGGGGGAATCACTTTTTCCCCATCTCAAGGCAAGTGTTAGGGCTATGAGTTACTTTATCTGCCTCTTTCACCAGTAGAGCAGTTCTGCTACTGTTTGGATGTGTGCTCGCCATTCACATGCCGCAGGGTTCAATTTCTTGCACAGGTATCAGTGTCTTCTGTGGCCCTAAAACTTGAGTTGTGACAACTTTGGCCATATCTCATGCCTCATCCCGATTCAATTGGGTGTGGTTGCCTACTTGCAGGAAATGCTTCAGGTAGTTGACTGTAGACTCACAGAGCTGGGCTACTTTGCTGACACTCCTGTATCCCATTGTCTGAAGTCTCTGTAGGAGTCCTTCTGTGATTCTGCAGCAGTCTTCAGTTTTAGTTGCAGTAAGATCATCCACATATTCAGGGTGCTCTTGTTGGAATTCCAAGAGATCTGCATTTAGAGCCTCATCAAAGTCCACGAGTGATTGAATCCTTGGGGCATCCTAGTCCAGGTAAGTTGCCATATAGCCCCCTTTGGTGTCCATCCATTTAAAAGCAAAGATGAGCTGGCTGATTGGAAGCAGAGAGAAAAAGCATTTTTTTCCTCTCTCCTTTGTCTGTCCTTATCTCCTTGTCTTCCCTGCCATGTAGTCTCACCCATTTTAGACCTCTAAATCTGTCATCATTAACCTTGCTGTTTTTTTATTCTGTCTTTCTCCAGTGGGGATCAGGTTATTATAAGTCTTCTGGGCAATTTGTAGCAACTGAGACATACTCATTAAATCCTTTCAACTCTGGTATTTTTGTCCTTATATCAGGTGGTAACTAGATGACAAAGGCAATGTTTATTTTAACTTTGGTTATCAACTGTTTCCCTGGGGTGTCCTGGGATCACATTTTACATGTCCCACACAGCCAGAGAATATTTAGAATGATATGCAATGCACCTTAAATGTTGAGGTTTTAGAATGAGCTTCTACTTTTTCCTTTTTTTAAAATTTATATTTATTGTTCCCCAATCATACAAGCTTAATAGGTACCCTGGTCCCCCCTCCCTCCACCCTTTGCCCCTTTTTCCCTTCCTTTCACCCTCCTCCCTCCCTTTCTCCCAGTGCCTCCCCTTACCCTCTCCCATTCCCTGGAGCATCCTTTTGTGTAAATGCCAAACTTCCCTCTGAGTCCTCCACTCTAGTGAGCTGTAAGGACTCAGTGGCATTGCCCAGAGCCCTTTCTTGGGCTCCCCTTTAGTATGGGAACACTATAATGACTGTTTTATCCCTTGCCTCTAAAGATCCTAGTGCCTGTGATCCATGCTAGAGTTTGGGAGGGTCGTTGACTGTCAGTCATTGCACAGGTCATGCAAAAATCCATTTGTGGCTATTGCAGCCCTAACTTGTGTGGAATATCTTGCATATCATTGGTCCTCCCCATCTTTAGGCTCTCTGGTATTCCGAATCATAGTTTGTTGTTGTTTTCAGTTTTGCTGTTCCTGCACCACCCTTGGCTCCATCCTGATTGGAACTGGAGGCCACTTCCTAACCAAAGTTAAAAGGCTAAAAAAATGAAATCTTACTATAAGAGGAGATTCAAAGGTAGATGGAATAGAAGTAGGAGACCGCAGTGTGTGTGTGTAGAGAGTGTGTCAGTGTCTCATTTGCAGGATGGTTACCATCTACCTCCCAGTCTATACCCTCCCTGATTAGCGAGATCAAACTCCCTCAGTCGCAAGTGACTAAAAAGGTAAGTAAAAGTGAGCTTCACCAGATGTTTCACTACTTACTTGCAATGCTTGATGGTGATCTATTTTCTCTACTGAAGCATGATCCCCTCTCTCCTTATTTCTAGGAGCCCTCCTTCTCCTTCCCTCCTGTTTATAATCTTTGCAATTGCTGTAGGTATTACAGAGATTCATCTTTGAATATGTCATTAAGTGGGTTTGATACTGGGATCCACCTATTAGGAAGTACATATGGTGTCTAACTTTCTGTGTCTGGGGTACTTCACTCAATATAACTTTTTCTAATTCCATCCATTTCCCGGCAAATGCATTAATTCATCTTTTTTGATGTCTGAGTAGTATTCCATTGTATAAATGTACTACATTTTCCTTATCCACTCATCAACTATTGGGCATTTAGGTTGATTCCATAACTTTGCTATTGTAAATAGTGCTACTATGAACATGGTTATGCTTGTGTCATTGTAGTGAAATTTTGCTTTATGGGGGTTATTCCCAGAAGTGGTATAGCAGGGTCATATGGCATTTCAATCTTTAACTTTTTAAAAAAACACCCGACTGATTGCCAGAGTGGTTGTATAAGACTGTGTTCCCAACAGCAATATAGGAGGGTTTCCTTCTCTCCAGCATTTGGTGTTGTTTGTATTGTGGATTTTTGCCATCCTGACTGGTGTGAGATGATATCTCAGGTAATTTTTGATTTTCATTTCCCTGATGGCTATGGATGTGAAGCATTTTTTTATCGTATTTGTTAGACATTTCAATATCATCCCTGGAAAAGTTTCTTTTGAGTTCCCAGGCCCATTTTTAAATTGGGCCATGTATCTCTTTGGTGTTTAGTTTTCTAAGTTCTTTGTCACTCTGGATAATACAGCTCTATCAGATGTATGGCTAGTGAAGATTTTCTCCCACTCTGTGGGTTGCCTTTTTGCTCAATTTACAATCTCTTTATCTGAGCAGAAGCTCTTTATTCATAAGATCCCATTCATTGAGTGTTGGTTCTAGTGACTGTGCTATTGGATTTCTGTTTAGAACTGTTGGCCTAGCCCAGTCAGCTTGAGGGAGTTCCCTACCTTTTAAATTAGGATTTTTATAGTCTTCAGCCTAATATTGAGGTCCTTGATCCATTTGGAATTAATTTTTGTGCGCGATGACAAATACGGGTCCAGTTTTAATCTTCTGCATCTAGATCTCCAGTTTTGCCAGCACCATTTGTTGAAGATGCTGTTCTTTTTCCGTTGAATTTTTTGGGCCCTTTTGTCAAAGATCAAATGGCTATTATTGTGTGGGTTTATATCTGGGTCTTCAACACTTATTCATTGATCTACAGGTCTATTTTGGAGCCAGTACCTGGCTGTTTTTTTTATTACTATGAATTTGTAGTATAGATTAAGGTTTGGTATGGTGATACCCCTAGCAGTGTTTTTGTTACTCGGGGTTGTTTTTGCTATCCTGGGTCTTTTGTGCTTCCATATGAATTTTGAGATTGTTTGGTCAATTTCTTTAAAGAATTGCTTGGGGATTTTGCTTGATATAGCATTGAATCTTCATATTGCTTTTGGTAGGATGGTCATTTTTATGATGTTGATTCTGTTGTGATTAAGTAGGCTTTATTCCAGGCATACAAGTTTGGTTCAACATACACAAATCAATAAATGTAATTCACATACAAACCAATTCAAAGTCTAAGACTACATGATACTCTTGATAGATGCAGAAAAAGATTTTGACAAGATCCAACATCCTTTTATGATCAAAACCCTTGAGACAGTTGGAATGGAAGTAACCTTTATCACCATAATAAAAGCTGTATACAACAAGCCAACAGCAAGGATTATACTGAATGGGGAAAAACTGGAACCATTCCCACTTCAACCAGGAACTAGACAAGGCTGTCTATTGTCACCACTTCTATTCAGTATTGTACTTGAAGTCTTAGCTGGAGCCATAAGACAAGAAAGGGAGATAAAAGGGATACAAATCGGCAAGGAAGAAGTCAAGTTATCTCTATTAGCAGATGACATGTTCGTATATCTGAGTGATCCTAAAAACTGCACCAGAAAACTCCTAGAACTAATACATAAATTCAGCAGAGTGGCAGGTTACAAAATAAACGTGCAAAAATCGGTGGCCTTCCTCTATGCCAAGGAAGAAAGAAGTGAAGAAGACCTAAGAGAACCAATCCCATTTACTATAGCCCCTAAAAAAATGAAATACCTTGGTATAAACTTAAATAAGGAAGTGAGAGACTTTTACAATGAAAAGTTTAAAACCCTAGAGAAAGAAATTAAAGAAGACATCAGAAGTTGGAAAGACTGCCCATGCTACTTTTTACTTTTCAGTTGTCCAACTCACATTGAATCCCAAGTGGTTCTACTTACTTTTTAAATTTTTCAGGTTTCCCCACTTTAAACTTAAACAAATTTTCTCTTTTTTTCTCTCATCTTTGAATATTAAAAGTGTGCCCTTTCTTTGAAATTCAACTTAAAAACTAAGTCCCTCATGCTTCCTTTACTTGACCATAAATGTGTTGCAGGTCTCAAGATATCCCAACCTCTTTGGGAACTTGTCTAATGACGTTTCTGAGAAATGCAGGCCCATTATCTAGTTCCAATATCTAATTCAGTGCTAACTAGAACTCTAAGCATGAAATCACCTCCCTGGCTAAAACTGGGACTATATCTTTAGCCTTTTCTGTCTCAGTGGGAAGGGCTCTCTCACAGGGGTTTTACATATATATATAACCCTGCGTGTGGTGCACAAAGACGATGGTGTGTTGAGGAGGATCAGCCTACTCCGCCTTCAGTTGCCTGCTTGGCCAGTCTCTTCACAAAGACTTAGGGAAGTCTCAGCAGTAAGACCACATGTTACACCACATGGTTGATCTCTCCTTGCTAGGCCCTTTCCAGGAGATGGGAGAGTGCTGGTAAGCTTAGTTACATGGAAGTGTACATTAAGCCCCACTCAGTTCAGGTGAGTACGAGGCTATGAGACCATGATATTCACCCTATGACCAAATCAGACTGTAGAGCTGCCTGGATGCCATGATGTTTCAAGCACTGATAAGTATTTAGACACAGGTATATACATCATCTCACTCAACAACCATTCACTTCTTTTTTTTTTCTTTTCAGTTCTTTTTTTATTATTTATTCAAATGTGCATGTGTGTATGTATGTGCCCACACACGTGCATGTGTGTATGTATGTGCCCACACGCGTGCATGCGTGTGTGTGTGTGTGTGTGTGTGTAGAACCACAGGTGAATTCAGGAACTACCATGGACCGCCTCCACCTCCTCCTTGTTTACTTTGCCCTGGGATTTATAGGCTCTGCCCTACCAGGACCAGAAGCGGAGGCCACCCCTGCTTCTGCCTGGCATCTGTATGTGGGACCTGGGATCCGAACTCAGGACCTTCTGCCTGCAAGGCAGAGGCTTAACCCCTAAGCCACCTCTCCAGCCCTCACTCAGCAACCGTTCAATTGTCACACATGCCCATTTTAAATTCCTTTCTTTCTGTTGTAGAGGATCTTCAAAGCTCCCTGATAGAGACCTACTTCCACCCCTCAGAATACCATCAAAGGACTTAGGAAAAGGTCTCTTTTGGAGTGATCAAGCCTGCAATTGGCCTCTCACTGTCTACTCATCATGCAGATGGCTTTCTAGGGTCCTGTCTCCTTCCATCTCTGAACTTCAGTCCAGGACACTGAAGTCCTTCCCCAGCTCCAGGAAAAGGGAACCCTGGAATACTTTCAAGGATGCACACTTTCCCTGGTTCCTGCAACCGTCAATGCTGCAAGGCTCAGAAGCAGAAGTTTTCACCAACAGGTGTCTTGGAGGCATCTCATTGACCTAAGCCATGAAGGGGTGCTGACTTTGCTGGTGGGAGCTGGTACTTCTTCCAGATTCTGGGGTGTAGGCTCCTGCCAGCAGGTGTGAATATCCCTATTCACCTGCCATCTGCCCTGGCTGAGAAGGAAACCTCTCACCCATGTCTGGGGTTCCATCCTAGCATTCCCAGATGAGCCCCCATGTCCGTAGCACACTCTCCTCTATAATGTTCCCTGAGCCTTGGGGTGAGGGCCGGTTTCAGTGTTTAGGGCTTCACTATCCATAGTCACTTATTTTCTGCAGTTTACTCCATTGCTGTTTTCTGTAATGAACTTACATTGCAACCTCTAATCTATGGTTATAATGATAAATGATTACAAGGCAGTCCAATATAAAATCCTTATAACTTATTCTACACCGTTTATATCCACCTAGGGCCTATATTCTCTTATACTATAGGTTTTTTAAAATAAGTTTTACAGCGCCAGTTATGTGTTCCCTCCTGAGAATTTTAATTGTTTATAACTTCTGGTGAGAGTGTCACATGATATTTTCCATAATACTCTGTCTTCCTCTCTGTGCTCCCCTGTGTAGCAACATGCCTGTTCATTCTCTGTTTTTAAAAGAAGTTTTTTTGAAAATAAGCTTACAATATAGGAGGTGTCTGGCTGCTTAAATCTTACAACTTTAGTGTTACATGATAATCCCCAGCCATTCCTGTATAGTAGGCCCTCATTTCCCTCTTCCCCATTCTTCTATCCAACTTACCACATGTGATCTTTTATATCTTATCCTCTAAGGTTTTAGCCTGTTTCTATCCCTTGACCCCCACATAATGGACTTTTTTCAAATTTTCCTGCTGTTAAAATTATAGAAATTCCAAATTAAGAAAATAATTCTGGACATTAGTGCTAGCATCTGCATATAAGAGAGAACAGATGGCATTTATTTTTAATGTCTGAGATGCCTGATTTGGCTAGCAGTTCCATCCATTTGCCAGCAAATTTAATCATTTAATTTTTCTTGACAGCTTAATAATGTATATATGTGTGTACCTATAAAACTGCTTCTTGAGAAGTATATGCCAGTTCTCTCTCCCTCAGAATAAAATATTAAAATACTTGCATTTCCCTATGTGTTAATAAGAAACCTTTCTGTATATAATTATTAAGATGAAGTAGTCCTGTGTACAGTTTACATGTTCAGTTGCTGGTGATTCCTTCCACAAGAATGACCTTGTCTTTAAGTAATTTTGGTCAAGTTGCTCTTTTGGTTTGATGTCATTGCTTTAGCTGTATTTTGTGTGTTTTAGTTTTTTTCCAGGTTCTCATGTACTGAAACTGGCATCTACTTTGTAGCCCATATTCATCTGGTGTAGGAACGGACCGGGCAGGCCTGTATTGTCTGTATGGGCCACATGCACAAATGCAACTTCCCCAAGCTAGAACCTGGTGCCGTGCCTGGTGCTGCTGTCAAACTGTCTGGCTGAGAGGACCAACCCGGACAGGACAACTCAGCAAAAGCTCACGCTGGAACTTATGAGATATTGGGTGGGGTATATAAGCAGCCCAATATTTACAATAAACGAGCCTGCAAGCCTGCTAGCCAGAGCTGGCAAGTCTGCTAGCCTGCTTTGGCACTCGCCTGACTTCCAGAGTCTGTGTCATTGACTCCACGGCAGCTTATCCCCGCCCTCAAGGGTCTCTGTGGGCCCCCGAATTTGGCCACTCGGGGCCCTGACAGTTGACCTCTCTGCTCCTGAAAATCTAGAGAATCCAGTCACCAAAGTGGTTTCCTGAGCCAGCACAGCCAGTGCCAATTCTGAGTGCCAATTCTGGGCTACAATCTGGAGCTCCTGGTCCTTCTGCCTCAGCCTCCCTATTGCTGAAGATACAGAAATGAGCTCTCAAATAGGACTAAATTGTGATTGTGTCTTCACCTACCTGTAGGTTCCTGCCATGTATTTTCATTCAGGATCAGGAATGCCTTGATTTCTCTTTCATTTTGTTTTGTGATTGCAGAACTCTGAAGACTGGAAAACAGAGTAGGTATAACCTAAATCTGTATTCCTTGGCCATGATGAGTCATATATATCTCTAGAGTAAACTACTTCTTATCAATCTGAGGTGAGCAATGTGATTTTTCCATCTTGAGACCTCTGTCATGCTGTGACATGCAGCTGTAGAGAGACAGACCCATAGCATATGCTGGTTGTCCTGGAAATTCCAAGTAGTGAGTCTGGCGCCATCTGAGCAGGTAAGGAAAGCCATGTGTAACCAAGGAGTGGCCAGTGGTGGCCGAGTCTTCCTATATTTCACTGTGTAGTTCTCCACTCTAGCTTTGGGCAAGATTCTGTGTTGATTTTGGATGACAGGCAGCCAGTCCACCACTGCATGTGGCTTAGAGTCAATCCCCAGCACTCTCTGTAGGTCTGCCTTGGAGTGTATAATATAATCAGATTTCTGTAAATAGAGTGGACATTGAAATCCCCTTATCAGCAACTCCACACACACTCCCCAACTCCTGGTTGTACACTGCCCTTGAACTCTGTTTCTATCTAATGCCTCTCCAAGTACACACCTTTTTTATTACTATTTTGTTATTTTCTTAATTCATTTACCAGTTCTTTTGAATGAACACAGTGAGTTTTCATGCTTTACTACCCAACTGCATCTCCCTTCTGTTGCCACTGGAGATCTTCTCAACCTGTCTGCTGCCTACTTTAATATATTTTGTATGTATGGTCCCTGAATTTCATCAAAGTTACCTCTATTAGCATGTGTGTGGGTCCTTGGTGTAGCTTGGATGACATATCAGCAGGTATATCATTGAAGAAAATAGGTTTTCTTCACCTATTTGAGATTCTCTTATCTCATTTCTAGTATGTCACAGCCTGATTCTGTGATAATCTCACTAATATTAGGCTCCATTCTATCTTTTTTTTTTTTTTTTAGGCTCCATTCTAAATCCCAAAAGGCTCAATCCCCATGCGTTGTACCAGTGTTCCAGTGACCTGCACTGTTGCCCTCCTGGCCAAGAAACTGAAGGGGACACACTAACCCTTCCGTTAAAGCTCTTCTGGCCTGGCCAGGCTGTGGTGGTGTCTAGGCTCTTCCAGTGCTTCACAGCAGTCATGCACGTATCATGGATAAGGGAGATTGTGTACCATGGGAGCATTGGTCTCTAGAGATTGTGTGCAGGAGCACTTGCTGAGCTTTAATACTTTGTGGGGGGCCTTTACACATGGTCCTCCCTCTCCATGGCATTATGAGATGGCCAGATGAAGTGAAGGCAATTTTGCCACTCGGGGCCATGACAGTTGACCTCTCTGCTCCTGAAAATCTAGAGAATCCAGTCACCAAAGTGGTTTCCTGAGCCCACACAGCCAGTGCCAATTCTGAGTTCCATCCATTAGAGGGGCTGCATGTGCTTCTGGATTTGTGTCTTTGCTGGTCTATCTCACAATCTCTGAGCTTCTGTAATTGTCCTTGAATGTCCAGACACAGGGATTTTCATACCACTCTAAACCTCTTTTCCTGAAGTCTCAGGGTCTCTTACTCTCTCTCCCCAGGAGTCATTGTGTCATTGTGTAACTTGGGCAACAGTTCATCATCTTGGTTTATATGTTCTTGCTGATATAAGACTCAAGACAGCATTATATTATGCATAGCTAAAAAGCCCTATACTGTAACAGTCCACACCACTGCCTTCTCTTTCTGGATGTCCTCTCTGAGTATCCTATTAAAGTGCAACTGAAGAGAGACTGTGTATCTTGAATCAAATGTTACTTCAAGCCCAGTAATTGTGGCATAGACCTACAATTGCACCATTTCAAGGGCCCAAGACAGGAGAAAGTACTTCAAGTTACAGAACTGGAAGCTTCATAAGTTCAAGAAGATATCAGATGACATAAAGCCCTCCCAAGCTCATGAATCAGAAGAATAGACATGATCATGCTTCCAAGGCAATTGATATACAGAATCAATGTAACTCCAATCACGATTCCAATGGAATTCTTCACAGATATTGAAAAAAACCTTAAAATTCATGTGGAAGCACAAATATGAAAGTCATCTTGATTAATAAAAAGGCTCTGAAGGTATAACACCACCCACCTGCAAAGTGGACCCTAGAGCCATATAAATAAAAAGCATGGTATTGGCACAAAATTAGACACAGAACAGTGGATTAGAGTTGAGGTCCCAAATGTATGCCAATGCATCTATCATCTGTTACTTGATAAGGATGCTAAAAATACACAGTGGAAAAAGAAGTGGTGCTAGAAAAATTGGATTTCTACATGTAGGAGAATAAAACTGGAGCTGTATCTCACCCTACATAGAAATTAGGTCCAAATCGACCAAAGATGTCATTGTTAGACCAGAAATAGTAAAAACAGAAGAAAAAATAGGCACTCTACTAGAAGTCATTGGTTTAAGAAAAGAACTCTTTCTGCATAGGAAATAAGGCTAGAAATCTACAAATAGGATCTCACAGAACTGAAAAGTTTCTGTTCTGCAATGATACTGTGAATAATGCAAAATGAAAAGTTATGGAATGGGGGAGGTCTGTATGAGTCATATCTGGTAGGGAATTAATTGGTATACAGCATATACAAAGAGCTAAGAAAATTAAACACCAGGAAATCACATGGTGCAATTAAAAAATGAACCTTGAAACTAAAAGGAAGCTTTTTACAAGACAAAATTCAAATGTCTGCCAAATAACCTAAAAAGCATTCAACATCCCTAACCACCAGGGTAATGCAAATTAGAATCACTCCCACACTGCTGTGTCCTACTCCTATTCTATCTTGAGTCTCCTCGTATATTAAGATCTTTATTTAAACAGACTTTTATCTTTGGTTAGGAGATGACCTTCGATACCAATTGGGATGCAGGCAAGGGCAGTGCAGGAAAAGCAAAACTAAAACCAACAAATCATAATTCAGAACACCAAAGACATTACATAATTCACCCAGAAGCAGACCAGCAAAATCTGTCCCCATCATAAAGCTCAGGGAACCTTGCAGAAAAGGGGGTGGCAAGATTGTAAGCCTAAAGATGGGGAGAACCAACAAAATGCAAGATACTCCTCACAAGTTACATTTGCGGCAGCCAGGATTGGACTTTGCCTGACCTGCACAATGGCTGATATGCCAATGACCCCCCAAAGTCTAGCACAGATCACAGGGGAGAAGGCTTCAGGCAGTAGGATCCTTAGATGCAAGGGATTAAACAGTCATAATAGTGTTCCCATGCTAGTGGACAACCTCACTTTGGTGGAGGATTCAGAGGGAGGTTAGGGGCTCATGGGTTCTCCAGGGAATGGGAGAGAGGAAGGGATAGGCACCAGGAGGGGGGAGGGAGGGGGATGAAAGGAAAGGGGGAAGGGGAAGAGTGCAATGGGAGATGACGGGAGGGGAGTGAGGAGGGAGAGCATGGAGGTACCTATTGAGCTTGTATGATCTAGGAAAAAGAAAATAAGAAATTGATGCAGGTGAGAATGTAGAATGGGAATCATGGTGGGGGATCCTGAGCTGGCAGGAAATGTCCCCTCCGTATTTATCTTATGCCCTGCACTGTGTATGGTACCTGCAGTAAGGTTTTCAGACCAGATTTCTGGTTAGTAGCACCAGGGAGGAAAAAAGCAAAGTATTTTACTGATAGGAAAATGAACTGCTGGGCTGATTCTGGGAAAATAAAAAAAAATGCAGCTGAGGGGTGTGTGTGGGATTTTATGGTGTTGGACTTATGGGCAGGGTGAAGGATAATTTGGGTGAGCTGTACCCTTACAGGATGAATTCTTAGTCCATTGTCCATGGCTGAAAGTATTTGATCAGCTCTTGTCCCTGCCTCTGTCCCCAGGAGGTAATGACCAAGGAACATGAAAGCACAGGCTTACTGTAAGGGGCGGGCTTTCACAGAATGGGCTGTGAGGGTGAAGTATGGAGGAAAACTCAAGAGTCATAACTGCCATGCTCTGTGAGAGGGAAAACCTTGTTACCTGCACATGGACATGAGTCCTTGCCCAGGAGCATGTGGCTGCATGCTGAACTAGCAAGGGAAGTGATGACTGTCTGTATAACCAACATGCAGAAGTCCTGAGGACAGTGGGCTCTGTGGAGAGCTCAGGAGCTCGCAGAACAGTTATGGGGTGCTTGGGGTTGCAGTATGCTTCAGCCAAAGGCCTGAATTCGGGGTAGTGGTCTGGAGCTCCAGGGACCTAGGTATGTCTAGTGGCTGGAACAAAGCCCATCTCAGGAAGGTGGTGTGTCCAGCATTTCTGGGTCTGTTACCAGCACCAACTGTAGCTTCCTGGGAAAAAGGCTCAGACTCAAATCATGCACAAAATTATGAGTGGGAGCAGTAGGAATGAATTCAGGTTGAGTCAGAGGGAGCAAGAATATTGTGATCCAAACTGAGTTCATTTGTAGCAAGCACTAGCATTTGTGGCACTATTGATTCAGGGAGGCCCTAGCCTGAGCTCCTGAATCTGGCTTTGGACAAGCCTGAACATGTACGGATATGCCCTGGACATGTCCCAATAGAGGAACTATGCAGGTGGAGGGATGAACAACCAATGGGAAGTGGCCATCTAACCTGCCTCTGCAATGGCCACCTAGTAAATGATTGGTGGATGTCCCCTGGAGTGGAGAGATGGCAACACGTGATTGGACCCCTGACCCTATATAAGCTCAAACACATCCTTAAATAAAATGAGTCTGTAGCAACTCATCCACTGCCTGGTTCTTACCTGACTCCAGGGTCTGTGGTGACTCCACATCGCTCACCCCCTTGCCTCAAACCTCGATGCTCCTGCTGACTTTCCCCCTCCTTTCCCCAGCTGGCCCAGCAGGGATTTGGCAGCAAGCATTCATATCCTCAAACCAGGGAAGACCACAGCTAAAATATTTTTACAGGTATTAGTTAAGCATACACTGAAAATGGGACATATATTGTGAAACTATAAGATAAACAGAAGTGACATAGAGTGAGATTTTGGACCAGACATATTGTCTCCAAGTATACTTAATTATAAACTGTGGTCAGGGTATGCTGTCATTACCAGCAGTCTTATTATTCCTTTGATTTACAGGTAACATGCCTCAGTGGTCTTAAGACAATCAAGATAGGAACATGCAGGAAAATGCCTCGTTCTGGGCTGGAGAGGTGGCTCAAGGGTTAAGCCTCCACCTTGCAGGTGGAAGGTCCTGAGTTCGGATCCTGGATCCCACGTGTAGACGCCAGGCGGAAGCTGGGACGGCCTGCGCTTCTGGTCCTGGTAGGGCGGAGCCTGTGAATCCTGGGGCAGAAGGAGGTGGAGGCGTCCATGGTGGTTCGCGAATTCGTCCATGGTTCTACACATACACAGACACACACACACAGACACACACACACACACGCGCGCGGGCACATGCAAAATGCACATGCGCACAGTTGAATAAATAATAATAATAAAAACAATTAAAAAAAATGCCTGGTTCTACAACTGGTTTGGAACCGGGTTAAGAGTCAGGCTGAGCTCAGGAATGAGCAAAAATAAACAGAGGTGCCATCTCTCATGGATAGAGAGGTCTCCATCTGCAATTGACTATTTCAGGGGGTTCGTAGCCTCCATCTCCAGGGAGCGGGTCTTCGGCCTTGGCATCCCCTACACAGGCTCCCTCTGCCTAGTGAAACACGAGGGGCTCTGGTCAGCAGGGATAGAGTCATGACCGTACAGTCCTCTCAGGCACCCTTCCTGCCTCTGATGATTCCCACATCCTAGCTGCCTTGTGCCAAGGTGGTTGTCATGGTTTGAAATGTGTCCCCCATAGACTTATGTGTTTAGGAAAGTCATGGCAACTTTAGGAGGTGGAGCCTTGATGGAGAAAGGCAGTCACAGGGGGTGAGCTTTGAGGTGGATTGGTCCCACCTTACTTCTGGGAAAGATCTGATTTAGCAGGGGCAGTTATCAGCTCTCAGCCTTATAGATGAATGTGACTTAGCCTACCCTAAACTTCTGCCACTAGTCAAGTTGCTTCCACCATGAAAGACTGTTTCTCCCTCTGGAACCATAAACTGAATAAATCTCCATTTTTCCTTTAAGTTGCTGGATTTCAGGTTTTCTCTCACAGAAACATAGAAAAGAATAACTAGTACAGATATTGGTACCAAGTAGTGGGATATTACTGTGATTAAGATCATCTAGTATCACAAGATGAATTGCTGTGAAGTTGAGAGAAATTTGTGAAGTTGTTTTTTGTGAAGTTGAGAGAAGCTGGTATGAAGCAGTATGGCAAGTGTTGCAATGTGGCTAGTGTGCCTTTGGAACAGTTTATTGTGGGAATTTTGGAACTTTGTGTTGGGAAAGTCTTTGCGTCTTGTTGATTGGGCCAAAAAAGTCATTCTTGTGAGAGCTTGGAAGAGAGTAAAACTGTTAGAGACCCAGGGAGTAGAAGTCCAGCTTGTGATGGTCCAGAGAGGAATAAAGACTGTGTTTGGAACTGCATGAATGGCAAATGGAGCCATGTGTTGGCAAACTTTAGTGAAGCTTTGTCCTCATCCTGAGAGCTTGCCTGAAGTTAAATGCAAGTGTTAGGCAGAAGAACTTTGCAAAGAAAGAAAGTCTTGTTCAGAGTTACAAAAATAAAGCAAGCAATCCAGGAGAAAGAAGCAAAGCTGTGAAGTCTGATAAGGAAAAATGCAGTGGGAAATTTGAAGAGCTGAACCAGGTAGAGATAGCAAAATGGAGACTATTGTGGAACATATTAGCTCCATTAGTGAATCAAAAACTGCTCTTTTTTTGGATTATAGGAGAGGCCCTACCCTGAGGGCAAGATCCTCAATGGTGGCTCCCACCCTTAAGAATGCAAATTCTTTGGGAAGGGAAGAACTAAAGGACAGAAATCCAAAGGAAAGGCCTGTTTCTCCCCCTCCCCAGCATCAACATTGAAAAGCTGAACCAGCTCTGAATCGAGGGTGGTCAGTCTCCAATGCAAGGCTGTAACAGAATTTGGCAATATCATCCACGTGGTGGTGGTTCAAAGGCATCAAAGATGCAAGACAGGATGTCTTGGAACCCTTCTCCAAGGCTTCAGAGATTGGTGGAATCCAGGCAGCATGTGGTAGGAAGCCTGCAGTTTATAAGTCAAAGAAGGGCATTTTGCTCTGTGGAGTTAAAGCTTGGTTTGCCATGAAGAAGTAAAGACATTAGAGATGCCAGAGCCAATGTGGGGCATCTGCCAAGAAGGGTTGCATCTCCTGGGAGGAGCTAGCCCAGTAGAATTTTGTTTTGTGGGCTGTTTGCTGAAGGGATGGAATCAAAGACTTTTAGAACTGAGATGGTTTCAACAAGAAGTTCATCTGTTGGACATGGAATTGCAAGATTTGGAGTTTGTCCTACTAGTTTTTGGTCATATTATGAACCACTTTACTGGATATACCCCCATTTCTCCCTTTTGGAATGGTAATGTTTATTCTGTGCCACCATATGTTTGAAATACTAACTTGCCTTTTGCTTTTATAGGAGGCTTTAGACTTTGGACTTTGGGACTGTGTTGGGATTACTGATGTAGTCTGTGTTGGGACTTTCACAGTTGGACTGAGTATGGTTTGCATAATGGTATGTCAATGAGCCTGTGGGGGCCAGGGTAGAATATCTCCCAGAAACTCATGGCAGCTCTAGGAGGGTGAGACTTGCTGGAGGAAGGCAGTCAGAGGAGGTGGGCCTTGAGGTGGATTAGTCCCACCTTATTTCCAGGAGACTTCTCTTCTAGCAGAGGTAGTCCTGCAGCTCTCAGCCTCTTAGATGAATGTGACTTAGGCTGCCTCCAACTTCTGCCACAAAAGACTGTGTGTCTCCTCTCTGGAACCGTAAACTGAATAAATATCCCTTTCTCTCTTAAGTTGCTTGACTTTGGAACTTCTCCTAAAGCCAGGATTCATGGCCTCATGAAGTCCTCCTCAGGTCAAATTGCTTCTTTTGGGTTTCAAATGGAGTCTTCTACTCTATCTGAAATTTGCATACGCATTTCTGTTGGTTATGTAAAATCATCTTTAAGATACAAGGGACTTCAACTACATTGTCCTGCTTAAATCATAGTGTTCCTTGAAAAATGCCACACTGTTCCTTAGATAATATTATGTAAGAATAGATACATATCATGAGCATGCAGGTGATAGTTAACTTGACACACCTGGTATTAACTAAGACGGGCTGAGACCACACCTGGAAGGATCAGCTGAGACCACCTGAGAGGATTATATCCACCCTAGATTCCAACAGAACCTCCATCGATCTCATAGGATCCTCCCAGTGATGGACCATATAAAAAGTAGCTACCAAAGAGAAGAGATGCTTTTTGTAGCCGTGTCAGGAATTGCTCCTCCTTCCGGCCACTCTCCAAGTCTTCAACTATACTAAAGACTCTAGGAATTCTCCAGCCTTCAGCCATCACCCACTTGACTACCAGACTGAGCAGCTACTGGCAGCCATCGTTGAACTACCTCACCAATATCTGTAAGCTAACTCAGTACATTCCTGCATCTCTAGAGAACTTGACTAATACAGTCCTCTAAATTCCATCCCTTGATAACTTTCTAGGAAACTTTTTCTTTGAACTCTGCTCTTGCTGAGTGAATAAAAGTTTTCTGCAGTTAAGACTCAGGACTTCTGCTTCTGCCTAAGAGCTAGGTGGAATGCCTTCTGGTTCACCATTTCTCTAAACCCTTAGAATCTGTGCTTTGTGTGTCTGTTGTGTATCACTGCTTCACCTTCTTTCAGACATGACCAACACCTGTGAGCTTGACCCAGCAGGAATTTGTAACTCTCTTCCTATCCACAAATGTCTGGCTTCTCTGCATTTATAAATATATGAGACTATCCCTCTACCATATATTACATGTCTGATGATCATCTTACTTTCAGAGCACTGGCTGGTATGTTCCTTGGGTTTCTTGGGACATTGGTTGCTAGGACATGGGATTGGTAGCCCACTTCAGAGTTTATTATGGGGTATTTCTCTGTCTCTATCTCTCCATCTCGTCTCTGTCTCTGTCTCTCTCTTTCTATCTCTGTGTATGTTGGGATGGAGCTTAGAGGACCCTGCATGCTCATGCTATCTATGTATTCTGTCATAATATTAGCTGAGCCCCAAGATTTTTGGTTTTGTTTTGTTCATTTTTGTTCAAAACAAGTTTCCCCTTTGTAACCCAGACTGGGATGGTCTTATGGCATTCTTCCTCCCTCAGCCTCCCACATGCTGGAATTGGTGGACATGTCCAGCCACTGTCTATCTCAGTCCACTTTTCCCTTCTCATAATTAGGTTGTTGTGGGGGAGGTTTTTTATTTTTAGGTTCATGTGTTTGAGAATTGAAGATTTAAACCAGTGTAGAGGATTAAGGCAGAGTTTACTACAGGAGAGAAAGAACTGAACTCATGCACATGGATTCCACAATGGGCAAGAGGGCTGGAATAGAACTCACAGACATGGAGTCTGTGAGGGACAGTGGCTATGAAGACAGCTGGAAAACAACTCACAGACTCCAGGCCTTGGCATCCATGAGGAGTGAGAGAAAGCCAAAGATGGCTGGCAGAGTCAGGGGTATTTAGAGTTTTAGGCAGGCCTGGGAAATGTGGCTTTTCCTCATTAGTTAGCTCCAGTTTCTGCAAACCCGATTGGAGCTTTTGGATCTCTAATCTCATTGATCTGTTCATAATGAGGACCAAAACAAGTGATTTTGTGGCTGACCTCATGGTCCAGCTTATATGTAGTGGGGAACTCATCCCCATAGTCTTTCCTAAACAGAGGGTTGGGGGATGTTGGGGACTGTCATAGTTAGGCACAGGTGTCAACTTGACAGTTGAGGGTTTGAGCTCTGGGCACATTTGTAGAGAATTAATTGGTTGAGTTATGCCCAGAGCAAACCTGTAGGAGATTTGTCTAGCTGATGGGGAAGGCCCAGCCTATGGTGAGTGGGATTAGGCCCTGAAAAAAAGACTGAGAGGTGGTGGAGAGAGTTGGCATCCTGTGTATACTTGGCCACACATGCTGGTCAGTCATTATGTGGTGATAGTGTGGCCATTTCCCTCAGCCCTGGTGTTGGTACATGCTCTCCTGTCAAGCTGGACTAAGTAAGAATTGTAACCAGTAATTGCCAGAGAAAATAAACCCCTTGTTCCCTTAAGCCTCTTGATGATCATTTATCAGCCACATTGCAGGCAAACTGCAACAGGACCTTATCTCTGTGGAGGATTAGAGTCAGTTCCTCCAGATTAATAAGGTGTGTTCCTTCAGGTTAATCCAAGGAGTAGGGAATGACTTTTAAAGACCTTCACATCATGGCTGCTATAAAATTGCTTAAGGGTCAGTAGGTAAAACAAATGAAGAGTGACTCCAAACAAGTGTGCACATCACATGGACATCCATGAGTAAAGAGAAGCTACCACAGAAAAGAGACTTTAACAGTGGAGTGCATTTAAAGCTGAGGGTATGATGGCTGAAGAAACCATAGTTTAGTGTTAAGGTGAGAGCACTGGAACAGAAGCGGTAGTTGAAAGTCAGAGAAAATGGGAAAGTCGTCATGACAGCATCATGGGCAAACAGGTGGGAAAATTTTCTTTATCCCAAATGGAAAAGCCGAGTCCTCTTGGATGAGGAGAGTGAGGAGCATTTTATTGAACGTATGGACACAGAGTAACTTTTTAAAAGCTCCTTGAAGTTCAGCAATGTTTTCTAAGTTGCAACCTACTTTATAGTGTGCCATGTATTGGAAGGGTGGGTAAGATAGCAGTTCATAAGCACTCTCACTCTCACTCACACGCTTACCTGCTCACTCGGGTACTCACCTTCTACCTTAGACCCTTAGACCCTTACACTTCATCTCTTAATTCACATCCTTTCTCAGGGGGTCGTGTCCTTCCTTAGAAACTGACCTCACCACTATGACCTCCCACCTTTCAACCACGGACTCTTTCAGGTGGATGTCCTGTCTCCCTCACAGCCTGTCCTTCCAATCTGTTCATCCCACGTCTAGCCTGAGACACTGTGAACATTTAGCAAGAGATGCCTCATTCACATAGACCCTGGTGCAGACTCAGACTTGTGGAACTCTGTTGTGTCTTGCCTCTCACCACCCTAAGTGCTGCCTACTTGACCTGGCATCCCTTTCTATACAGTGAGCTAAATTCCATACCACATCAAAAAAAATTGTCATGAGAGTTATGAGCAGCTACTCTGAGGTTCCACAGTCATATTGTGATTGGGAATAGAAGCCAGGACGCTGGACCCTGGAGATACACTTTCTACCATTGAACTGTTCCTTGGTGTCTGGTGAAATAGCTTGCTCACAACATGTTGAAGTGAAGTTGATTGCTAGAATCCTAACTCATAGAAGTAATGTCTGCAAGTTGTGATAAAAGTTCTCCCCACAACATGCATGCATGATCATGCCTTTGTTTCTTTCTTCCTCTCTGACTTTCTGTCTTTCCCCAGTCTTCTAAATAAAATTAAAGCTTGCCTATCCTGGGCTTTTTCCAGGTCTTTTTAAAGACAGTGTCTTTCTAAGTTTCCCAAGTCAGCCTTGAACTCAATCAGCAGTCCAGGTTTCTCTCAACCATGCCATATTTCCTTCTGCCGCATTCTCCTCAGTGCTGGGATTGCAAATAGGGCTGGAATGCCCTATTTGACTTTGGAGGGAAGATTTGGACCCAGGTCTAGAGTCTACCCTTCTTTATATTAGCAGAACATTATAGGGATATGGAAAGAGACACAATTAGGAACAAAGCTTCAAGGTCTGTGCACATGACTGCTTCTGGAAGTAACTCAGGTATCTGCAAAGGCCTAACAAGTAAGACTGTTTTCAGACCAGAGGCCTTCATAACAAGTTTTAATGTTTTAGGGCAATGCCTTGGAGAAGTACAAAGAGAGAGACAAGTGTTAACTACAGCTGTGTTTAGCAAAGGTTTCACTACCCTAGCTAGTCTTTGGTTCTGAAAACTACACGTGGATGTGTCACGCTGACAATCCAAATGCTCTGCCTGGTGCTCCCAGATTCTGATCCCTGAATAGGGTTTCTGCTTGAAAGCTGCTTCCGATGGCTCCTTATTAGTGGGCTGCTTCAGGATTACCTTCCTGCCTCAGGATTGCCTTTACACACAGACCCTCATACCGTGTTGGCTTCCTCTTCAATAGGTCCACACCGTGCACCTCGATGTTCAAAGACAGAACAAGGCACAATCAGGAAAGGGGCCTTTTAATGATCCCTACACAGCCACTTCCCTTCAAGGGAATGCTCCCGCTAAGTAAAGGGCACCCAAGAAAGAGACAATTACAGCTTGGACCACCATTTCTTCCCTTTCCAAACCCTCCCCCAAGGAAGGATGTAGGAGTTTGGGAACCTTTCCAGAAGAGTAGCAGGCTTGAAAGCTGAGGGGAGTAACTGAAGCACTGGAGTCCCTATCTCCCAGCTTCTGGTGACTGAGAAAACAGTCTTGGGAAAGGAGGCTGGCTGCTGTCTGGCATCCTACTTCTTGCAATCCAAAGCAAGCATGACAAATGTGTATACATTTCCAGAAGATTGACAGGAGGTCTGACAAGCTTCAGCCCAAGGTCATCGTCTCCCAAGAGGAGCACCCAGAAACTCCAAATTTCCTCAAGCTGTATAGTGGTGGCTGTGGTCATTGGCTTTACATTTCACCTTTGTAACAGCAAGCAGTGAATGAAACTAATGGGAGAGGAAAATCCCCACAGAGACCCTCTGTGAGGGTGGCAAGGCTTGCAGCAAGAAGAAAAGCCATAAAAACCACCCAGAATGTAAATGAGGGAAGGGGACTAGATTTTATAAAGAGGGAGGAGGAAGCTCACAGAGACAAGGGAGATGAGGGTCAGAGGAGGAAGAAGTAGACAGGAGTCAAGTCAGGATACAGACCCAAAGAGACATGGGGGGGAGAGAGAGAGAGAGAGAGAGAGAGAGAGAGAGAGAGAGAGAGAGAGAGAGAGAGGAGAGAGAGAGAATCCTTTGAAAGCATTGACACAGTGAAGGCAGCTTCCAGACACTGTGGAAAGGTGTTTTGGCAAAAATGCATGTTTTCTTGCAGCTAAGGGGTGAGAGACTCGGTGTGTGAATCCTGATCATTAGCCCCAGTGTTCTAGAGATGGTGGCAGATAATGGAAATATGCCTGACGCTGGTACAGTCATCATGCATGGATGAAGTGCTTGGTTAAGGAATATGGTGTATGGATGAGCAGCTGAGATGCCTGAGGGCCAGAAGTGGTGTGGCAGAGGGAAATTTGTATGCACAGTCCCAAGAGTTAAGAGTCTGAGGGGGGCACAGAAGCAGGTAAGAGTTGTTATTGGTTTGACAATTCAGGCACAACCATCTCTTCCTCTGTTTTGAACACAGTGCAGCTTGGCACTGGAAGAGTGGGTCACATCATTGTGAGTCCAGAGTGCTGCCTAGCTCCTCCTTCCCCTGGAGGCCATGAGTTTCAGCTGGTTTTGTCTGTTCTCCATGAAATGTCCTGTGCGGGACTGTGCTCAGGTGCTCCTGGAACCTCTTTCTCTCCCAGGAGTTCTTTGCAGGTGGAGAGGCAGTGTCACCCTGTATCAGATACCCCATGGTGAGAGAGAGGCAAAACCCAGTTCTGTGAAAGGTGGCCATCCTCAAGGCCTTCCAGACTCCTGCCCTTTTCTCTCCTCCCCCATCCTTTGGAAGCCCTGCAGCCTCGAAAGGCACCACAGCTCCAGGATCAGATGGGAGCTGTATCTCTGCTTGGTTCACCTGAGTGGCAGCAAGGAAGCTGGGCCTAGAGAAATGAGTGTGGAGGCAGCGTTTGTCATTTCTTTGTGGGCTCACTACTGCTCTCCTTGCTTTGGTTCTCCAGGCCTGTGTGAGCCTCTGCGTGGCCCCCAGCTTGCATGTGCTAATCAAGGTCGTCCAGATGATGCCACTCCTGCTGACAGTGAAGGAGGCAAGCTTCCACTCTGCTGCCAATTGCAGCCCTGCTTTTTCTTCACAGCATGTCCAGGTGAGGGGCCACTCAGGCAGTGGTAGCCACTCACCCTGTGCACCTGTGTTGTAGCAGGCATGCGGCTGCTGGACAGATGCAGGCCCTGACAGCACATGTTCAAGGGGGTCCAAGATAGGTGAGTCTTGTGCTGGATAGGTGGCTGTCCTTCCTCTAGGGTGGAGGGCAGAATGGGTGGTAGCAGGTGCTCCCTGGAGAGCAGCTATCTTTGTAGAACCCACTGGGGAGTTCCTTCCTGTTGTGCAGCTAGTCGAGTGGCCAGTCTTGCCTGATGCTGCCCCCAGAGGGTCTCTGGTAGCATGGTGGCCAAAAGTGGACCAGGCAGAGATGGACAGTTTTGCTGCGGGATTGTACGTGGAAGCTGAGCCCAAAGTGGGTATTCACTCTTCCTAGGATGGGTGTGCTCCATCTGTGGATCTTCCTCTTGTGGAATGGTACAAAGGAGGGAGACACAAGGGTACTTGTGCAAGGAAGAACTGTGCTGGTGGGCTAGAGAGGGGCCCTGTGGGATCTTGCACTAGTGGGAACTGTGTGGAAAGAGTCCTTGTGGCCACTGCAGCCTGGCTCTGGGAGACTCCAGGGGACTCCCCATCAGCAGAGGGCAAAGAGTGTGGCAGGGAGGGCTCTGAGGACCTGGGGCCAGGCACAAGAGCAGAGACATGTGGCAAGTCAGTGGTGCAGCTGGGGGCCACAGTCTGCCCCAACCGGGCTCTGGACTCAAGCTGGTTGTGGGGCCCAGAGCTGGAGATGTTGCCTGGTACCATGCTGGGCTCTGGTTGTCTGGCTCTTTGGTTTTGGAACCATATATGAATCCTGTCCTCCAGCAGGCCGGTCTTTCTGGCCAGTTCTTCTGCCAGCAAAACCCGGGTGTGGGTTGGTCTGGAGAGCTGGTGCCAGTATGTGGAGATGAGCTGGAGATGCAGGAACAGGGTCATCTTCCTTCTGGCATACTGCCTCATGGAGCCCAGGGGCCAGGATCTTCCCTGAGCTGTGGGGGTCTGTATGCAGACCAGCCCCTCTGAGCCCTGTGCCCTTTGTCTGCACAGGCCACGTCAGTGTTTTCAGTTCTGAAACCAGATGGCATTCTGAATTTTCCAAACAGTTGCTCCTGGACTCGGTCCATGCATAGGGGTTCTGCTCCAAAGCTTCTTGCAGTGCTTCTTGTTGAGTGGCTGTCAGACCACCTTCCTGCATAGGGATGACCTGGACACACAACCCTCCGTGGTCATTGGCTTCCATCTCCAGGAGTCCCGTACAGTAGACCCCGAGTGCTCCCAGGCAGCAGAGCGAGTGTTCACACAAGGACAAGGTGCCACAGACCCCAGAAGGGTCCCAGCTTATGTACAAATCTGGCCCCATCCTACATGCTGGACCCATTCCCCAAGGCATGACTTCATATCTGGACCTCCATCCCCTAGTGCCTGGGCACCTGGCAAGCACATCACATCCAGCTACAAGAGGCCTCAAAGCAAGTGCACTCTTCTTGGTTGGGAAAACATCTACTCCCTGCCTACCTTTCTCTGCACCTCCTGGATCTTCGGGGTTGACGCTTTGGCACCCATACAAACCCCTTTGCATTTCTCCCCCTCAAGTCGTCTGCTGTCCCTAGCAGGGATCTTCTTCTGCCTAGAGCTCCCACCTACAGCTGCCCCTCTTTGTGCATCCACTGGGCTTTCCCTTCAGCGTCATTGGGGCAGAGTTCCAGGCTGACCTCCCATAATCTCTTGAGCTACACATCAGCCTCGGGATCAGTGGAAAAGGGAGAACAGGGTCTATGTGGGGCTCCAGCATGAATTGTGTGAACAGCACCTTCGTGGGCACTGCAGCTTGGCAGTCTCCCCAAACAGCAGAGTGCAAGGTGTCGTGTTTTGATCAGAGGACATGGGGCAGCCCACAGTAGCAGAGGTGGCAGGCAAGCAAGCGAGTGCTGCTGGGCACCCATGGTCTGTGTCCTACATTGTGGATTCCTGAAGGCTGGATTGCAAGGAGAAAGTTTCACGATCCAAAGCTGCTTGTTTTCTTCATGTCCTGTGGTCCTCATATGTGGTGTCTCCTACAAGGCAGTGTTACTAAGAGGTTCTAAAGGGTAACCAAGAGCAAGAGAAATGCTTATATTCTTTTAAGGCTTGGGGGGGGGCTGCTCTGACTGACCAGCAGATCATCAGGCAGTATGGCATGCCTGGTATTTGGAATTGATTTTATAATTTATGGCTTTTATTAAGATCTTCTTAGAGTAATTTTGCTTTTATATTTCTCTCCACCTCTGTTTTTGTTGTGCATATATATCTGTTAGCATTTTAAAAAATGATATCTGCTATCATGCTTTTTTACATACATTTTATTTTATTTATTTGTTTTACCTGGCTTTAGAAGCACAGTGAGTAATAATCCCAGCTCCTCTCTTTCCCTTCTCATTTCCTTTCCCTCTCACCCTTTCTTCCTCATTCCCTCCTTTCCTCCCTCCCCTCTCTTCGTCACTGCATCCCATTCCTTTCACCCTCATGCACCTTCTTCTGTGATTCCCAGGGTTCCCTCTGGATCATCTGCTCTGGTGGGGATTCAGGTGTCTGTGGCAGACTGAGTGGCCCTGCCTTGGGCAGACCCACTGATAGGGATACTGAATCTGTCTAGCCCTATCCCTAGGGTTCCTACTGCTTGAAATTATTTCTCCCCAAATCCTTGGTAGTTTATGGGGATATGTTGAAGTGTCCATCATTGTGCAGGTCGGATAAGGACCAGTCTCATTGCAGTGATCTGCTGGATGCAGCAGCCCTGCCTTGAGTGGAATGTCTCGTCTAGCCGTGGCCCTTCCCCTCTTTTTGGGCTCTTACAAGCTTACTGCCCCCTTTCCACAAGGTTCTCTGAGCCTTTGTATGGAGAAAGATTTGTCTGGCCCGATAAGGAATATTTTCTTTAGTATTGCTTCTTCCAACTCCATTCATTTACTAGCAAATTTCATTAATTTCTTTGATAGCCTCACAGTGTAGTGTTCCATTGCGTATCTGTACCACATTTTCATTATCCATTCTGAACTGTGGGGCTTTTAGGTTGATTCCATGACTTGCTATTGTGAGTAGTCAGAACAGCTTGAACTTGACTCTAGTTTTGTCAGTCTGGCAAAATGACAACACAGTGCTTTTAAAGGCATCATAAATGTTTGTGAGATGAATAAAGTTGACTGAAGATGTAGTGCCTCAAACCTCAAAAATCCTGACAGGAAGGCCTGACTTGCCAGAAATCTCCAGGAGTGGAAAGTGGAGGGGGGCACCATACTTCCAGCTGCAGCCTGAGACCCTCAGGAATGGCCGCATAGCAACTGCAGCTCAAAGTCCACCCACTTGGCTCCAGAGAAGCTGTAGCCGTCTTTCGCAGAGAGGAAAAGTCCTAGCTCTGCCCTCCCTGCTGACACAGGCTTCCACAGCCTCCACGGGGGACACTGGGAATTCCTTATGAGTCTGTTGCAGCCCCAATCCCTTGCTTCTAGGTTCACACCTCCCACACCACGCCAGAGCGTCGGCCAGTAGTCCCTGGAGCCGTTCCTTCTCTGCTTTCCCGAGATTAGATTACAGAAAAACTACCAATCCCAGCAGGCAACGTGTGCCTCCTGGGCAACTCAGAGCTCACAGGGCGGGGCTAGAGCACCTGTGGCTGTGTGTGGGGCGGGGTGGGCTAGAGCACCTGTGCTGTGTTTGGGGCTGGGGCGGGGCGGGGCTAGAACTCTGGTGGCTGCGAGTGGGGGCTGGGCGGGGCTAGAGCACGAGTGGGTGTGAGAGGGGGCGGGGCGATAGGATTCTTGAGAAGGTTCTCGATCCTGAGGATTTAGGGAGCCCCTGACACCGCCTGGAAGGCCTCTAGCTGAGGTGGGCTGCACACCTGTCAGCGCTCATTGTGGCTTGACTCTGGCTTAGCCGCACCCTCGGGGTTCTGAACGTGGAGAGGTGTCACCATGAGGGAGGTGCACAGCTCGCGGCTCTGACAGGAACGTCGTCCCAGCCTCCGTTCAGCAGCGGCCCGGAACCTGAGACCTGCGCCCTTGTCGGCTGCATTGTGGATCCGTAGCGTCAGCTTCAGCGAGAGCTCGGCAAGTGTCTGCTGCCCATGGGCATGGGTAGGTTAGGGTGGATGTGGCTGGGGGGCTGGCGTCAGAGTTAGTGCTGGGAGAGTGGGGGACGGGCTGAGAAGAGGGTTAAGGTGTAAGTCAGGGGCCAGGGTTGGATTAACGTTGGGATTAGTTTTTTTTTTTTAATTTTTCATTAATTAATTAGTTTGAAGGTAAAAATTTTAAGGATTTCGAGTTTCATTTTTAAAAGAGTTTTTTTAGTGGTTTTTTTTTGTATGTGTGTCATAATCAGGTGTAAGGTTTTTGTCTTCCGCGGTTTGGACCTTCAAGTTGCTGGTCTAAATACCTGAGCAAAGCAGCAGAGGTGAACAAGGGTTAATTTTGTTTATGATTCATGGTGACGCTCCACAAGCGCCAGCAGAATTTATACCAACATTGAGAGAGGAACGTACTTTCACTGAACCAGCTCTCTCCATCTCATCCCAGGGAACGGGCCTGCCCACCAGGGGCTCCCATTTCCGGCGCACTGACTCTATATCCGGCCTTGGTGGCCTGGGGTCAGGCCTGCGCAGGGGACTCAGGTTGTCTGCGGCCGCCTGAGCACTGGGGCTTGCCCGCCAAGGCGTTGGCCCCGCCCACACGGCGCAGAGGATGCTGGGCCTTGTAGTTCACAGAGCCTTTCTCAGTGGCGCTCCCGAGTTTACTCAATAGGGAAAAACTACCAATCCCAGAAGGCAGCACGTGCCACCTGTGGAGGAGTGTTCCCAGTCTGCAGGGTTTGAGCAGAGGGGCTCCTGGGCGTGACGGGCGTGTTGTGCAGTCGGTAAAGACCTGTGCCACTGTCGCGGTTATCAGGGGCCCTGTCAGGAACTGCGGCGACCTGCATGTTGCCGCGCCCAGTGTTGCGCAGCCTCAGCTATGACCCTTAGGGTTAGGAATGGACTGAGCTGAACGGTGGCTGAATGGCTCGTAGAGACCTGAGACCATGGTGTCTTCTAGTACAGCAGAGGCCTGCGCTCCCGACGGAGACCAGAACCAGCCAACTCCAGCAGGACTGCATTAGCATTAGGGTTAGGGTGATGTGCAGTCCAGCGACTGCTGCACTTCCAGGATCGACTCAGACTGCTGGACCCCCACTTGGCCCAACAGTCACTTCCTCAGACATGCCAGGTCTGTCCCCACAGGTTCCGGTACCAGAGTCTCCTTTCTAGCGTGACTCATTCCACAGCTGAATCCTGTTTCTAATAGAGAGCAGGAGTTCTTGTCCATCGGCAGCTAAACAACAACTGTGTAAAACATCGGGGCACCGAAGTTCTCATCACCCAGCTAACATCAAGAGAGCTGGGCCCTGAGGTCCCTGCATCTTTCTCCTTGCCTGCTTCACAGTTAGACTCTGAAAAAAACTGCACATCCCACACGGCATCGTGCACCAATCCACATGTGCAAATCAGCATCATGGGTGGGGCTAGGGTGCTAGAGACTTGAAATGTGAAGGTAAGTTGACCAAGAGTTACTGCAGTGAAGAGCCACGAGCCACCACTTGAAGAAGGTTTCCTCACAGCTGTAGTCTGCCCACAGTACAGCACCTGGCACCCTGCAAGCCCTCCTTCAGCAGCGGGCTGAAGTCCTGGAGACGTGCACACTTTCCTGCTCCCCTCAGAAACCTTGGGGTCCGGACCAGAGATTACATGTCCAAATGTCCCTTCTGAGGAGAAGACTCTCCTCTCAAGAGCTGAAATTCCTGTCTGCTTGAAGATAGACAGCTGCATAAAATTCAAGCTACGGGTTTTGAAGCTTTCCAAAGAGAGATGACATAACAGGTGAGCTTCGGGCCTGGAACTTATCCTTGCTCTGAGGAAAATGGACTTACAGGGGAGAGGAGAAACTGGGCCTTGAACACTTGTCAGTACCTAACCCCAGACAATGGAGCCTCAGACCAAAAAAATCCCAAGGTAAGTGAAATGAGAAACTTTGAGGGGCATGGTGGAGGTGGGCAAAGCTTAAAGTTAGGAGTACAGTTTAGAGGTAGAGATTTATGGATATGATTAGAGTTGGAGTTAGGAGTTGGGTCCGGTCAGGGTCAGGGTTTAGGGTTTAGATTTAAGGTTAGGGTAAGGAACAGAGTCAGGGTTTAGGGTTAGGGTTAGGGTTAGAGGTTAGGGTTAGGGTTAGGGTTAGGGTTAGGGTTAGGGTTAGGGTTTAGGGTTTAGGGTTAGGGTTAGGGTTAGGGTTAGGGTTACGGGTTTAAGGGTTTTAGGGGGTTTAGTGTAGGGTTTAGGGTTAGGGTTAGGGTTAGGGTGTAGGGTTTTTAGGGTTAGGGTTAGGGTTAGGGTTTTGGGTTATGGGTTTCGGGTTAGGGTTTAGGGTTTTCGGGTTTAGGGTTCGGGTTTCGGGTTCGGGGTTCGGGTTCGGTTGGTTGGTCTTGGTTGTCCAGGTGGGTTCGGGTTCGGGTTCGGGTTCGGGTTCGGGTTCGGGTTTCGGAGTTCGGGTTCGGGGTTAGGGTTACGGGTTTCGGGTTCGGGGTTCGGTGGGTGCGGGTTCGGGTTCGGGTTCGGGTTCGGTTTCGTGGTTCCGGTTCGGGTTCTGTTCGGGTTCGGGTTATCGGGTTTTCGGGTTTCGGTTTCGGGTTCGGGTTCGGATGGTTTCGGGTTCGGGTCGGGTCGGGGTTTGGGTGGATTCGGGTCGGGTTCCGGGTTCGGGTTCGGGTTTCGGTTTGGGTTCGTGGTTCGGGTTCGTTCGGGTTCGGGTTTAGGGTTCGGGTTCGGGTCCGGGTTCGGAGTGGGGTTCGGTTCCGGGTTTCGGGTTTTCGGGTTCGGGTGGGTTCGGGTCGGGTTAGGGTTCGGTTCGGGTTCGGGGTTTCGGGTTTCGGGTTTCGGGTTTCGGGTTTCGGGTTCGGGTTCGCGGTCGGGTTCGAGGTTTAGGGTTCGCGGGTTCGGGTTCTGCGGGTTCGGGTCGGTTATTCGGGTTTCGGGGTTCGGATTACGGGTTCGGTTGGGTTCGGTTAGGGTCGGGTTCGGGTTCGGGTTCTTGGTTCGGTTTCGGGTTCGGGTTTCGGGTTGGGTTCGGGTTCGGGTTCGGTTTCGGGTTCGGGTTCGGGTTCGGGTTTCGGGTTTCGGGTTAGGGTTTCGGGTTACGTGGTCGGGTTCGGGTTCGGGTTCGGGTTCGGTTCGGGTTAGGGTGTTTTCGGGTTTCGGGTTTCGGGTTCGGTTCGGGTTCGGGTTTCGGGTTCGGGTTCGGGTTCGGGTTCCGGGTTCTGGGTTAGGGTTCGGGTTCGGGGTTCGGTTCGGTTCGGGTCTGGTTCGGGTTCTGGGGTTCGGGTTCGGGTTTGGTCGGGTTCGGGTTCGGGTTCGGGTTCGGGTTCGGTTTCGGGTTCGGGTTCGGGTTTCGGGTTCGGGTTCGGGTGTGGGTTCGGGTTCGCGGTTTCGCGGGTCGCGGGTTCGCGGGTTCGGTTCGGGTTCGAGCTTTTCGGGTTCGGGTTCGGGTTCGGGTTCGGGTTCGGGCTTCGGGTTCGGTCGGGTTCGGGTTCGGGTTCGGTCGGGTTCGGGTTCGGGTTCGGTTGGGTTTCGGGTTCCGGTGGTTCCGGGTTCGGGTCTGGTTCGGGTTCGCGCTTCGGGTTCCGGTTCGGTTAGGGTTCAGGGTGCGGGTTCGGGGTTCGGGTTTCGGGTTTTCGGGTTTCGGGTTCGGGTTCGGGTTCCGGGTTCGGGTTCACCGGGTTTCAGGGTTCGGGTTCGGGTTCGGGTTCGGGTTTCGGGTTCGGGGTTCGGGGGTTCGGTTCGGGTTCGGGTTCGGGTTCGTGGTCGGGTTCGGGTTCGGGTTCGGGGTTCGGTTTCGGGTCGGGTTCGGGTTCCGGGTTCGGGTTCGGGGTTCGGGTTTCGGGTTCCGGGTTCGGGTTTCGGGTTTCGGGTTTCGGGTTCTCGGGTTCGGGTTCGGGTTCGGGTTTCCGGGTTCGGTCCGGGTTCGGGTTCGGGTTCGGGGTTCGGGTTTGGGTTCTCGGGGCGGTTCCGGGTTCGGGTTCGGGTTCGGGTTCGGGTTCGGGTTCGGCGGGTTCGGGTTCGGGTCTCGGGTTCGTTTGGGTTCGGGTTCGGTCGTTCGGGTTCGGGTTCGGGTTCGGGTTCGGGTTCGGGTTCGGGTTGGCGGGTTTCGGGTTCGGGTTCGGGGTTTCGGGTTCGGGTTCGGGTCCGGGTTCGGGTTTCGGGTTTCGGGTCTCGGGTTCCGGGTTCGGCGGGTTCGGGTTGGGTTCGGGTTCGGGTTCGGGGTTCCGGGTTCCGGGTTCGGGTTCGGGTTCGGGTTCGGGTTTCGGGTTAGGGTTCGGGTTCGGGGTTCGGGTTTTCGGGTTCGGGTTCGGGTTCGGGTTCGGGTTCGGGTGTCGGGTTAGGGTTCGGGTGCGCGGGGTTCGGGTTCGGGGTTCGGGTTCGGGTTCGGGTTTCGGGTTCGGGTGTCGGGTTCGGGTTCCGGGTTGGGTTCGGGTTCGGGTTCCGGGGTTTCGGGTTCGGGTTTCGGGGTTCGGGTTCGGGTTCGGGTTCGGGTTCGGTTCGGGTTCGCGGGTTCGGGTTCGGTTCGGGTTCGGGTTCGGGGTTCGGGTTCGGGTTCGGGGTAGGGTTGCGGGTTCGGGTTCGGGTTCGGGTGGTTCGGGGGTTCGGGTTCGGGTTCGGGTTCGTGGTTCGGGTTCGGGTTCGGGTTCGGGGGGTCGGCGGTTCGGGTTCGGGTTGGGTTCGGGGTTTCGGGTGTCGGGTTCGGTTTCGGGTTCGGGTTTTCGGGTTCGGGTTTCTCGGTTCGGGTTTCGGGTTCGGGTGCGGGTTTCGGGTTCGGGGTTCGGGTTCGGGGTGTCGGGTTTTCGGGTTCCGGGTTCGGGATTCGGGTGCGGGGTCGGGGTTCGGGTTCGGGGGTTCGGGTTCGGGTTGGGTCGGGTTCGGGTGGGTTCGGGTTCGGGTTCGGGTTAGGGGTTCGGGTTCGGGTTTTCGGGTTCGGGGTTCGGGTTCGGGTTCGCGGCGGGTTCGGTTCGGGTTCGGGTTCGGGTTCGGGTTCGGGTTCGGGGTTCGGGTTCGGGTTCGGGTTCGGGTTCGGGTTCGGGTTTTCGTGGTTCGGTCGGGTTCGGGTTCGGGTTTTCGGGTTTCGGTTCGGGTTCGGGTTCGGGTTCGGGTTCGGGTGGGTTCGGGTTCGGGGTTCGGGTTCGGTTCCGGGTTCGGGGGTTCGGTTTCGGTGTGGGTTTTCGGGTTTCGGGTTGGGTTCGGGGTTCGGGTTCGGGTTTCGGGGTCGGTTCGGGTTCGGGTTCGGTTTCGGGTTCGGGGGGTTCGGGTCGGGTTGGGTTCGGGTTCGGGTTCGGGTTCGGGTTCGGGTTCGGGTTCGGGTTCGGGGTTCGGGTGTCGGGTTCGGGCGGGTTCGGGTTCGGGTTCGGGTTCGGGTTCGGGTTCGGGTTCGGGTTGGGCGGGTTCGGGTTCGGGTTCGGGTTCGGGTTCGGTCGGGTTCGGGAGTTTCGGTTTCGGGTTTACGGGTTTCGGGTTCGGGTTCGGGTTCGGTTCGGGTTCGGGTTCGGGTTCGGGTTCCGGGTTCGGGTTTTGCGGGTTCGGGTTCGGGTTCGGGTTCGGGTGGGTTCGGGTTCGGGTTGGGTTCGGGTTTTCGGGTTCGGGGTTTCGGGTTTCGGGTTTCGGGTTTCGGGTTTTCGGGTTCGGGTTCGGGTTCGGGTTCGGGTTCGGGTTTCGGGTCGGGTTTCGGGTTTCTGGGTTTCGGGTTCGGGTTTTTCGGGTTCGGGTTAGGGTTTTCGGGTTCGGGTTCGGGTTTCGGGTTCTGCGGTTCGGGTTCGGTTCTCGGGTTCGGGGTGGCGGGTTCGCGGGGTTCGGGGGTTCGGGTTCGGGGTTCGGGTTCGGGTTCGGGTTCGGGTTCGGGTTTTCGGGTTGGGTTCGGGTTTCGGGGTTCGGAGTTCCGGGTTCGGGTTCGGTTCGGGTTCGGGTTCGGTTCGGTAAAAACAAAAGGAACGAGACAAACAAATTATAAAAAGAAGAACAAAAAAAAAAAACAAAAGAAAACAAAAAAAGAAAAAAAACAAAAACAAACAGAAATAAATAATAACAAAACCC
>JALPQD010000024.1:501848-572378 GCA_023101885.1 Typhlomys cinereus
GGCAGGCTCATACAGACCTCTGGCGGCCGTCTGGAGATTCTTAAAGAATTTAAAGATTGAAATGCCATATGACCCTGCTATCCCCCTTTTTGGGAATACCCACATGCAGCAGAGGTTTGCCTTGTAGCACAAGCTCGACCATGTTCATAGCAGCACTTTTAACTACAAGTCATGGATCAACCTAATGTCCAACAGTTGACGAGTGATAAGGAACAATGTGGACATCTGATACAATGGAGTACCACTCAGCCATCAAAATGATGAATATGGAATTTGTCGGGAATGGATGCATTAGGAAACAATTATATTAAGTGAAGATCCCAACCCAGAAAATGAAGTCGCTGAATGTACTCCCTAATAGTGTGCTGCCTAGTACTAAACTCACCCAGCATCCACACTGAGACACTCAAAAGTAAACCTATGTAACAGAGTTATTGCAAGATATTATGAACAGAGAGAGGGGTAGGAGGTCACCCAGAAACAAGGAGGAGGGGACACATTTATACAGCAGAGAAAATAGGCCACCTCAGGGTCGGCAAGTAAGTAATGAGAAACCTGTGTAAGTTCACAGACTTCTGTTCCTGATCTCACGCAGAAGGGGAGGCATATAGTCTAGGCAGATAAAAGTAAATTCATTTTGCAAAATGGGTGATGGACCCCTCCCTCACTGAGGTTCCTACTTTTATTACATCTAGCCCCTTGAATGTGCGATTATAACAAGACTCCAGTTTTAACACTTTTTGTCTCATGTGCCAGGGGGTGCATACAGTGCCCAGCAGGATGGAGTGAAGGGCAGTGCAGGAGGCCAGCAAAACTGCAAAAGAAAATCACAAACCACATTCAACTTCAGAGACTCGTTATCAATATCATCATAAGAACTAGCCAGCCGAATCTCTCCGATCCTGGAGCTCAGGACATTGGCGGAAGAGTGGCGCGGGAAGATTATAAGAGCAAAAGGATGGGAGGAACAACGATTTGCAAGATTCTCAACATAGTGGGGCCAACATCATAATGGGCTTGCATGACCCTACGCAAGTCCACCACTGTGCCCCATAAGTCTAGCATCTGTTAGGGCACCAGAGATCCTGGAGGCAAGTGATGACAGCCATAGTAGTGCTCCTATGCCTAAGGGGAACAGAGAAACCTGATGGGAAATTGGCACTTGGTCCTTATATGTCACGAGAGGAGGAGCCAGTGAAGAGTCAGGCAATACACAATAAAGGATCTCCTGGGAATTGGGGGGAGGCACTGGGGATGGGGAGGGAGGAGGAGGGGAGGAGGGGTTTCGGGGGGAGAGGGGGAGGGAAGGAACTGGTAAAAAATTTTAAAAGGTAATATCTTTGTTAATGTGGGGGGGGGGGAAAAAAAGAAAAAAAAGAAATTGGCTTAAGGGTCAGTAGGTAAAACAATGAAGAGTGACTCAAACAAGTGTGCACATCACATGGACGTCCATGAATAAAGAGAAGCTACCACACAAAGAGACTTTAACAATGGAGGTATTTAAAGCTGAGCGTATGGATGACCAAAGAAACCATAGTTAGTGTTTAGGTGAGAGCACTGGAACAGAAGCGGTAGCTGAAAGTCAGAGAAGTGGGAAAGTCATCATGACAGCATCATGGGCAAACAGGTGGGAAAATTCTTTCCCAAATGGTGAAGCCGAGTCCTTGTGGGAGGAGAGTGAGGAGCATTTTTAATCAATGTATGGACACAGGGTAACTTTTAAATAAAGCTCCAGGAAGTCAAACAATGTTTTCTAAGTTGCAACCTACTTTATAGTGTGCCAAGTATTGGAAGGTGGGTAAGATAGCATTCATAAGCACTCTCACTCACACGCTTACCTGCTCTTGGGTACGCACCCTCGTACCTCAGACCCTTAGACCCTTACCTTCATCTCTTATTTCACATCCTTTTTCTCAGAGGGTCGGTCTTCCTAGAAACTGACCTCACCACTATGACCTCCCACCTTTCAACCACGACTCTTCCAGGTGGATGTCCTGCCTCCCCTCACGCCTTCCGCCTCCCAATCTGTTCTCCCACGTCTAGCCTGAGACACTGTGAACATTTAGCAAGAGAGCCTCATTCACATAGACCCTGGTGCAGACTCAGACTTGTGGAAGCTCTGTTGTGTCTTGCCTCTCACCACCCTAAGTGCTGCCTACTTGACCTGGCACCCTTTCTATACAGTGAGCTAAATTCATACCACATCAAAAATCTTGTCATGAGAGTTATGAGCAGCTACTCTGAGGTTCCACAGGCATATTGTGATTGGGAATAGAAGCCAGGACGCTGGACCCTGGAGATACACTTTCTACCATTGAACTTTTCCTTGGTGTCTGGTGAAATAGCTTGCCACAAGACATGTTGAAGTGAAGTTTTGCTAGAATCCTAACTCATAGAAGTAATGTCCGCAAGTTGTGATAAAAGTTCTCCCCAACAACATGCATGCATGATCAGGCCTTTGTTTCTTCTCTTCCTCGCTGACTTTCTGTCTTTCCCCAGTCTCCTAAATAAAATTAAAGCTGGCCCATCCTGGGCTTTTTCCAGGTCTTTTTAAGACAGTGTCTTTCTAATTTCCCAGTCAGCCTTGAACTCAATCAGCAGTCCAGGTTTTCTCTCAACCATGCCATATTTCCTCTGCCCTCATTCTCCTCAGTGCTGGGATTAGCAATATGGGCTGGAAGCGTCTGTTGCACATGGCGGGATTGTGGAAGGAACCAAGTATCTGTGCAAAGCCCTAAGCCAAGTAAAGACTGTTTTCAGACCAGAGGCCTTCATAACAAGTTTTAGATGTTTTAGGGAAATGCTTGGAGAAGTACAAGAGAGAGACAAGTGTTAACTACAGCTTGTGTTTAGCAAAGGTTCACTACCCTAGCTAGTCTTGGTTCTGAAACTACACGTGGATGTGTCACGCTGACAATCCAAATGCTCTGCCTGGTGCTCCCAGACGTCTGATCCCGAATAGGGTTTCTGCTTGAAAGCTGCTTTCCGATGGCTCCTTATTAGGGGGCTGCTTCAGGATTACCTTCCTGCCTCAGGATTGCCTTTAACAAGACCCTCAACCGTGTTGGCTTCCTCTTCAAAAGGTCCACAAGTGCACCTCGATGTTTCAAACAGAACAAGCACAATCAGGAAAGGGGCCTTTAAGGATCCCTACACAGCCCTTCCCTTCAAGGGATGCTCCCAGCTAAGTAAAGGGCACCCAAGAAAGAGACAATCATAGCTTGGGACCACCATTTCTTCCCTTTCCAAACCCTCCCCCAAGGAAGGATGTAGGAGTTTGGGAACTCTCCAAAGGTACAGGCTTGAAAGCTGAGGGGAGTAATGAAGCACTGGAGTCCCATCTCCCAGCTTCTGGTGACTGAGAAAACAGTCCTGGGGAAAGGAGGCTGGCTGCTGTCTGGCATCCTACGTCTTTCAATCCAAAGCAAGCATGACAAATGTGTATACATTTCCGAAGATTGACAGGAGGGTCTGACAAGCTTCAGCCCAAGGTCATGGTCTCCCAAGAGGAGCACCCAGAAACTCCAAATTTCCTCAAGCTGTAGTGGTGGCTGTGGTCATTGGCTTTACATTTCACCTTTGTAAACAGCAAGCAGTGAATGAAACTAATGGGAGAGGAAATCCCCACAGAGACCCTCTTGGAGGGTGCAAGGCTTGCAGCAAGAAGAAAGCCATAAAGACCACCCAGAATGTAAGTGAGGGAAGGGACTAGATTTATAAGAGGGAGGAGGAGCTCACAGAGACAAGGGAGATGAGAGTCAGAGGAGGAAGAGTTAGACAGGAGTCAAGTCAGGATACAGATCCAGAGAGTAGAGAGAGAAGATAGAAGATCCTTGAAAGCATTGACACAAGTGAAGGCAGCTTCCAGACACTGTGGAAAGGTTTTTGGGCAAAATGCATGTTTTCTTTCAGCTAAGGGGTGAGAGATTCGTGTGTGAATCCTGATCATCAGCCCCAGTGTTCTAGAGATGGTGGCAGAATGGAAATATGCCTGACCTGGTACAGTCATCATGCATGGATGAAGTGCTGGTTAAGGAATACGGTGTATGGATGAGCAGCTGAGATGGCTGAGGGCCAGAAGTGTGTGGCAGAGGGAAATTTGTATGCACAGTCCCAAGAGTTAAGTCTGAGGGGGCACAGAAGCAGGTAAGAGTTGGTATTGGGTTTGACAATTCAGGCACAACCATCTCTTCCTCTGCTTTGAACAGAGGTGCGGTGGCACTGGAAGAGTGGGTCACGAGTTTTCAGGCTGGTTGTGTCCGTGCTCCATGAAATGTCCTGTGCGGACTGTGCTCAGCGTGCTCCTGGAACCTCTTTCTTTCCCCCAGGAGTTCTTTGCAGGTGGAGAGGCAGTGTCACCCTGTATCAGATACCCCATGGTGAGAGAGAGGCAAAACCCGTTCTGTGAAAGGTGGCCATCCTCAAGGCCTTCCAACTCCTGCCCTTTTCTCTCCTCCCCACCCTTTGGAAGCCCTCAGCCTCGAGTGCGGAAGGCACCCAGCTCCAGGATCAATGGGAGCTGTATCTCTGCTTGGTTCACCTGAGTGGCAGCAAGGAAGCTGGGCCTAGAGAAATGAGTGTGGAGGCAGCGTTTGTCATTTCTTGTGGGCTCCCTAACCACTCTCCTTGCTTTGGTTTCTCCAGGCCTGTGTGAGCCTCGCGTGGCCCCCAGCTTGCATGTGCTAATCAAGGTCCATGTCCAGATGATGCCACTCCTGCTGACAGTGAAGGAGGCAAGCTTCCACTCTGCTGCCAATTGCAGCCCTGCTTTTTCTTCACAGCATGTTCCAGGTAAGGGGCCACTCTGCTCACCCTATGCACCTGTGTTGTAGCAGGCATGCGGCTGCTGGCAGATGCAGGCCCTGACAGCACATGTTCAAGGAGGTCCAAGAGAGGGAGTCTTGTGCGGGAGTGTGGCTGTCCTTCCTCCAGGCAGAGGGCAGAATGGGTGCTAGCAGGTGCCCCTGGAGAGCAGCTGTTTTTGGCAGAACCCACTGGGGGTTCCTTCCTTTGTGCAGCCAGTCGAGTGGCCAGTCTTGCCTGATGCTCTGGTAGTATGGTGGCCAAAAGTGGACCAGCCAAGAGGGACAGTTTGCTGCGGGATTGTAGTGGAAGCTGAGCCCAAAGTGGGTATTCACTCTTCCTAGGATGGGTGTGCTCCATCTGTGATCTTCCTCTTGTGGAAGGTACAAAGGAGGGAGACACAAGGGTACTTGTGCAAGGAAGAACTGTGCTGGCTGGAGGCCCGTGGGATCTTGCGAAGGAGCTAGTGGAACTGTGTGAAAGAGTCCTTTGTGGCCACTGCAGCCTGGCTCTGGGAGGCTCCGGGGACTCCCTCAGCAGAGGGCAAGGAGTGTGGCAGGGAGGCTCTGAGGACCTGGGGCCACACACAAAGCAGAGGCATTGGCAAGTCAGTGGTGCAGCGGGGGCCAAGTCTGCCCACGGGCTCTGGACTCAAGCCTGCTGTGGGCCCCAGAGCTGGGCGTTGGGCCCACCCAGATAACGGCTGGGAAGAGTGAGCAGGGCATGGCTTAGCACATGGGATCAAAGATGGCACTGGGACTGCGCCAGTGACCCTACACATTACACAAGTTCTAATTGGCTTATAGGAGCCAACAGATTTATGTTTAGTCTGACCTATGCAGATATGTGCTATACTGGCCATCAAGGTAAATGGCTGGTGTTTCGCGCGCTTGAGTCTTTGTCTATATAAGCTGATTTGTACCCCCCATAAACTGAGATCTTCTTTTGACAAGCTCCCGCGTCAGTTGCCGAGTCTCTGGAGGGGCTGGGCGGAGGTGCGGGCGATCAGTCGTTACAGCAGGAGCTGTTGGTTTGAGTGGATGAATGAGTGAGTGACGGAGTGTCGCCTTACAGACTCCCTGGTGTCCACAGTCCCCTGGATTTGGGGAGGGGTAAAGGGCCTGCAGAATATTCCACCTTTCTCCGCCCGACGGCCTGGAGCTGTCCAGGCTCTGGAGCCGTCGCAGCGTGTGCCTGGGAGAATCGTCCCAGCACTGGGGATGTCTCCCAGTGCCATGCTGGGCTTGGTGCCTGGCTCTTTGTTTTGGAACCATATATGAATCCTGTCCTCCAGCAGGCCGGTCTTTCTGGCCAGTTCTTCTGCCAGCAAAACCGGGTGTGGGTTGTCTGAGAGCTGGTGCCAGGATGTGGGAGTGAGCTGGAGATGCAGGAACGGTCATCTTCCTTCTGGCATACTGCCTCAGGAGCCAGGGGCCAGGATCTTCCTGAGCTGTGGGGGTCTGTAGCAGAGCAGCCCCTCGGAGCCTGTGTTCGTGTCTCACACGCACATCTGTCTTTAGTTCTGAAACCAATGGCACTGAATTTTCCAACCAGTTGCTCCTGGACTCGGTCCATGCATAGGGGTTCTGCTCCAAGCTTTCCTGCAGTGCTTCTTTTGAATGGGCTGTCAGACCACCTTCCTGCATCGGGATGACCTGGACAACAACCTATCCCTCCGTGGTGGTTGGCTTCAATCTCTAGGATCCCCCGTACAGTGGACCCCGAGTGCTCCCAGGCAGCAGAACGAGTGCTCACACAAGACAAGGTGCCAAAAGACCCCAAGGGCCCCAGCTTATGTACAATCTGGCCCCATCCTACATGCTGGACCCATCCCCCAAGGCATAATTCATATCTGGACCTCCATCCCCTATTGCCTGGACACCTGGGAAGCACATCACATCCAGCTACAAGAGGCCTCAAAGCAATGCACTCCTCCTTGGTTGGGAAAACATCCACTCCCTGCCTACCTTTCTCTGCACCTCCTGGATCTTCGGGGCTGTGCTTTGGACACCCATACAACCCCCTTTGCATTTCTCCCCCTCAAGTGTCTGCTGTCCCTAGCAGGGATCTTCTTCTGCCTAGAGCTCCCACCTACAGCTGCCCCCTTTTGTGCATCCACTGGGCTTTCCCTTCAGCATCCTGGGGGCAGAGTTCCAGGTGACCTCCCATAATCCCTTGAGCCACACATCAGCCTTGGGATCAGTGGAAAAGGGAGAACAGGGTCATGTGGGGCTCCAGCATGAATTGTGTGAACAGCATCTTCGTGGGCACTGCAGCTTGGCAGTCTCCAGGGCACTTCCAAACAGCAGAGTGCAAGGTGTGTTTTGATCAGAGGACATGGGGCAGCCCACAGTAGCAGAGGTGGCAGGCAAGCAAGCGAGTGCTGCTGGGCACCCATGGTCTGTGTCCTACATTCTGGTTCCTGAAGGCTGGATTGCAAGGAGAAAGTTTCACGATCCAAAGCTGCTTGTTTTCTTCATGTCCTGTGGTCCTCATAGTGGGTCTCCTACAAGAGTGTTCTAAGAGGTTCTAAAGGGTAACCAAGAGAAGAGAATGCTTATTCTTTTAAGGCTTTGGGGGGGGGCTGCTCTGACTGACCAGCAGATCATCAGCAGTATCGAGTGCCTGGTATTTGGAATTGATTTTATAATTTATGGCTTTTATTAAGATCTTCTAGCGTAATTTTGCTTTTTATTTCTCCCCACCTCTGTTTTTTGTTGTGCATGATGTTTTCTGTTAGCATTTAAAAAATGATATCTGCTATCATGCTTTTTTCATACATTTTATTTTATTTATTTGTTTTACCTGGCTTTAGAAGCCAGTGAGTAATAATCCCAGCTCCTCTCTTCCCTTCTCATTTCCTTCCCCTCTCACCCTTTCTTCCTCATCCCTCCTTTCCTCCCTCCCCCTCCTTCGTCACTGCATCCCACTCCTTTCACCCTCATGCACCTTCTTGGTGATTCCAGGGTTCCCTCTGGATCTCTGCTCTGGTGGGGATTCAGGTGTCTGTGAGACTGAGTGGGCCCTTGGGCAGACCCACGGATAGGGATACTGAATCTGTCTAGCCCTATCCCTAGGTTCCTACTGCTTGAAATTATTTCTCCCCAAATCCTTGGTAGTTTATGGGATATTTTGAAGTGTCCATCATTGTGCAGGTCGGATAAGGACCATGCCATTGCAGTGATCTGTGGATGCAGCAGCCGGCCTTGAGTGGAATGTCTTGTCTAGCGTGGCCCTTCCCCTCTTTTTTGGCTCTTACAATCTTACTGCCCCCTTTCCACAAGGTTCTCTGAGCCTTTGTATGGAGAAAGATTTGTCTGGCCCTAAGGAATATTTCTTTAGTATTGCTTCTTCCAACTCCATTCATTTACTAGCAAATTTCATTAATTTCTTTGATAGCCACATAGTGTTCCATTGGTGTATCTGTACCACATTTTCATTATCCATTCTGAACTGTGGGGCTTTTAGGTTGATTCCATGACTTGCTATGTGAGTAGTCAGAAAAGCTTGAACTTGACTTTTAGTTTGTCAGTCTGGCAAAATGACAACACAATGCTTTTAAAGGCAATAAATGTTTGTGAGATGATAAGTTGACTGAATGTAGTGCCCCAACCTCAAAATCCTGACAGGGCCTGACTTGCCAGAAATCTCCAGGAGTGGAAAGTGGAGGGGGGCACCATACTTCCAGCATAGCCTGAGACCCTCAGGGATGGCCACATAGCGACTGCAGCGCAAAGTCCACCCACTTGGCTCCAGAGAAGCTGTAGCCGCCTTTCCACAGAAAAAGTCCTAGCTCTGCCTCCCTGCTGACACAGGCTTCCACAGCCTCCACGGGGGACACTGGGAATTCCTATGAGTCTGTTGCAGCCCCAATCCGTTGCTTCTAGGTTCACGCCTCCCACACCACCCAGAGCGTCGGCCAGTAGTCCCTGGAGCTTTCCTTCCTGCTCTCCCGAGATTAGATTACAGAAAAACTACCAATCCCAGGCATGTCCTGGGCAACTCAGAGCTCACAGGGCGGGGCTAGAGCACCTGTGGCTGTGTGTGGGGCGGGGTGGGCTAAAGCACTTGTGGGCGTGTGAGAGGGGGCGGGGATAGGAGTTCTTGAGAAGGTTCTCGATCCTGAGGATTTAGGGTAGCTGCTCTAGCAGAGCAGCTGAAGCCCTGACACCGCCTGAAGGCCTCTAGCTGAGGTGGGCTGCACACCTGTCAGCGCTCATTGTGGCTTGACTCTGGCCTTAGCCGCACCCTCGGGGTTTCTGAAGTGGAGAGTGTCACCATGAGGGTGTCACAGGGTGCACAGCTCGCGCCCTGACAGAACGTCGTCCCAGCCTCCGTTCAGCAGCGGCCCGGAACCTGAGACCTGCGCCCTTGTCGGCTGCATTGTGGACCCGTAGCGTCAGCTTCAGCGAGAGCTCGGCAAGTGTCTGCTGCCCATGGGCATGGGTAGGGTTAGGGTGGATGTGGCTGGAGGGCTGGCATCAGAGTTAGTGCTGGGAGAGTGGGGGACAGGGCCTGAGAAGAGGGTTAACGTGTAAGTCAGGGGCCAGGGTTGGATTAAGGTTGGGATTAGTTTTTTTTTTAATTTTTCATTAATTAATTAGTTTGTAGGTAAAAATTTTAAGGATTTCGAGTTTCATTTTTAAAAGAGTTTTTTCAGTTTTTTTTTTTTTTTTTTTTTGTATGTGTGAGATAATCAGGTGTAAGGTTTTTGTCTTCCGCGGTTTGGACCTTCAAGTTGCTGGTCTAAATACCTGAGCAAAGCAGCACAGGTGAACAAAGGTTAATTTTGTTTATGATTCATGGTGACGCTCCACCAGCGCCAGCAGAATTTATACAACATTGAGCAGAGAGACGTACTTTCACTAAACAAGCTCTCCCCCATCCCATCCCAGGGAACGGGCCTGCCCACCAGGGGCTCCCATTTCCGGCGCACTGACTCAACGGCCTGGGGGGCCGGGGTCAGGCCTGCGCAGGGACTCAGGTTGTCTGTGCTGCGGCGCCTGAGCACCGGGGCTTGCCCCCGCGGCGTTGGCCCCGCCCACACGGCGCAGAGGATGCTGGGCCTTGTAGTTCACAGAGCCTTTCTCAGTGGCGCTCCCGAGTTTACTCAATAGGGAAAACACTACAATCCCAGAAGGCAGCACGCGCCACCTGTGGAGGAGTGTTCCCAGTCTGCAGGGTTTCAGCAGAGGGGCTCCTGGGGTGACGGCGTGTTGTGCAGTCGGTAAGACCTGTGCCCCTGTCCCGGTATCAGGGCCTGTCAGGAGCTGCGGCGACCTGCACGTTGCCGCGCCCAGTGTTGCGCAGCCTCAGCTGTGACCCTTAGGGTTAGGAATGGACTGAGCTGAACGGTGGCTGAATGGCTCACAGAGACCTGAGACCATGGTGTCTTCTAGTAGAGCAGAGGCCTGCGCTCCCGACGGAGACCAGAGCCAGCCAACTCCAGCAGGACTGCATTAGCATTAGGGTTAGGGTGATGTGCAGCCCCGCGACTGCTGCACTTCCAGGATCGCTCAGACTGCTGGACCCACTTGGCCCAACAGTCACTTCCTCAGACATGCCAGGCTGTCCCCCAGGTTCCGGTCAAGAGTCTCCTTTCTAGCGTGACTCATTCCACAGCTGAATCCGTTTCTAATAGAAGAAGGAGTTCTGTCCATCGGCAGCTAAACAACTGTGTAAAACACCGGGGCTCCGAGGTTTCCATCACCCAGCTAACATCAAGAGAGCTGGGCCCTGAGGTCCCTGCATTTTCTTCCTTGCCTGCTTCACAGTTAGACTCTGAAAAAACTGCACATCCCACATGGCATCGTGCACCAATCCACATGTGCAAATCAGCATCATGGGGGGCAGGGTGCGGAGACTTGAAATGTGAAGGTAAGCTGACCAAGAGTTACTGCAGTGAAGAGCCACGAGCCACCACTTGAAGAAGGGTTTCCTCACAGCTGTGGTCTGCCCAGTACAGCACCTGCCATCTTGCAAGCCCTCTTCAGCAGCGGGCTGAAGTCCTGGAGACGGTGCACACTTTCCTGCTCCCCTCAGAAACCCGGGTCGGAGAGAGATTACTGTCCAACTGTCCCTTCTGGGAGAAGACTCTCCTCTAAGAGCTGAAATTCCTGTCTGCTTGAAGATACACAGCTGCATAAAATTCAAGCTTGGGTTTTAAGGTTTCCACAGAGATGACATAACAGGTGAGCTTCGGCCTGGAACTTATCTTGCTCTGAGCAAGGGAGAGAGGAGAAACTGGCCTTGAACATTGTCAGTACACTAACCCAGACAATGGAAGCCTCAGAAAAAGAAAACCCAAGGTAAGTGAAAAGAATTTGTGGGGGCATGGTGGGGTTGGCAGACATTAAGTTAGGAGTACAGTTCAGAGAGAGAGGTTTACGAATAGGAGTTAGAGTTGGAGTTAGGAGTTTGGATTAGGGTTAGGGAGGAGTCGGGGTGAGAGTCGGATCAAGGCAGGTCAGGGTCAGGTAGGGTCAGGGATTAAGGGTTGGGGTTAGGATTTAGGTTAGGATTTGAATTCGGGTTGGGTTGGTGGTGTTAGGGTTTAGGGTTGGTTAGGGTTTAGGTTCGAGGTTCGGTTAGGGTTAGGGTTTTAGGGTATGGGTTAGGGTTAGGGGTTAGGGTTAGGGTTTGGGTAGGTTAGGTTTAGGGTTTAGGGTTGGGGTTAGGTTCGGGTAGTTTAGGTTTGGGTTGAGGTTTAGGTTTAGTTAGGTTTGGTTTGTTAGTAGGGGTAGGGGTTAGGGGTTAGTTTAGGTTTAGGGTAGGGTTAGGGTATGGTTAGCGGTCTGGTTTATGGGTTAGGTTATAGGTTTGTTAGGTTAAGGGTTAGGTTAGGGTTAGGGTTGGGATTAGGGTTAGGGGTGTTAGTGGTTAGGGTTAGGGTTAGGGTTTTAGTGTTAGGGTTTAGGGTTTGTTTGGGTTAGAGGTTAGGGTTGATGGTTGTTGGTTAGGTTAAGGTTGGGTTAGAGGTTAGGGGGGTTGTTAGGGTTTATTGGTTAGGTTTAGTTTTGGGTTCGGGTTAGGTTGTTTGGTGGGGTTTAGGAGTTAGAGGTTTAGAGTTCGGGTTAGATTAGGGTTTAGTGTTAGGTTAGGGTTAAGGGTTGGTTAGGGTTAGGTTGAGTTAGGTTTAGTGTAGGGTTTAGTGTTTAGGGTTAGGGTTAGGTTAGTAGGGTTAGGGTTAGGGTTAGGGTTTTAGGTGTTGGTTTAGGGTGGGTTAGTGTTTAGGGGTCAGTGTTAGGGTCAGGGTCAGGTTGATGTGTTCGTGGGTCAGTCAGGGTCAGAGTTAGCCAGCTAGATTCAGGGTCACGGTCATGGTCCGGATGATGTCAAGATCATGGTGAAGGTCATGGTCAGTGTCAGGGTCAGGGTCAGGGTCAGGCGTCACAAGGTCAGCATTAGTGTCAGTTTTGAAGGTCAGGGTCCAGGTCCCAGGGTCAGGTTAGAAGCTTACAGTCAGGGTCAGCGTCAGGGTCGGGTTTAGGTTAGGGTAAAGGTTCCCGGGTTCGGGTTCAGGGTCAGGGTCCGTATCAGGGTTAGGGTAGAAGCTAGGGTCAGGGTCAGGGTTCTCAGAGTTACTGTTAGGGTTATGTTTATGGTTAGGGTTTAGGATAAGGGTTAGGTATTTAGGATTCTGGGTCTGGGTCAGGGTGAGGGTGTGAGTATGAAGCGGCAGCGTTCAAGGACAGGGTCAGAGTTGAAAGCTAGGGTTCAAGGTCAGTGTCAAGGTTCAAGGGCACATCATGGTCACGCGTCAAGTTCAGGGTCAGAGTCAGGTTTAAGGTCAGTTTTCGGTGTATGTTCAGGCATTAGGGTTTAGGGTTTTAGAATTGCTTTAGGGTTAGGGTTTAGGGTCACGGTTTAGGGTTTAGGGTTCGGGTTAGGGTTAGGGTTGGGTTTTGGGGGGGGTTGCGGGTTAGAGTTTAGGTTTTAGGGTTGGGGTTAGTTAGGTGTTAGTGGTTCGGGTTTTAGTGTTAGGCTTAGGGTCTGTTATGGTTAGGGATTATGGTTGGTTGAAGGTTAGGGGTCAGGTTCATGGTCAGAGTTTCAGAGTTCGAAGAGCTAGAGTCAGGTCAGGTTTCGGTCCTGGTCAGTAGAGGGTCAGAGTCAGGGTGAAGGTCACGATTCCAGGGTCAGTTGAAGGCCGGTCAATGGTCATCCGTCAGGGTTGAAGTAGAGTCAGGGTTAGGGTGTTTAGGGTAAAAGGTCAGGGTTGGGTCTGGATCAGTGTCAGGGTCAGTATCAGGGTCAGGTTAGAAGCTTTAGCGTCAGGGTCAGAGTCAGGGAATCAGGGTCCGGTTAGGGGTTAGACGCTTAAGGTAATTGGTCCTCTCAAGGTCGGGTCAGGGTATAAAAACTGCTCAGGTTCCGGTCAGAAGATTATCGTCACGGTCAGGGTCAGTTTCAGGTCACGGGTAGAAGTCGAGTCCATGTCCGGGTCAGGATGAAGATTCAGGGTCCGTGTATAGGTTCAGGACTGAGCGTCAGGGCTCAGGGTCAGGCTTAGGGTCTGAGTTAAACGCCAGTGTCAGGGCAGAGTCAGGGTTAAGGGTTAGGGTCAGGGTTCAGGATGTCAGGTCACGTGTTCAGGATTGAGGTGAGGGTCAGGTCAGGGTAGTGTCTGGGGTCAGGGTCAGGGTCAGGGTCTAATATCGATTCAGGGTCATGTTCAGGATTCTAGAAAGCTAGGGTCAGGTCCGGGTCAGGGTTTAGTGTCAGTGTAAGGGTAGAAGATTAGAGACATGTACAGGGTCAGGGTAAGTGTCCGTGTATAAGATAGGGTCCGGGTCAGGGATAGGGTCAGGGTTTTAAAAGCTAGGGTCAGGGTCAGGGGGTTCAGGGTTAAGGGTCACGGTCAAGGTCAATGGTCAAGTTTCAGGGTTAGGGTCATGGTCAGGTTTAGGGCAGGTGGTCGGGTCAGAGTCACAGACAGGTTAGTAGCTCCGGTCAGGGTCAGGGGGTAAGACGCTAGGGTCAGGGTCTCAGTGTCAAGGTCACGGTCAGGGTCACGGTCAAGCTTCAGGGTCTAGGGTCACGTTTAGGTTAGGGTTCAGGGATAGGGGTTAGGGTTAGGTTTAGGGTAGGGTTAGGGTTTGTTTAGGGTTAGGGTTAGGTTTAGGGTTAGGGTTAGGGTTTGGGTTAGGGTTAAGTTTAGGGTTTAGGTTTTAGGGTTTAGGGTTAGGTTAGGGTTTTGGTTAGGGTAGGTTAGGTTGTTAGGGTTAGGGTTCGGGTTATAGGGTTAGGGTTAGGGTTAGGGTTTGTTTTAGGTTAGGTTGGGTCAGAGTCAGGTTGAAGATTATTAGGGTTAGGTTTCAGGGGTCAGGGTTTAGAAGCTCAGAGTTAGGGTCAGGTCAAGGTCATGGTCAGGATGGAAGTCCCGAAGTGAGGGTGAAGTTCAGGGTCAGGTCAGGGTCAGATCAGAATTAGCTATCAGAGTCCGTTCAGGGGTCCGGGTCAGGGTGACGGTTCAGGGTGGATGAAGGTCCGGTGTCAGGGTTAACGCTAGGCGTCCGGGTCATGTCCAGGGGTCAGTGTTAGGGGTTATGGTTAAAGGTCACGGTTCGTCTCAGGATCGGTAGGGTCAGTTCAGTGTATATGGGTTCCACGGGTTAGAAGCTAGTTCCGGGTCAGACGTCAGGATCAGGGTCAGCCGTTAGGGGTTTCGAAAAGCCTTAGGGATCATGTTCATGATCCTGTTCGTGTAGGGTCTAAAAATAGGCTCAGGGCCGGGTCAGACGATAGGGTCCGGTTCAAGGGACAGTGTGTCGTGTCAGGGTTAGCAGTAGAGTCACTGTCAGGTCGGATGAGCTCAGGCTCAGGGATCAGGTTCAAAAGCAGAGTTTAGAAGCCAGTGCCGGGTCAGGGGTCAGTGTCAAGGTCAGTGTCCGGATAAGGGTCAGGTCAGGGTGAGGAGTTCGTTCAGGTCGTCCGTGGTCTAATATGTGTCAGGGCCCTGGTCCAGGTCCGAAGGCCAGGGTCAGGTCAGGGGCAGGGTTTAGTGTCAGGGTCAGGGTTAGAATCTAGAGTTCCGGTCAGGGTAAGTGTCAGGGGGTCTTAAGATAGCCTCAGAGTCAGGGATCAGGGTCAGGGTTTGAAGGCTAGTGGTCATTTCCGGGTCAGAGTTGAAGTAGGGGTCAGTGTCAGCGTCAGTATCAGGTTTAAAGCTAAGGTCCGGGTTAGGTCAGGTTCAAGGTGAGATTCCAGTCAGGGTCCAGGGGTCAGGGTCAGGGTCAGTTACTAAGATAGGGTAGCGCAAGTCAAGGTCAGGGTCAAAGAAGGTCAGGGTCAGGGTTCAGCATCAGGTCAGTGTCAGGTTCAGGGTTAGAGCTAGAGTCACGGGTTCACTTCGTGTTCAGGGTCAGGGTTTAGAAGCCGAGTGTCGAGGGTCAGGTGTCTAAGCATAGGGTCATCGTCAAGTCAGGGTTCAGGAACTAGGCGTCAGGTCATCGTCAGGGTCAGTGTCAGGGTCAGGGTAGAAGCTAGAGTCGGAGGCTCTGGTTCATGGTCAGTGTGAGGGGGTCAGGGTTTGGTCAGTGGTACAGGGTCAGGGTCACTGTGTGAGGCGTCAGGGTTTAGAGCTAGGTCAGGGTCAGGGTCAGGGGTAAGGGTCCCGGTCAGTGTCAAGGTCACAGCTCAGGGTTCGGGTCAGTGTCAGGTCAGGGCCAGGGTCAGTCAGGTACAGTGTTAAAGCTTTATGGTCACACGGTCAGGGTCACCCCCCCGGATAAGAAGTAGGGTCAGCGTCATGGTTGGGTTAGAAGCAGATTCAGGGTCAGGGTTCCGGGTCTAAGATAGGGTCGCGTCAAAGTCGGGTTCAGAAAATAGGGTCAGGTCCAGCGTCCGGGCAGGGTCAGGTTAGAGGCTAGTAGTAGGGTCTGGGTCATGTGTGTCAGTCGTCTGTCAGAGTGTATGTAGCTTTCTTTCGGTTTTTTTCTTGCTCAGTGGTCACTGTAGGGTCAGGGTTAGAAGCTAGTTGTCAGGTAAGGGGTCACGTCAGGGTGTCAATCAAGCCTCGGGTCAATGGTCGGGTCAGGGTCAGGTACAGGGATTAGAAGCTACGGTCGTGGTCAGTGTAAGCGCGCTCAGGCAGGTCAGGGTTAGGGTACAGTGTCAGGGTACTAAACTATGTGTCAGGGTCAGGCTTAGGGTACTGGTTAAAAGCTAGTGTGAGAGTTAGGGTTAGGGTTCGGATCAGGGTAGGGTTGGTAGGATTAGGGTCCGGGTCGGGTGGGGTGAGGTTGAGCGTCAGGGTCAAGGTCAGGGTCAGAGTGGAAAGCTAGGATTCGGGTACAGTGTCCAGGTCAATGTCACGGTCGGGGTCAAAAGTCAAGTCCGGGTCAGGTTTACCGTCAGTTTCAGGGTCTAGGTTCAGGCATAGGGGTTCGGTGTTAAGTTTAGGGTTTAGCGTTTAGGGTTACGGTTATAGTTCGCGTTTAGGGTTAGGTTGGGTTCGTCTTGGTTAGGGTTTTGGGTTTGAGGGTTAGGGTTAAGGTTAAGGTTGGGGTTAGGGTTAGAGTTAGGGTTAGTGTTAGGGTTAGGTTTAGGGTTTTGTTTAGGGTTAGATTTAGGGTTAGGGCTCGGGTCGCAGGTTGCAATTCGGATCAGAATCATGGTTTGGGTTAGTAGCTACCGTTCAGGGTCAAGGTAATGATAAGTCTCGAGGTCAGAGTTCAGTGTGAAGGTCAGGGTCAGTTCAGGGTCAGACTCAGTGTGGGTCATTGTCCGGTAAGATTGGAAAGGTAAGGTCAGGTCGGGTTAGGTTTAGAAGTTACAGTCAGGGTAAGCCGTTCAGGGTCAGGGTTAGCGGTCAGGTCAGGGTCAGGGGCAGTATCAGGGTCAGGTTTAGAAGCTAGTCGGTCAGGGTCCAGGCGCGGTCGGGCAGGTAAATTAAGGGTTTACTTCGGTCAGGGTCAGGAGGTGGCATCAGGATTGGGGCAGTTCCAGGGGCTCAGGCCGTCCGGGTCAGGTACGAGGTGAGATTAGACGAGGAAGCCTACGGTCAGGGTCAGGGTCAGTGGTGAAAAAGAAGGAAAAGAAAGCGGTCTGGGCTAACGGGTCAGGGCTCCGGGTATTGTCAGGTATACGATGTGGTCAGGGTCAGGGCTTAGGGTAGGGTTTCAGTAGGGGTAAGCTAGGTCAGTTTCAGAGGGTCAGAGGGTTAGGTGGTTTAGGAGCCATGAAAGGGATCATAGGGTCGTTAGTTTTAGACTCAGGGTTTAGGTTAGGATTAGTGTTCGGGTCAGGGAGGGTTTATGGCGCCATCGTGAGGGTTAGGGTCCCCTGCCTGACCCACGTCTAAGTTCAGCTGTACACAGGGATACCAGAGAGTGATGGAAGCATAGGGGTCAGGGTCAGCGGTACACAAAAGTAAGGTTACAGGTCAACGGTCAGTAGGAGTCTTCACAAGAAAGGCAAGAATTCCACTCAGGTTCGGTCAGGTTTTTAAGGGTCAGTTTCAGTGCCAGCGTTCAGGCTAGACGTTATTGGTAACGTTTTAGGGTTTAGCGTTTAGGTTTAGGTGTAGGGTTTTTAGGGTAGGTTACGGGTGGGGTTTGTAGGGTTAAATGTTAGTGTCTGGGGTTAGATGGGTTTATTAGTTTTTTTTTTAGGTTTTAGTGTGTTCGGGTTAGGGGTATTGGGTTTTTTTTCGGGTTTTTCGGGTTAGTGTTTAGGTCTGGTTTTGTAGGTTTAGGGTTTTGGGTTAGGATTTGGGTTTTGTGTTATGGGTTCAGTGTTAGGTTAGTGGGTTTAGGGTTCTGAGTGGTCTGGTTAGTGTTTAGGGTTTTAGAGTTGGGTCAGGGTCAGGGGGTGAAGGTATGGTCAGGTTCCGAGGGTCAGTGTCTTTTAGACAGCTTTGTCAGGCGTCAGCGTTTCAGGTCATGGTTAGGATCGAGGTACGGAAGACGAGTCAGGGTGAATAGGTCAGGGTCTACGTTCAGGGTCAAGGACTCAACAGCAGGCGTCAGGGTCAGTCGTTGAAAGGTCAGGGTCCAAAAGTTCAGGTCAGTGTTCGGATTAGCAGCTAGATTTAGGGTCAGCTATCAGTCTTCACAGTGTCTTCAGGCATTTATTTTCATGTAGGTATATATAAATAGGCTCAGGGGCATGCAGTGTCAGCAGAAATACGGGTTAGTTTCAGTGTCCAGTGTCAGCATAGAGCTCAGCAGTCGGGTCAGAGTTAGAAGCCGGGCAGGGTCAGGATTAGGTCAGTGTCGGCTGAGGGTCAGTTAGGTGACACCCGGAGGCTGAGAGTCCTGGGTCTAGGGCGTCAGGGTCAGGTGTCTAATATAGGGTACAGGTCATGATCAGGGTCAGGAAAGCTAGTGGTCGGTGGAGTTTAGTCTCAGGGTCAGGTCTTAGAAGCTAGTGTCATGGTCAGGTTAAAGTGTAAGGGTATAGTAGTGAAAGTCAGGGTCAGGGTTAGGCGTGCTTGGGCTCTGGCAGAGGGGAGGTCCACGAGGGTTTTTTAGAAGGCTAGATCAGTCTGGGTCCCTGGTCCCGTGTCAGGTCACAGGTATATTTATAAGTCAGGCGTCGAGACAGAAGGATAAAGGGGGGAAATGGGGAGAGAATCAGGTCTCGGCGTCGAAATAGGGTAAGGTTGTCAGCGGATCAGTAGAGCTAGTACGGTCGTGGGCCAGCCACGGATGATTTGCCCCACGGGCCATGGCGAGAAATGGACTAAGATGGCACTGAGGGAAAGGGTCCTTGGCGCGTAACTGATCACTTCACCGAGAGCCCTAACTTTGGGACCTTCGGTATTTCTACATGCCAACTGTGATGAGCTGCATTGAAACTTGACCATTATGTAATGTAGGATGTCTGACCTTGATAAACAATTGATTGCCAGGTTTTAACGCCTGGATGATCCTTGTTATAAAAGTTTCTTTTCTCCCCCCAATAAAGTGAGATCTGCTTCTGACAATCTCCCCGTCCGTGCTGAGTCTCTGGGGGTAGAGGCGGAGGTGGGGCTGGCTGGAACCTGCTTTCATCACAGCCGCAAGCTGTGTGTGTGTGAGTGAGTGATAAGTGCATGAGTGGGAACCTGGTTCCCCACAAGGGTCAGGGTCGGGTGAAACTTCAGGGTCAGGACTCAGCGTCAGGCTCAGGGTCAGAGTTTAGAAGCCAGTGTCAGGGTCAGTGTCAGGGTCAGTGTCAGGGTCAGTTGTCAGGATGAGGGTCAGGTTCATGGTGAGTGTCCGGGTCAGAGTCAGGGTCTAATATAGGGTCAGGGTCAGAAGCTAGGGTCAGGTCATGGTCAGGTTTAGGTCAGGGTCAGAGTTAGAAGTAGAGTCAGGGTCATGGTAAGTGTCAGGATATAAGATAGGGAGGGTCAGGGTTAGAAGTAGGTCAGGGGTCAGGGTCAGGGTAGAAGTTGGGTCAGGTTGAAGGTCAGGGTTCAGGGTTAGAACGCTATGGTCAGGGTCATGGTCAGGGTTAGAGCAAGGCAGTTCAGGGTAGGGTCAGGGTCAGGGTCGGATGAGGGTCAGGTTTCAGATGATATTCCGGTTTCAGCGTCAGGGTCAGGGTCCAAGATAGGGACAGATCAAGGTCAGGGTCAGAAGTTAGCATCAGGTGAGAATCAGTGTCAGGGTCAGGGTTAGAAGCTAGAGTCGGGTCTGCTTCATGGTCAGGTGTCAGGGTAAGGGTCACTGTCAGGGTGAGGGTTAGTAGAGAGACAGGTCCGGGTCAGGTCAGGGTCAGCGTCAACGTCAGGGTCAGAAACTAGGGTCAGATCAGCATCGGGTCAGGGTCAGGGTTAGAGGCTAGAGTCAGGGTTGGGTCATGGTCAGTGTCAGGGTCAGGGTCAGTGTCAGGGTCAGGGTCACTGTTCAGGGTCAGGGTTAGAAGGTGTCAGGGTAAGGGTCACGTCAGGGTCAAAGGTCAAGCTCGGGGTCAGGTAAGGGTCAGGGTCAGGTCAGAGTCAGGTACAGTGTTAGAAGCTTCGGTCAGGGTCAGGGTCAATGTATAGAAGCTAGGTCCGGGCGTCAGCATTAGGGTAAGTGTCAGGGTATAGATAGTGTCAGGGTCAGGCTTGGGTAAGGGTTAAACGCTAGGGTCAGTTTCAGGGTCAGAGTTAGGGTTAGGGGCTAGGATCAGGGTTAGGTTTGGATTAGGGTCTGGGTCAGGGTTGAGGGTGAGGTGTGAGCGTCAGGGTCAAGGTCAGGGTCAGAGTTGGAAGCTAGGTGTAAGGGTCAGTGTCAGGTCAAGGTCACGGTCAGGGTCAAGGTCAAGTTCAGGTTCAGGGTCAGGTTTCGGGTCAGTTTCAGGGTCAGGGTCAGGCATAGGGTTTGGTTTACGGTTTTAGGGTTAGCGTTTAGGGTTAGGGTTAGGGATTTGGGTTAGTATTAGTTTAGAGTTGGAGTTAGTTGGGTTAGCGTTAAGGTTAGGGTTGGGGTTAGGTGATAGAGGTTAGGGGTAGGGTTAGTGTTGTTTAGGGTTAGGACGCGTTAGGGTTTAGGGTTAGGTTTAGGGTTTCTGTTTAGGGTTAGGTGTTTTGGTCAGAGTCAGGGTGAAGGTCAGGTCAGACTCAGTGTCAGAGTCACGGTCGGGTCAGGGTCAGCGTGAAGTTCAGGGTCAGGTCGAGTCAGCGTTAGAAGCTAGGGTCAGGGTCACTGTTCAGCGTCAGGGTTAGGGGTTAGGGTAAAGGTCAGGGTTAGGGTCAGGATCAGGGTCGGGTCAGTATCAGGTCAGGGTTAGAATCTAGCGTCAGGGGTCACGTCACGATCAGGGTTAGGGTTAGTGTTAGGGTTAGGTTTGGGTTTGGGTTAGGATTAGGTTAGGGTTAGGGTTTAGTGTTAGGTTAGGACAGCGTTAGAGTTAGGGTTAGGTTTTGGGTTTCTGTTTAGGGTTAGGGTTTGGGTCCAGGGTCAGGTTGAAGGTTAGGGTCATTGTTCCGGGTGTAAGGGTTAGAAAGCTAAGTCAGGGTGGTCAGGGTCAAGGTCATAGTCAGCATCGAGGTCAGAGTCATTGTGAATTCAGGGTCAGTGTCAGGTCAGACTCAGGTCGGATCACAGTCGGGTTCAGGTTTAGAAGCTTGTTCAGGTCAGGCATCGGGTCAGGGTTAGGGGTCAGGATATAGGTCAGGGTTAGGGTCAGGATCAGGGTCAGGGTCAGTATCCGGGTCAGGGTTAGAAGCTAGAGTTAGGGTCAGGGTTGGGTCTAAGATAGGTCAGCGTCAAGGTCAGGGTCAGAAGCTAGGCGGACAGGTCGCGTCAGGGTCAGTGTCAGGGTCAGGTTAGAAGCTAGAGTCAGGGTCTCGATCATGGTCACTGTCAGGGTCATGTTTGTGGTCAGAGTCAGGGTTCACTGTGAGGGTCAGGGTTAGAAGTAGTGTCAGAGTCAGGGTCAGCCGGTAAGGGTGACGGTCGGGTCAAGGTCAAGCTCAGGGTTCGGGTCAGGGTTAGGTTCACGGCCAGGGTCAGAGCAGGTACAGGGTTAGAAGCTATGGTCAGGGTCAGGGTCAGGTCAGGTAAGAAGCTAGGGTCAGGGTCAGTTGACAAGGTCAAGGTCACAGTCAGGGCAAGGTCAGTTCAGAGTCAGGGTCAGGTTTAGGGTCATTTTCAGGGTCAGGGTCAGGCATAGGTGTTAGGTTACGGTTTTAGGGTTAAAGTTTAGGGTTAGCGTTAGGGGTAGGGTTAGGGTTTAGGGTTAACGTTTGGTTAGGTTAGGTGTTTGGGTTTGGGGTTTTGGGGTTTGGGTTCGGTTACACTTAGGGTTGGGGTGAGGGTGTTAGAGGTTAAGGTTAGGGTTGGGTTAGGGTATGCATTTGGTTTTAGGATTAGGTTTGGGGTTAGGGTTAGTTCGGGTTAGGGTTCGGGTTAGGGTTTTGGTTAGGGTTTTGTTAGTGTTAGGTTTTGGGTTAGGGTTAGATTGGGTTAGGGTTCGGGTTACGTTTATGGTTTATGTTTAGGGTTAGGGTTGGGCTTTAGCGTCAGGGTCAGGTTGAAGGTTAGTGTCAGGTTCAGGGTCAGGGTTAGAACCTAGAGTCGGTCAGGGTTAAGGTCATAACTCAGGATCGAGGTCATGAGTCAGGGTGAAGGTCAGGGTCAGTTGTCAGGGTGAAGACTCAGTGTCAGAGGTCACGGTTAGGTTCAGGGTCAGCGTGAAGGTCAGGGTCAAGGTCCGAGTCAGTGTTAGAAGCTCGAGTCAGGGTCACTATCAGCGTTCAGGGTTATGGGTTAGGGTTAAAGGTTCATGGTTAGGGTTCAGGATCAGGTTCAGGGTCAGTATCAGGTTCAGGGTTAGAAGCAGAGTCAGGGTCAGATCACGATCAGGGTCAGGTTAGGGGTTAGAAGCTAGGGTCATGATCATGGTCCGTGTCAGTGTCAGGGTATAAAATAGGCTCAGGTCAGGGTCAGAAGATAGGGTCAGGGTCAGTGTCAATGTCAGGGTTACAAGCTAGAGTCAGGGTCAGGGTCAGGGTGAAGTTCATGGTCAATGTCAGGGTCAGTGTCAGGGTCAGACTCAGGGTCAGGATCAGGGTCCGAGTTAGAAGCCAGTATCAGGGTCAGGGTCAGGATTAAGGATTAGGGTCAGTGTCAGGGTCAGCGTCAGGGTCAGTGTCAGGATGAGGGTCCGGTTCGGGTGAGAGTCTGGGTCAGGGTCAGGGTCTAATAAAGGGTTCAGGGTCATGGTTAGGGTCAGAAGCTAGGGTCAGGTCAGGGTAGGGTTAGGTCAGGGTTAGGGTTAGAATCTAGAGTCAGGGTCAGGGTCAGTTGTGAAGTTCATGGTCAGTGTCGGTTCAGACTTCAGCATCAGGCTCAGGGTCAGGATCAAGGTCGCGGTTAGAAGCCAGTGTCAGGTTCAGGGTCAGTGGTTAAGGTTTAGGTTTCAGGGTCAGGGTCAGTGTCAGGTTCAGGGTGAGAGTCCAGGTCAGGGGTCCGGTCAGTTGTCAGGTTCAGGGTGAGTGAGAGTCCAGGTCAGGGTCAGGTCGGTCAGGTTTAGGGTCAGTTTCAGGTCAGGGTTCAGGCATAGGGGTTTGGTTTACGGTTTAGGGTTTAGCGTTTAGGTGTTAGGGTTAGGATTTGGGTTAGATTAGGTTAGAGTTTGGGGTTTGGGTTAGCGTTAAGGTTGGGTTGGGGTTAGGTGATAGAGGTTAGGGGTTAGGGTTAGTGTTAGTGTTAGGGTTAGGAGCGTTTGGGTTAGGGTTAGGTTTAGGGTTAGTTTAGGGTTGGGTTTGGTCAGAGTCAGGGTGAAGGTCAGGGCAGACTCAGTGTCAGGTCACGGTCAGGGTCTCAGGGTCAGCGTGAGGTCAGGGTCAAGGTCGAGTTAGTGTTAGAAGCTAGGGGTCAGGGTCATGTCAGCGTCCGGTTTAGGGGTTAGGGTAAAGGTCAGGGTTAGGGTCAGGATCAGGGTCAGGGTCCGTATCAGGTTCAGGTTAGAAGCTAGCGTCAGGTGTCAGAGTCACGATCAGGGTTAGGGTAGTGTTAGGGTAGGTTATGGGTTTGGGTTGGTTTGGGTTAGATTAGGTTAGGGTTAGGGTTAGTGTTAGGGTTAGGACAGCGTTAGAGTTAGGGTTAGTTTAGGTTTGGTTTCTGTTTAGGGTTAGGGTTAGGGTCAGGGTCAGGTGAAGGTTAGGGTCATGTTCCGGGTGGTAAGGGTTAGAAGCAGAGTCAGGGTCAGGGTCAAGGTCATAGTCAGCATCGAGGTCAGAGTCATTGTGAAGTTCAGGGTCAGTGTCAGGGTCAGACTCAGGGTCAGGATCACCGTCCAGGGTCAGGTTTAGAAGCTATGTTCAGGGTTCCGCATCAGGGTCGGGTTAGGGGTCAGGATATAGGTCAGGGTTAGGGTCAGGATCAGGGTCAGGGTTCAGTATCAGGGTCAGGGTTAGAAGCTAGAGTCAGGGTCAGGGTCTGGGTCTAAGATAGGGTCAGCGTCAAGGTCAGGGTCAGAAGCTAGGACAGCGTCAGCGTCAGGGTCAGTGTCAGGGTAGGGTTAGAAGCTAGGAGTCAGGGTCTCGATCATGGTCACTGTCAGGGTCATGGTGTGGTCAGAGTCAGGGTCACTGTGAGGGTCAGGGTTAGAAGCTGTGTCAGCGTCAGGGTCAGGGTAAGGGGACGGTCAGGGTCAAGGTCAAGCTCACGGGTTAGGGTCCAGGGTTAGGTTAGGGCAGGGTCAGAGTCAGGTACAGGGTTAGAAGCTATGGGTCAGGGTCAGGTCGGGTCAGGGTAAGAAGCTAGGGTCAGGGTCAGTGACAAGGTCAAGGTCACAGTCAGGGTCAAGGTCAAGTTCAGAGTCAGGGTCAGGTTTAGGGTCATTTTCAGGGTCAGGGTCAGGTCTAGGTGTTAGGGTTTGGTTGTTAGGGTTAAAGTTTAGGGTTAGGTTTAGGGGTAGGGTTGGGTTTAGGGTTAACGTTTGGGTTAGTGTTAGGGTTAGGGTTTGGGGTTTGGGGTTAGGGTTACACTTAGGGTTGGGGTGGTGAGGTGTTAGAGGTTAAGGTTTAGGGTTAGGGTTTAGGTGTATGCATTTGGTTTAGGATTAGGTTTGGGGTTAGGGTTAGGTTAGGTAGGGTTCTGGTTGGGTTTGGTTTTTAGGGTTATGTTAGTGTGGTTTTGGGTTAGGGTTAGATTGGGTTAGGGTTCGGGTTACGTTTATGGTTTATGTTTAGGGTTTAGGGTTGGCTTAGGTCAGGGTCAGGTTGAAGGTTAGTGTCAGGTTCAGGGTCAGGTTGGTTAGAACCTATGAGTCCGGTGCAGGGTTAAGGTCATTACTTCAGGCCTCGAGGTCAGAGTCAGGGTGAAGGTCAGGGTAGTGTCAGGGTGAGACTCAGTGTCAGAGTCACGGTTAGGTTCAGGGTCAGCGTGTGAAGGTCAGGGTCAAGTCCGAAGTCCGTGGGATGAGTGTTACGAAGCTAGAGTCAGGGTTCACTTTCCGCGTCAGGGTTAGGGGTTAGGGTTTTAAAGGTCATGGTTTAGGGTCAGGATAGGTTCAGGGTCAGTATCAGGTTCCCGGGTTAGAAGCTAGAGTCAGGGTCAGAGTCACGATCAGGGTCAGGTTAGGGGTTAGAAGCTAGGGTCATGATCATGGTCCGTGTCAGTGTCAGGGTATAAAATAGGCTCAGGTCAGGGTCAGAAGATAGGGTCAGGGTCAGTGTCAGTGTCAGGGTTACAAGCTAGAGTCAGGGTCAGGGTCAGGGTGAAGTCATGGTCAATGTCAGGGTCAGTGTCAGGGTCAGATCAGGGTCAGGCATCAGGGTCCGAGTTAGAAGCCAGTATCAGGGTCAGGGTCCAGGATTAAGGATTAGGGTCAGTGTCAGGGTCAGCGTCAGGGTCAGTGTCAGGATGAGGGTCAGGTTCAGGGTGAGAGTCTGGGTCAGGGTCAGGGTCTAATAAAGGGTCAGGGTCATGGTTAGGATCAGAAGCTAGGGTCAGGTCAGGGGTAGGGTTAGTGTCAGGGTTAGGGTTAGATCTAGAGTCAGGGTCAGGGTCAGTGTGAAGTTCATGGTCAGTGTCAGGTCAGACTCAGCATCAGGCTCAGGGTCAGGATCAAGGTCAGAGTTAGAAGCCAGTGTCAGGTTCAGGGTCAGGGTTAAGGTTTAGGTTCAGGGTCAGGGTCAGTGTCAGGTTCAGGGTGAGAGTCCAGGTCAGGGTCAGGGTCAGGGTCAGGGTTTAGGGTCTAATATAGTGTCAGGGTCATGCTCAGGGTCAGAAGCTAGGGTCAGGTCAGGGTCAGGGTTAGATGCTAGAGTCAGGGTCAGGGTCAGGGTTAGAAACTAGGGTCAGGGTGAGGGTCAGGGTCAGGGTTAGAAGCTATGGTCAGGGTCAGGGTCAGTGTCAGGGTTAGAAGCTAAGGTCAGGGTTGGGGTCAGGGTCAGGGTCAGGATGAGGGTCAGGTTCAAGGTGAGATTCCGTTTGGGTCAGGATCAGGGTCAGGGTCAGGGTCTAAGCTAGGGTCAACGTCAAGGTCAGGGTCAGGATGAGGGTCAGGTTCAAGGTGAGATTCCGTTTGGGTCAGGATCAGGGTCAGGGTCAGGGTCTAAGCTAGGGTCAACGTCAAGGTCAGGGTCAGAAGGTAGGGTCAGGTCAGCATCAGGGTCAGTGTCAGGTTCAGGGTTAGAAGCTAGAGTCAGAGTCACTGTCAGGGTCAGGGTCAGGGTTAGCAGCTAGTGTCAGGCTCAGGGTCAGGGTCTAAGAGAGGGTCATCGTCAAGGTCAGGGTCAGAAGCTAGGGTCAGGTCAGCGTCAGGGTCAGTGTGAGGGTCAGGGTTAGAAGCTAGAGTCAGGGTCTGGGTCATGGTCAGTGTCAGGGTCAGGGTTGTGGTCAGGGTCAGGGTCACTGTGAGGGTCAGGGTTAGAAGATAGTGTCAGGGTCAGAGTCAGGGTAAGGGTCATGGTCAGAGTCAAGGTCAAGCTCAGGGTTAGAGTCAGGGTTAGGGTCAGGGTCAGAGTCAGGTACAGGGTTAGAAGCTACGGTCAGGGTCAGGGTTAGGGTAAGAAGATAGGGTCAGGTCAGTGTTAGAGTCAGTGTCAGGGTCAGGGTTAGAAGCTAGAGTCAGGGTCTGGGTCATGGTCAGTGTCAGGGTCAGGGTTGTGGTCATGGTCAGGTCAGGGTCACTGTGAGGGTCAGAGTTGGAAGCTAGAGTCAGGGTCAGTGTCAAAGTCATGGTCAGGGTCAAGGTCAAGTTCAGGATCAGATTTAGGGTCAGTTTCAGGGTCAGGGTCAGTCATAGTGGTTAGGGTTATGTTTTAGGGTTTAGCATTTAGGATTAGGGTTAGTGTTAGGATTCAGGGTTAGGGTTTAGGGTTAGGGTTAGGGTTTGGGGTTAGGGTTAAGGTTAGGGTTGGGTTTAGGTGTTAGAGGTTAGGGGTTAGGGTTAGGGGTTAGGGTTAGGGATTAGGGTTTAGGGTTTAGGGTTTAGAGTTAGGGTTAGGGTTAGGGTTGGGGTTAGTGTTAGGGTTAGGGTTAGGGTTAGGTTAGGGTTTGGGTTAGGGTTAGGTTTATTGTTTATGTTTAGGGTTAGGGTTAGGGTCAGGGTCAGGTTGAAGGTTAGGGTAGGGTTCAGGGTCAGGTTTAGAAGCTAGAGTCAGGGTCAGGGTCAAGGTCATGGTCAGGATCGAGGTCAGAGTCAGCTTGAAGTTCAGGGTCAGGGTCATGGTCAGACTCAAGGTCAGGGTCTCGGTCAGGGTCAGGGTCAGTTTGAAGGTCAGGGTCAGGGTCAGGGTTAGAATCTAGTGTCCGTGTCAGCGTCAGGGTCAAGGTTAGGGGTTAGGGTAAAGGCCAGGGTTAGGGTCAGGATCAATGTCAGGGTCAGTATCAGGGTCAGGGTTAGAAGCTAGAGTCAGGGTCAGAGTCAGGATCAGGGTCAGGTTAGAGGTTAGAAGCTAGGGTCATGGTCATGACCCGGGTCAGGTCAGGGTATAAAATAGGCTCAGGGTCAGGGTCAGAAGATAAGGTCAGGGTCAGGGTCAATGTTTGTGTCAGGGTTAGAAGCTAGAGTCAGGGTCAGTGTCAGGGTGAAGTTCAGGGTCAGACTCAGCGTCAGGCTCATAATCAAGATCAGGGTCAGAGTTAGAAGCCAATGTCAGGGTAAGGGTCAGGGTTTAGGGTTAGGGTCAGGGTCAGGGTCAGTGTCAGGGTCAGTGTCAGGATGAGGGTCAGGTTCAGGGTGAGAGTCTGGGTCAGGGTCAGGGTCAGGGTCTAATGTAGGGTCGGGGTCATGGTCAGGATCAGAAGCTAGGGTCAGGTCAGGGTCAGGGTTATTGTCAGTGTCAGGGTTAGAAGCTAGAGTCAGGGTCAGGGTCAGGGTAAGTGTCAGGCTATAAGATAGGGTCAGGGTCAGGATCAGGGTCAGGGTTAGAAGCTAGAGTCAGGGTGAGGGTCAGTGTCAGGGTTAGAAGCTAAGGTCAGGGTTAGGGTCAGGGTCAGGGTCTAAGATAGGGTCAGCGTCAAGGTCAGGTCAGAAGGTAGGGTCAGGTCAGCATCAGGGTCAGTGTCAGGGTCAGGGTTAGAAGCTAGAGTCAGGGTCTGGATCGTGGTCAGTGTCTGGGTCAGGGTTGTGGTCAGAATCAGGGTGAAGGTCACTGTGAGGGTCAGGGTTAGAAGCTAGTTTCAGGGTCAGGGTCAGGGTAAGGGTGACGGTCAGGGTCAAGGTCAAGCTCAGAGTTAGGGTCAGGGTTAGGGTCAGGGCCAGGATCAGAGTCAGGTACAGGGTTAGAAGCTATGGTCAGGGTTAGGGTCAGGGTAAGAAGCTAGGGTTTAGGGTTAGTGTTAGTGTTTGGGTTTGGGGTTTGGGGTTAGAGTTAAGGTTATGGTTGGGGTTAGGTGTTAGAATTTAGAGTCTTGGTCAGGATCGAGGTTAGAGTCAGCATGAAGGTCATGGTAAGTGTCAGGGTCAGACTCAGCGTCAGGGTCATGGTCAGATTCAGGGTCAGGATGAAGGTCATGGTCAAGGTTAGGGTCACGGTTATAAGCTAGAGTCAGGGTCAGCATCAGAGTCAGGGTTAGGGGTTAAGGTTAAAGTCAGGGTTAGGGTCAGGATCAGGGTCAGGGTCAGTATCAGGGTCAGGGTTTAAAAGCTAGAGTCAGGGTCTGAGTCAGGATCAGGGTCAGGTTAGGGGTTAGAAGCTAGGGTCATGGTCATGGTTCGGGTCAGGGTCAGGGTATAAAATAGGCTCAGGATCAGGGTCAGAAGATAGGGTCAGGCTCAGAGTCAGTATCAGGGTCAGAGGTAGAAGCCAGTGTCAGGGTCAGTGTTAAGGGGTAGGGTCAGGGTCAGGGTCAGTGTCAGGGTCAGTGTCAGGATGAGGGTCAGGTTCAGGGTGAGAGTCAGGGTCAGGGTCAGGGTCTAATATAGGGTCAGGGTCATGGTCAGGGTCAGAAGCTAGGGTCAGGTAATGTCAGGGTTAGTGTCAGAGTCAGGGTTAGAAGCTAAAGTCAGGGTCAGGGTCAGGGTAAGTGTCAGGCTATAAGATGGGGTCAGGGTCAGGATCAGGATCAGGGTTAAAAGCTAGGGTCAGGGTCAGGGTCAGGGTTAGAATCTAGGGTCAGGGTCAGGGTTAGAGGGTCAGGTTCAAGGTGAGATTCCGGTTCATGGTCAGGGTCAGGGTGTAAGATCGGGTCAGCGTCAAGTTCAGGTTCAGAAGGAAGGGTCAGGTCAGCATCAGGGTCAGTGTCAGGGTCAGGGTTAGAAGCTAGAGTCAGGGTCTGGTCAGGATCAGGGTTTTGGTCAGGGTCAGGGTCAGTGTCAGGGTCAAGGTTAGAAGCTAGTGTCAGGGTCAGAGTCAGGGTCAAGGTCACGGTCAGGGTCAAGGTCAAGCTCAGGGTCAGGGTCAGGTTCAGGGTCAGGGTCAGAGTAGGTACAGGGTTAAGCTACGGTCAAGGTCAGGGTCAGGGTAAGAAGCTAGGGTCAGGGTCAGGGTATAAGATAGGGTCAAGGTCAAGTTTAGGGTAAGGGATAAAAGCTAGTGTCAGGGTCAGGGACCGAGTTAGGGTTAGGGTTATATTTAGGGTTAGGGTTAGGATCAGGGTTAGTTTTAGGATTAAGTTCTGGGTCAGGGTGAGAGTGAGGTTGAGGGTCAGGGTCAGAGTTGGGAGCTAAGGTCATGGTCAGTGTCAAGGTCAAGGTCACAGTCAGGGTCAAGGTCAAGTTCAGAGTCAGGGTCAGGTTTAGGGTCAGTTTCAGGGTGAGGGTCAGGCATAGGGGTTAGGGTTAGGGTTTAGTGATTAGGGTTTTGGGCTAGGGTTAGGGTTAGTGTTAGGGTTAGGGTTTAGGGTTAGGTTTGGGTTATGGTTAGGGTTTAAAGTTTAGGGTTAAGGTTTAGGTTTTAAGGTTTTCGGTTAGAGTTTAGGGTTCAGGATTGAGGGCTAGGGTTATGGTTAGGGGTTATGGTTAGCGTTAGTGTTTAGGTTTAGGGTTTAGCGTTTAGGATTATGGTTAGTGTTAAGGTTTAGGGTTTAGGGTTAGGGTTTAAAGTTAGTATTAGGGTTTGGGTTTGGGCTTTGGGATTATGATTAAGGTTAGGGTTGCGGTTAGGTGTTAGAGCTTAGGGGTTAGCGTTAGAGTTATGGTTAGGGTATGCGTTTGGTTTAGGGTTAGGGTTTTGTTTAAGGTTTCGGTTAATGTTAGGGTTTGTTTAGGGTTAGGGTTAGGGTTAGGGTTAGGGTCGGGTTAGTTTAGGGTTTATGTTTAGGGTTAAGGTTTGAGTTAATGTCAGGCTCAGGTTGAAGGTTAGGGTCAGGTTCAGGGTCAGGATTAGAAGCTAGAGTCAGGGTCTGCATCATGGTCAGTGTCAGGGTCAGGGTTAGCAACTAGTGTCACGGTCAGGGTCAGGGTCTAAGATAGGGTCAGCGCTAATGTCAGGGTCAGAAGCTAGGGTCAGGTCAGCATCAGGGTCAGTGTCAGGGTCAGGGTTGGAAGCTAGAGTCAGGGTCTCAATCATGGTCACTGTCAGGGTCAGGGTTGTGGTCAGAGTCATCGTCAGGGTCAGGGTCACTGTGAGGGTCCGGGTTAGAAGCTAGAGTCAAGGTCAGGGTCAGGGTAAGTGTCATGGTCAGGGTCAAGGTGAAGCTCAGGGTTAGGGTCAGGGTTAGGTTCAGGGCCAGGGTCAGAGTCAGATACAAGGTTAGAAGGTATGGTCAGTGTCAGGGTCAGGTTAAGAAGCTAGGGTCAGGATCAGTGACAAGGTCAAGGTCACAGTCAGGGTCAAGGTCAAGTTCAGGGTCAGGGTCAGGTTTAGGGTCATTTTCAGGGTCAGGTTCAGGCATAGGGGTTAGGGTTATGGTTTAGGGTTTAGCGTTTAGGGTTAGGGTTAGGTTTAGGGTTAGGGTTTAGGGTTAGTGTTAGTGTTTGGGTTTGGGGTTAGGATAAGGTTAGGGTTGGGGTTAGGTGTTAGAGTTTAGGGGTTAGGGTTAGGGTTATGGTTAGGATTAGAGTTAGGGTTAGAGTTAGGGTTAGGGTTAGGGTTTTGGTTAGTGTTTCGGTTAGTGTTAGGGTTTGGTTTAGGGTTAGGTTTAGGGTTAGTGTTAGGTTTGGGTTAGGGTTAGGGTTACGTTTAGGGTTGCGTTTAGGGTTTATGTTTAGGGTTAGGGTTGGGGTTAGTGTCTGGGTCAGGTTTAAGGTTAGGGTCAGGTTAAGGGTCAAGATTTCAAGCTAGAGTCAGAGTCAGGGTCATGGTCATGGACAGGATCGAGGTCAAAGTTAGGATGAAGGTCAGGATCAGTGTCAGTGTCAGACTCAGTGTCAGGGTCCCGGTCAGGATTAGGGTCAGGATCAGCGTGAAGGTCAGGGTCAAGTTCAGGGTCAGGGTTAGAAGCTAGAATCAGGGTCAGTGTCAGCTTCAGGATTAGGGGTTAGGGTAAAGGTCAGGGTTAGGGTCAGGATCAGTGTCAGGGTCAGTATCAGGGTCAGGGTTAGAAGCTAGAGTCAGGGTCAGCGTCAGGATCAGGGTCAGGTTAGGGGTTAGAAGCTAGGTTCATGGTCATGATCCGGGCCAAGTTCAGGGTATAAAATAGGCTCAGGGTCAGGGTCAGAAGATAGGGTCAGGGTCAGGGTCAGTATCTGTGTCAGGGTTAGAAGCTAGAGTCAGGGTCAGTGTCAGGATGAAGTTCAGGGTCAGTGTCAGGGTCAGACTCAGCATCAGGCTCAGGGTCAGAGTTAGAAGCCAGTGTCAGGGTCAGGGTCAGGGTTAAGGGTTAGGGTCAGGGTCAGGGTCAGGGTCAGTGTCAGGGTCAGTGTCAGGATGAGTGTCAGATTCAGGGTGACACTTCCGGTCAGGGTCAGAATCTGGGTCTAATATAGGATCAGGGTCATGGTCAGGGTGAGAAACTAGGGTCAGGTCAGGTTCAGGATTAGTGTCAGGGTCAGGGTTAGAAGCTAGGGTCAGGGTGACGGTCCGGGTCAGGGTTAGAAGCTATGGTCAGGGTCAGGATCAATGTCAGGGTTAGAAGCTAAGGTCAGGGTTAGGGTCAGGGTCAGGGTTAGGATGAGGGTCAGGTTCAGGTGAGATTCCGGTTCAGGGTCAGGGTAAGTATCAGTGTCTAAGATAGGGTCAGCGTCAAGGTCAGGGTCAGAAGGTAGGGACAGGTCTACATCAGGGTCAGTGTCTGGGTCAGGGTTAGAAGCTAGAGTCAGGGTCTGCGTCACGATCAGTGTCAGGGTCAGGGTCACTGTCAGGGTCAGGGTTAGCAGCTAGTTTCAGGGTCAGGGTCAGGGTCTAAGGTAGGGTCAGCGTCAAGGTCAGGGTCAGAAGCAAGAGTCAGGTTCAGCGTCAGGATCAGGGTCAGGTTAGGGGTTAGAAGCTAGGGTCATGGTCATGATCCAGGTCATGTTCAGGGTATAAAATAGGCTCAGGGTCAGGATCAGAAGATAGGGTCAGGGTCAGGGTCAGTGTCTGTGTCAGGGTTCAAAACTAGGGTCAGGGTCAGGGTCAGAGTGAAGTTCAGGGTCAGTGTCAGGGTCAGACTCAGCATCAGGCTCAGTGTCAGAGTTAGAAGCCAGTGTCATGGTCAGGGTCAGGGTCTAAAATAGGGTCAGCGTCAAGGTCAGGATCAGAAGGCAGGGTCAGGTCAGGGTCAAGGTTAGAAGCTAGAGTCAGGGTCTGCATCATGGTCGGCGTCAGGGTCAGGGTGACTGTCAGGGTCAGGGTTAGCAGCCAGTGTCAGGTTCAGGTTCAGGGTCTAAGATAGGGTCAGCGTCAAGGTCAGGGTCAGAAGCTAGGGACAGGTCATCGTCAGGGTCAGTGTCAGGGTCAGGGTTAGAAGCTAGAGGCAGGCTCTGGGTCATGGTCACTGTCAGTGTCAGGGTTGTGGTCAGAGTCAGGGTCACTGTGAGGGTCAGGGTTAGAAGCTAGTGTCAGGGTCAGGGTCAGGGTAAGGATCACGGTCAGGGTCAAGGTCACGCTTAGGGTTAGAGTCAAGGTTAGGTTCAGGGCCAGGGTCAGAGTCAGGTACAGGGTTAGAAGCTATGGTCAGGTTCAGGGTCAGGGTCACTGTGAGGATCAGGGTTAGAAGCTAGTGTCAGGGTCAGGGTAAGGGTCATGGTCATGGTCAAGGTCAAGTTCAGGGTTAGGGTCAGGGTTAGGTTCAGGGCCAGGGTCAGAGTCAGGTACAAGGTTAGAAGGTATGGTCAGAGTCAGAGTCAGGTTAAGAAGCTAGGGTCATGATCAGTGACAAGGTCAAAGTCACAGTCAGGGTCAAGGTCAAGTTCAGGGTCAGGGTCAGGTTTACGGTCATTTTCAGGGTCAAGGTCAGTCATAGGGGTTAGGGTTACGGTTTAGGGTTTAGCGTTTAGGGTTAGGGTTAGGTTTAGGGTTAGGGTTTAGGGTTAGGGTTTAAGGTTAGTGTTAGGGTTTCGGTTTGGGGTTTGGGGTTTGGATTAAGGTTAGGGTTGCGGTTAGGTGTTAGTGGTTATGGGTTAGGGTTAGAGTTAGGGTTAGGGTATGCGTTTGGGTTAGGGTTAGGGTTAAGTTTAGGGTTTATGTGTAGGGTTAGGGTTGGAGTTAATGTCAGGGTCAGGTTGAAGTTGGGGTCAGGTTCAGGGTCAGGGTTAGAAGCTAGAGTCAGGGTCTGCATCATGGTCAGTGTCAGGGTCAGGGTTAGCAGCTAGTCTCAGGGTCAGGGTCAGGGTCAGGGTGTAAGATATGGTCAGCGTCAAGGTCAGGGTCAGAAGCTAGGGTCGGGTCAGTGTCAGGGTCAGTGTTAGAAGCTAGAGTTAGGGTCTGGATTATGGTCAGTGTCAGGGTCAGGGTTGTGGTCAGAGTCATCGTCAGGGTCAGGGTCACTGTGAGTGTCATGGTTAGAAGCTAGTGTTAGCGTCAGTGTCAGCGTAAGGGTCATGGTCATAGTCAAGGTCAAGCTTAGGGTTAGGGTCAGGGTTAGGTTCAGGGCCAGGGTCAGAGTCAGGTACAAGGTTAGAAGGTATGGTCAGGGTCAGGGTCAGGTTAAGAAGCTAGGGTCAGGATCAGTGACAAGGTCAAGGTCACAGTCAGGGTCAAGGTCAAGTTCAGGGTCAGGGTCAGGTTTAGGGTCATTTTCAGGTTCAGGCATAGGGGTTAGGGTTACGGTTTAGGGTTTAGCGTTTAGGGTTAGGGTTAGGTTTAAGGTTAGGGTTTAGCGTTAGTGTTAGTGTTTGGATTTGGGGTTAGGGTTAAGGTTATGGTTGGTGTTAGAGGTTAGGGGTTAGGGTTAGGGTTAGGGTTAGGGTTAGGGTTAGGCTTAGTGTTTTGGTTAGGTTTCGGTTAGTGTTAGGGTTAGGGTTAGGTTTGGGTTAGGGTTTGGGTTATGTTTAGGGTTTATGTTTAGGGTTAGGGTTGGGGTTAATGTCAGGGTCAGGTTGAAGGTTAGGGTCAGGTTCAGGGTCAGGGTTATAAGCTAGAGTTAGAGTCAGGGTCATGGTCATGGACAGGATCGATGTCAGAGTCAGGGTGAAGGTCAGGGTCAGTATCAGGGTCATACTCAGTGTCAGGGTCCCGGGCAGGATCAGGGTCAGGGTCAGCGTGAAGGTCCGGGTCAAGGTCAGGGTCAGGGTTACAAGCTAGAGTCAAGGTCTGCGTCATGGTCGGTGTCAGGGTCAGGGTGACTGTCAGGGTCAGGGTTAGCAGCCAGTGTCAGGTTGAGGTTCAGGGTCTAAGATATAGTCAGCGTCAAGGTCAGGTTCAGAATCTAGGGTCAGGTCATCGTCAGGGTCAGTGTCAGGGTCAGGGTTAGAAGCTAGAGTCAGGGTCTGGATCATGGTCAGTGTCAGGGTCAGGGTTGTGGTCATAGTCAAGGTCAGGGTCATGGTCACTGTGAGGGTCCGGGTTAGAAGCTAGTGTCAGGGTCAGGGTCAGGGTACGGGTCATGGTCAGGGTCAAGGTCAAGCTCAGGGTTAGGGTCAGGGTTAGGTTTATGGCCAGGGTCATAGTCAGTTACAAGGTTCAAAGTTTTGGTCAGGGTCAGGGTCAGGTTAAGAAGCTAGGGTCAGTGACAAGGTCAAGGTCACAGTCAGGGTCAAGGTCAAGTTTAGGGTCAGGGTCAGGCATAGGGGTTAGGGTAACGGTTTAAGGTTTAGCGTTTAGGGTTAGGGTTAGGTTTAGGGTTAGGGTTTAGGGTTAGGGTTTAAGGTTAGTGTTAGGGTTTCGGTTTGGGGTTTGGGGTTAGGATTAAGGTTAGGGTTGCGGTTAGGTGTTAGTGGTTATGGGTTAGGGTTAGAGTTAGGGTTAGGGTATGCGTTTGGGTTAGGGTTAGGGTTAAGTTTAGGGTTTATGTGTAGGGTTAGGGTTGGAGTTAATGTCAGGGTCAGGTTGAAGTTGGGGTCAGGTTCAGGGTCAGGGTTAGAAGCTAGAGTCAGGGTCTGCATCATGGTCAGTGTCAGGGTCAGGGTCACTGTCAGAGTCAAGGTCAAGTTCAGGGTCAGGGTCAGGATCTAAGATCGGGTCAGCGTCAAGGTCAGGGTCAGAAGCTAGGGTCAGGTCATCGTCAGGGTCAGTGTCAGGGTCAGGGTTAGAAGCTAGAGTCAGGGTCTGGATCATGGTCAGTGTCAGGGTCAGGGTTGTGGTCATAGTCAAGGTCAGGGTCATGGTCACTGTGAGGGTCCGGGTTAGAAGCTAGTGTCAGGGTCAGGGTCAGGGTACGGGTCATGGTCAGGGTCAAGGTCAAGCTCAGGGTTAGGATCAGGGTTAGGTTTATGGCCAGGGTCATAGTCAGTTACAAGGTTCGAAGTTATGGTCAGGGTCAGGGTCAGGTTAAGAAGCTAGGGTCAGTGACAAAGTCAAGGTCACAGTCAGGGTCAAGGTCAAGTTTAGGGTCAGGGTCAGGCATAGGGGTTAGGGTAACGGTGTAAGGGTTAGCGTTTAGGGTTAGGGTTAGGTTTAGGGTTAGGGTTTAGGGTTAGTGTTAGGGTTTGGGTTTGGGGTTAGTGTTAAGGTTAAGGTTGGGGTTAGGTGTTAGAGGTTAGGGGTTAGGGTTAGGGTTAGGTTATGCGTTTGGGTTAGACTTAGGGTTAAGGTTAGAGTTAGGGTTAGGATTAGGGTTAGGTTTGGGTTAGGGTTAGGGTTATTTTTAGGGTTTATGTTTAGGGTTAGGGTTGGGGTTAGTGTCAGGGTTAGGTTGAAGGTTAGGGTTAGGTTCAGGGTCAGGGTTATAAGCTAGAGTCAGAGTCAGGGTCATGGTCATGGACAGAATCGAGGTCAGAGTCAGGGTGAAAGTCAGTGTCAGTGTCAGTTTCAGGGTTAGAAGCTAGAGTCAGGGTCAAGTTCAGGTTGAAGTTCATGGTCAGTGTCAGGGTCAGACTCAGCGTCAGGCTCAGGGTCAGGATCAGGGTCAGAGTTCGAAGCCAGTTTCAGGGTTAGGGTCAGGGTCAAGGGTCAGGGTCAGGGTCAGGGTCACTGTCAGGGTCAGGGTTAGGTTTAGGCTTAGGGTTAGGGTTAGGGTTAGGGTTAGGGTTAGGGTTAGGGTTATGTTTAGAGTTTATGTTTAGGGTTAGGGTTGGGGTTAATGTCAGGGTCAGGTTGAAGGTTAGGGTCAGGTTCAGGGTCAGGGTTATAAGCTAGAGTTAGAGTCAGGGTCATGGTCATGGACAGGATCGAGGTCAGAGTCAGGATGAAGGTCAGGGTCAGTGTCAGGGTCAGACTCAGTGTCAAGGTCACGGTCAGACTCAGGTTCAGTGTCAGCGTGAAGGTCCGGGTCAAGTTCAGGATCAGGGTTAGAAGCTAGAGTCAGGGTCAGTGTCAGCGTCAGGATTAGGGGTTAGGGTAAAGGTCAGGTTTAGGGTCAGGATCAGTGTCAGGGTCAGTATCAGGGTCAGGGTTAGAAGCTAGAGTCAGGGTCAGCGTCATGATCAGGGTCAGGTTAGGGGTTAGAAGCTAGGGTCATGGTCATGATCCAGGTCATGTTCAGGGTATAAAATAGGCTCAGGGTCAGTGTCAGAAGATAGGGTCAGGGTCAGGGTCAGTGTCTGTGTCAGGGTTCGAAACTAGGGGCAGGGTCAGGGTCAGGGTGAAGTTCAGGGTCAGTGTCAGGGTCAGACTCAGCGTCAGGCTCAGTGTCAAAGTTAGAAGCCAGTGTCAGGGTCAGGGTCAGGGTCAGGGTCAGGGTCTAAGATAGGGTCAGCGTCAAGGTCAGGATCAGAAGGCAGGGTCAGATCAGTGTCACGGTCAGGGTTAGAAGCTAGAGTCAGGGTCTGCGTTATGGTCAGTGTCAGGGTCAGGGTGACTGTCAGGGTCAGGGTTAGCAGCTAGTGTCAGGTTCAGGTTCAGGGTCTAAGATAGAGTCAGCGTCAAGGTCAGGGTCAGAAGCTAGGGTCAGGTCATCGTCAGGGTCAGTGTCAGGGTCAGGGTTAGAAGCTAGAGTCAGGCTCTGGGTCATGGTCACTGTCAGGGTCAGGATTGTGGTCAGAGTAAGGGTCACTGTGAGGGTCAGGGTTAGAAACTAGTGTCAGGGCCAGGGTCAGAGTCAGGTACAGGGTTAGAAGCTATGGTCAGGGTCAGGGTCAGGGTAAAAAGCTAGGGTCAGGGTCAGTGACAAGGTCGAGGTCACAGTCAGGGTCAAGGTCAAGTTCAGGGTTAGGGTCAGAGTCAGGTTTAGGGTCATTTTCAGTGTCAGGGTCAGGCATAGGGGTTAGGGTTATGGTTTAGGGTTTAGCGTTTAGGGTTAGGGTTAGGTTTAGGGTTACGGTTTAGGGTTAGTGTTTAAGGTTAGTGTTAGGGCTTGGGTTTGTGGTTTGGTGTTAGGATAAGGGTAAGGTTGTGGATAGGTGTTAGTGGTTAGGGTTTAGGTTAGAGTTAATGTTAGGGTATGCGTTTGGGTTAGGGTTAGGGTTTTGGTTAGGGTTTCGGTTAGTGTTAGGGTTTGTTTAGGGTTAGGGTTAGGGTTAGGGTTAGGTTTGGGTTAGGGTTCAGGTTACGTTTATGGTTTATGTTTAGTGTTAAGGTTGGAGTTAATGTCGGGGTCAGGTTGAAGGTTAGTGTCAGGTTCAGGGTCAGGATTAGAAGCTAGAGTCAGGGTCTGCATCATGGTCACTGTCAGGGTCAGGGTTAGCAGCTAGTGTCAGGGTCAGGGTCAGGGTCTAAGATAGGGTCAGCGTCAAGGTCAGGGTCAGAAGCTAGGGTCAGGTCAGCATCAGGGTCAGTGTCAGGGTCAGGGTTAGAAGCTAGAGTCAGGGTCTGGATCATGGTCCAGGGTTAGGGTTAGGGTCAGGGTCACCCATAGAGGTTACTGTTACAGTTTAGGTTTTAGCATTTAGGATTAGGGTTAGGTTTAGGGTTAGGGTTTAGGGTTAGTTTTAGGGTTTTGGTTTCGGGTTAGGGTTAAGGTTAGGGTTGGGGTTAGGTTTTAGAGGTTAGGGTTAGGGTCAGGGTTGTGGTCAGAATCAGGGTCAGGGTCAGGGTCACTGTGAGGGTCAGAGTTAGAAGCTAGTGTCAGGGTCAGGGTCAGGGTAAGGGTCATGATCAGGGTCAAGGCCAAGCTCAGGGTTAGGGTCAGGGTTAGGTTCAGGGTCAGCGTCAGAGTCAGGTACAAGGTTAGAAGTATGGTCAGGGTCAGGGTCAGGTTAAGGGTTATAATAGGTCAGGATCAGTGACAGTGCAAGTCAGGCCACGTCAGGTCAAGGTCAAGTCGGTCAGGTCAGGTTTAGGGTAATTTTCAGGGTCAGGGTCAGGCATAGGGGTTAGGGTTACGGTTTAGGGTTTAGCGTTTAAGTTTAGGGTTAGGTTTAGGGTTACGGTTTAGGGTAAGTGTTTAAGGTTAGTGTTAGGGCTTGGGTTTGTGGTTTGGTGTTAGGATAAGGGTAAGGTTGTGGTTAGGTGTTAGTGGTTAGGGGTTAGGTTAGAGTTAATGTTAGGGTATGCGTTAGGGTTAGGGTTAGGGGTTAGGGTTAGGGTTAGGGTTAGGGTTAGGGTTAGGGTTAGGGTTAGGGTTAGGGTTAGGGTTAGGGTGAGGGTTTGGTTTAGGTTTTCGGGTTAGGGTTATGTTTAGGGTTAGGGTTAGGGTTATGGTCATTGTCAGGGTGAAGGTTAGTTTCAGGGTCAGGTTTAGAAGCTAGTGTCAATGTCAGGATCAAGGTCATGGTCAGGATCGAGGTCAGGGTTAGGGTTAGCGTTAGGGTTTGGTTTTAGGGTTAGGGTTAGCGTTAGTGTTAAGTTAGGGTTAGGGTTAGTTTTAGGCTTAGGGTTAGGGTTGGGTTAGTGTTAGGATTAGGGTTCCGGTCAGGGTTAGAGTGAGTTTAGGTTCAGGGTCAGGGTATAAAATAGGCTCAGGGTCAGGGTCAGAAGATAGGGTCAGCGTCAAGGTCAGGATCAGGGTCAGAGGTAGAAGCCAGTGTCAGGGTCAGGGTCAGTGTTAAGGGTTAGGGTCAGGGTCAGGGTCAGTGTTAGGGTCAGTGTCATGATGAGGGTCAGGTTCAGGGTGAAAGTCAGGGTCAGGGTCTAATATAGGGTCAGGGTCATGGTCAGGGTCAGAAGCTAGGGTCAGGTAAGGGTCAGGGTTAATGTCAGAGTCAGGGTTAGAAGCTAAAGTCAGGGTCAGGGTCAGGGTAAGTGTCAGGCTATAGATGGGTCAGGGTCAGGGTCAGGATCGGGGTTAAAAGCTAGGGTCAAGGTCAGGGTCAGGGTTAGAATCTAGGGTAGGGTCAGGGTTAGAAGCTATGGTCAGGTCAGGGTCAGTGTCAGGGTTAGAGCTAAGGTCAGGTTAGGATCAGGGTCAGGGTCAGGGTCAGGATGAGGGTCAGCAGGTTCAAGGTGAGATTCCAGTTATGGTGAGGATTGGGTCTAAGATCGGGTCAGGTCAGTTCAGGTTCGATTCAGAAGGTAGGGTCAGGTCAGCATCAGGGTCAGTGTCAGGGTCAGGGTTAGAAGCTAGAGTCATGGTCTGGTCAGGATCAGGGTTTTGGTCAGGGTCAGGGTCAGTGTCAGGGTCAAGGTTAGAAGCTAGTGTCAGGGTCAGAGTCAGGGTCAAGGTCACGGTCAGGGTCAAGGTCAAGCTCAGGGTCAGGGTCTGGTTCAGGGTCAGGATCAGAGTCAGGTACAGGATTAGAAGCTACGGTCAAGGTCAGGGTCAGGGTAAGAAGCTAGGGTCAGGCTAGGGTAAGTGTCAGGGTATAAGATAGGGTCAGGGTCAAGTTTAGGGTAAGGGATAAAAGCTAGTGTCAGGGTCAGGGACTGAGTTAGGGTTAGGTTTATGTTTAGGGTTAGGGTTAGGATCAGGGTTAGTTTTAGGATTAAGTTCTGGGTCAGGGTGAGAGTGAGGTTGAGGGTCAGGGTCAAGGTCAGGGTCAGAGTTGGAAGCTAAGTTCATGGTCAGTGTCAAGGTCACAGTCAGGGTCAAGGTCAAGTTCAGAGTCAGGGTCAGGTTTAGGGTCAGTTTCAGGGTCAAGGTCAGGCAAAGGGTTAGGGTTAGGGGTTAGGGTTTAGGGTTAGGTTTAGTGTTGGGTTTGGGTTATGGTTAGGGTTTAGGGTTTAGGGTTAGGGTTTAGGGTTCAAGATTGAGAGTTAGGGTTAGGGTTAGGGGTTTTGGTTAGCGTTAATGTTTCGGGTTAGGGTTTAGCGTTTAGGCTTTGGGTTATTTTTAATGTTTCGGGTTTAGGGTTAGGGTTAGGTTTTAGGGTTATGGTTCGGGTTCAGGTTCGTGTTAGGGTTAGGATTTAGGGTTTAGGGTTTAGAGTTCGTGTTTGTGTTCGTGTTCAGGTTCGGGTTATGGTTTGGCTTTACGGTTTAGGGTTTAGAGTTTAGGATTCCGGTTTGGGTTTGGGTTTAGGGTTAGTGTTAGCGTTAGGGTTAGGCTTATGTTAGGGTTAGGGTTTGAGTTAGGATTTGAGGTAGTGTTAGGGTTAGGGTTAGGGTTTGTCTTAGGGTTAGGGTTAGGGTTAGTGTTTAGGGTTTAGGGTTTATGGTTTGGGTTAGGTTTAGGGTTAGGATTATGGTTTAGGATTTAGAGTTAGAATTAGTGTTAAGGTTCGGCTTAGGTTTTAGGGTTAGGGTTAGGGTAAAAGTTCAGGTTAGGGTTTAGGGTTAGGGTTGTGTTCGGTTTAGGTTTAGTGTTTATTGTTAGGGTTTAGGGTTAGAGTTTCGGTTTAGGGTTAGGGTTAGTTTTAGGGTTAGGGTTAGTGTTAGGGTTTGGGTTTCGGTTAGGGTTAGGGTTAAGGTTAGTGTTAGGGTTAGGTTAGGGTTAGGGTTAGTGTTAGGCATGGGGTTCGGGTTAGATTTTGGATAGGATTAGGGTTAGGGGTTGTTTAGGGTTAGGGTTAGGGTTTAGGGTTAGTGTTAGGGTTAGGGTTAGGGTTAGGGTGAGGGTTTGGTTTAGGTTTTCGGGTTAGGGTTATGTTTAGGGTTAGGGTTATGGTCATGGTCAGGGTGAAGGTTAGTTTCAGGGTCAGGATTAGAAGCTAGTGTCAATGTCAGGGTCAAGGTCATGGTCAGGATCGAGGTCAGGGTTAGGGTTAGGGTTAGGGTTTGGTTTTAGGGTTAGGGTTAGGGTTAGTGTTAAGTTAGGGTTAGGGTTAGTTTTAGGGTTAGGGTTAGGGTTGGGTTAGTGGTAGGATTAGGGTTTCGGTCCGGGTCAGAGTGAGTTTAGGTTCAGGGTCAGGGTTAGGGTTAGAAGCTAGAGTTAGTGTCATGTTCAAGATCATAGTCAGAATCGATGTCAGAGTTAGGGTGAAGGTCAGATTCAGTGTCAGGGTCAGACTCATTATCATGGTCAGGATCAGTGTTAGAAGCTAGTGTCAGGGTCAGGGTCAGGGTCAGGGTCAAGGTCAAGTCAGGGTCAGGATCTGGGTCAGGGTTAAGGTCATAGGCAAGGTCAGGGTCAGGGTTAGAAGCTAGAGTCAGGGTCAGGATCATGGTCAGGCTTAGGGTTAGGATGAAGTTCAGGGTTATGGTATAGGATCAGGGTCAGGGTCAGTGTCAGGGTCAGAGTTAGAAGCTAGAGTCAGGGTCAGAGTCAGGATCAGGGTCAGATTAGGGGTTAGAAGCTAGGGTCATGTTCATGGTCCGGGTCAGTGTCAGGGTATAAAATAGGCTCAAGGTCAGGGTCAGAAGAGAAGGTCAGGGTCAGGGCCAGGGCCAGTGTCGGGGTCAGGGTTAGAAGCTAGAGTCAGGGTCAGTATCAGCGTAAAGTTCAGGGTCAGTGTCAGGGTCAGACTCAGTGTCAGGTTCAGGATCAGGATCAGGGTCAGAGTTAGAAGCCAGTGTCAGGGTCAGGGTCAGGGTAAAGGTTTAGAGTTAGCTTTAGGGTTAGGATTAGTGTTAGGGTTAGGGCTATGGTCAGTGTTAGGGTCAGGGTCAGCTTCAGGATGAGGGTCAGGTTTAGGATGAGAGTCCAGGTCAGGGTCAGGGTCAGGGTCTAATATAGGGTCAGCGTCAGGGTTAGAGTCAGAAGATGGGGTCAGGTCAGGGTCAGCGTTAGTGTCAGGGTCAGGGTTAGAACCTAGAGTCCGGGCCAGGGTTAGGGTAAATGTCAGTGTATAAGATAAGGTCAGGGTCAGGATCAGGGTCAGGGTTAGTAGCTAGGGTCAGTGTCTGGGTCAGGGTTAGAAGCTAGGGTCAAGTTGAGGGTCAGGGTCAGGTTTAGAAGCTATGGTCAGGCTCAGGGTCAGTGTCAGGGTTAAAAGCTAGGGTCAGGGTCAGGATCAGCGTCAGGGTTAGAAGCTACTGTCAGGGTCATTGTCTCGGACAGGGTCAAGGTCAAGCTCAGGTTCATGGTCAGGGTCAGGTTCAGGGTCAGGGTCTGAGTCAGGTACAGGGTTAGAAGCTACAGTCAGGGTCAGGGTCAGGGTAAGAAGCTAGGGTCAGTGTCAGGGTAAGTGTAAGTGTTATGGTATAAGATAGGGTCAGGGTCAGGGTCACTGTCAGGGTCAGGGTTAGAAGCTAGTGTCAGTGTCAGATTCAGGTCAGGATCACGGTCAGGGTCAAGGTCAAGCTCAGGGTCAGGGTCAGGGTCAGGGTCAGGTTCAGTTTCAGGGTCAGGGTCAGGGTCAGGCACAGGGTTTGAAGCTATGGTCAGCATCATCAAGAAGCTAGTGTCAGGTTCAGGGGAAGTGTCAGGTTATAAGATAGGGTCAGGGTCACTGTCAGAGTCAGGGTTAGAAGCTAGTGTCAGGGTCAGGTTCAGGTCAGGATCATGGGCAGTGTCAAGGTCAAGCTCAGGGTCAGGTTCAGGTTCAGGGTCAGGTTCAGTTCAGGGTCAGGGTCAGGGTCAGTGTCAGGTACAGGGTTAGAAGCTACTGTCAAGGTCAGGGTAAGAAGTTAGGGTCAGGGTCAGGTAAGTGTCAGGGTATAAGATAGGGTCAGGGTCAGGGTTAGAAGCTAGTGTCAGGGTCAGGGTCAGGGTTAGAAGCTAGGGTCAGAGTCAGGGTCAGGGTCAGGATCAGTGTCAGGGTCAGCATATAAGATAGAGTCAGGTCAGAAGCTAGGGTCAGTATTAGGGTCTGGGTCAGTTCAGGGTCAGGGTTAGAAGCTAGAGTCAGTGTCATGGTCAAGGTCATGGTCAGGATCGAGGTCAGAGTCAGGATGAAGTTCAAGGTCAGTGTCAGAGTCAGACTCAGCCTCAGGGTCAGTGTCAGGGTCTGGGTCAGTATTAGAAGCTAGGGTCAGGGTCAGGGACAGGGTGAAGGTCAGGGTCCGGGTCAGGGTTATAATCTAGGATCAGGGTCAGGATCAGGGTTAAGGGTTAAGGTCAATGTCAGGATCAGGAGTTAGGGTCAGGGTGACGGTGAGTGTGAGGGTGAGGGTCAGAGTTAGGGTCTAAGATAGGGTCAGGGTCAGGGTCAGAAGCTAGGATCAGGTCAGGGTCAGGGTCAGGTTCAGGGTCAGGGTTAGAAGCTAGAGTGAGAGTCAGAGTCAGCGTCAGTGTCAGGGTCAGGGTCAGGGTAAGGGTTAGAAGCTACAGTCAGGGTCAGGGTCAGCATAAGAAGCCAGGGTCAGGATCAGGGTAAGTGTCAGGGTATAAGATAGGGTCAGGGTCAGGGTCAGGGTGAGGGTGTGGGTGAGTGTCAGATTCAAGGTCAGGGTCAGAGTTAGAAGCTAGAGTCAGGGTCAGGGACAGTGTCAGGGTCACAGTCAGGGTCAAGGTCAAGTTCAGGGTCAGTGTCAGGTTTAGGGTCAAGTTCAGGGTCAGTGTCAGGGTCAGGCATAGAGATTAGGGTCAGTTTCATGGTCAGGGTCACGGAATGGGGTTAGGGTCAGGTTCAGGGTCAGGGTTAGAAGCTACGGTCAGAGTCAGGGTCAAGGTAAGGGTCAGGGTATAAGATAGAGTTAGGGTCAGAAGCTATAGAGGTAGGGTTAGAAGCTAGAGTCAAGGATAGGGTCAGGGCCACAGTCAGGATCGAGGTCAGAGTCAGGGTGAAGGTCAGGGTCAGCATCAGGGTCAGACTCAGCGTTAGGGTCAGTTTCAGGGTCAGGGTCAGTGTCAGGGTCAGACTCAGCGTCAGGGTTAGCGTTAGAAGCTAGGGTGAGGGTGAGGGTCAGGGTCAAGGTTAGAAGCTATGGTCAGGGTCAGGGTCAATGTCAGGGTTAGAAGCTAGGGTCAGGGTCAGGATCAGGATCAGGGTTAGAAGCTAGGGTCAGGGTTAGTTTTAGGGTTAGAAGCTAAGGTCGGGGTTAGGGTCAGGGTCAGGGTCATGGTCAGGGTCAAGTTCAGGATGAGGGTCAGGTTCAGGGTGAGAGTCTTGGTCAGGGTCAGTGTCAGGGTCAGGGTTAGAAGCTAGAGTCAGGGGTCAGGGTCAGTGTCAGGGTCAGTGTTAGAAGCTAGTGTCAGGGTCAGAGTCAGGGTCAAGGTCACGGTCAGGGTCAAGGTCAAGCTCAGGGTCAGGGTCAGTGTCAGGGTCAGGGTCAGGGTCGAGTCAGTCAGGTTAGAACATATGGTCAGTCAGGGTCAGGGTAAGAAGCTAGGATCAGGGTCAGGGTCAGGGTAAGTGTCAGGGTATCAGATAGGGTCAGGGTCAGAGTTAGGGATAGGGTTATGTTTAGGGTTAGGGTTAGGATCAGGGTTAGGGTTAGGATTAGGGTCAGGGTCAAAGTCAAGGTAAGAGTTAGAAGGTAGGGTCAAGGTCAGTGTCAAGGTCAAGGTCAACGTCAGGGTCAGGTTTAGGTTCAGGTTCAGCGTCAGGGTCAGGCATAGGAGTTAGAGTTAGGGTTTAGTGCTAGGGTTTAGTGTTAGGGTTAGGGTTAGGGTTTAGGGTTTATTGTTTAGGGTTAGGGTTAGGGTTAGGATTAGGGTCTAGGGTTCAGGGTTTAGGGTTAGGGTTGAGGTTATGGGTTAGAGTTAGGGCTAGGGTTAGGGTTAGGGTTTTGGGTTAGGGTTCAGATTAGGGTTTAGGGTTTAGTGTTTGGGTTCGAGTTCGGGCCGGGATCGTGTTTAGGGTTAGATTTTACGGTTAGGGTTTAGGGTTAGGGTTAGGGTTAGGGTTAGGGTGAGGGTTAGGGTTAGGTTTGGTTTAGGGTTAGGGTCACGGTCAAGGTCATGCTCAGTATTTGAAGCTAAGGTCAGGGTCAGGGTTAATATTTGAAGCTAGGATCAGGGTCAGGGTCAGGGACAGGGTGAAGGTCAGGGTCAGGGTCAGGGTTAGAATCTAGTGTCAGAGTCAGGATCACGGTTAAGTGTTAAGGTCAATGTCAAGGTCAGGGGTTATGGTCAGGGTAAGGGTCAGGGTTTTGGTGAGGGTCAGGGTCAGAGTCAGGGTCAGGGTCTAAGATAGGGTCAGGGTGATGGTCAGGGTCAGAATCTAGGATCAGGTCAGCGTCAGGGTCAGGTTTAGGGTCAGGATGAGGGTCAGAGTTAGAAGCCAGTGTTAGGGTCAGGGTCAGTATTTGAAGCTAAGGTCAGGGTCAGTGTCAGTATTTGAAGCTAGGGTCAGGGTCAGGGTCAGGGTCAGGGTCAGGGACAGGGTGAAGTTCAGGGTCAGGGTTAGAATTTAGGGTTATGGTGAGGATCAGGGTTAAGGGTTAAGGCTAATGTCAGGATCAGGGGTCATGGTCAGGGTAAGGGTCAGGATGAGTGTGAGGGTCAGGTTCAGAGTCAGGGTCAAGGTCTAAGATAGGGTCAGGGTCAGTGTCAGAAGCTAGGATCAGGTCAGGGTCAGGGTCAGGTTCAGGGTCAGGGTTAGAAGCTAGAGTGAGGGTCAGGGTCAGGGTCAGTGTCAGGGTCAGGGTTGATGTCAGGGTCAGGGTCAGGGTTAGAGTCAGGTTCAGGGTTAGAAACTACGGTCAGGGTCAGGGTCAGGGTTAGAATCTAGGGTCAGGGTCAGGATCAGGGTTAAGGGTTAAAGTCAATGTCAGGATCAGGGGTTATGGTCAGGGTAAGGGTCAGAGTGAGGGTGAGGGTCAGGGTCAGAGTCAGGGTCAGGGTCTAAGATAGGGTCAGGGTCAGGGTCAGGGTCAGAAGCTAGGATCAGGTCAGGGTCAGGGTCAGGTTCAGGGTCAGGGTCAGGATGAGGGTCAGAGTTAGAAGTCAGTGTCAGGGTCAGGGTCAGTGTCAGAGTCAGTATTTGAAGCTAAGGTCAGGGTCAGTGTCAGTATTTGAAGCTAGGGTCAGGGTCAGGGTCAGGGACAGGGTGAAGGTCAGGGTCAGGGTTAGAATCTAGGATCATGGTGAGGATCAGGGTTAAGGGTTAAGGTCAATGTCAGGATCAGGGGTTATGGTCAGGGTAAGGGTCAGGGTGAGGGTGAGGGTCAGGGTCAGAGTCAGGGTCAGGGTCTAAGATAGGGTCAGGGTCAGGGTCAGAAGCTAGGATCAGATCAGGGTCAGGTCAAGTTCAGGGTCAGGGTTAGAAGCTAGAGTGAGGGTCAGGGTCAGGGTTGATGTCAGGGTCAGGGTCAGGGTTAGAGTCAGGTTCAGGATTAGAAACTACAGTCAGTGTCAGGGTCAGGATAATAAACTAGGGTCAGGGTAAGTGTCAGGGTATAAGATAGGGTTAGGGTCAGGGTATGGGTTAAAAGCTAGGGTCAGGGTCAGGGTCAGGGTCAGGGTGAGATTGTGGTTGAGTATCAGGTTCAAGGTCAGGGTCAGAGTTAGAAGCTAGGGTCAGAGTCAGGGAGAGTGTCAGGGTCACAGTCAGGGTCAAGATCAAGTTCAGGGTCAGTGTCAGGTTTAGGGTCAGGTTCAGGGTCAGTGTCAGTGTCAGGCATAGGGATTAGGGTCAGTTTCATGGTCAGTGTCAGGGTCAGGGAATGGGGTTAGGGTCAGGGTCAGGGTCAGGGTCATGGTCAGGGTCAGGTTCAGGATGAGGGTCAGGTTCAGGGTGAGAGTCCGGGTCAGGGTAAGTGTCAGGGTCAGGGTCAGGGTTAGAAGCTAGTATCAGGGTCAAGGTCAAGCTCAGGGTCATGGTCAGGGTCAGGTTCAGGGTCAGTGTCAGGGTCAGAGTCAGGTTCATTGTTAGAAGCTACGGTCAGGGTCAGGGTCAGGGTAAGAAGCTAGGGTCAGAGTCACAGTAAGTGTCAGGGTATAAATAGGGTCAGGGTCAAGTTCAGGGTAAGGGTTAGAAGCTAGAGTCAGTGTCAGGGTCAGAGTTATTATCAGGGTCAGGGTTGAGGTCAGGGTCAGGGTCAGGATACCTGTCAGGGTCAGGGTTAGAAGCTAGGGTCAGGGTCAGGGTCAGGGTCACGGTCAGGGTCAAGGTCAAGCTCAGGGTCAGAGTCAGTGTCAGGTTCAGGATCAGTGTCAGGGTCAGTGTCAGGGTCAGGGTCTCGGTCAGGGTCACGGTTAGGGTCAGGTTCAGGGTCAGGGTCAGAGTCAGATACAGGGTTAGAAGCTACGGTCAAAGTCAGGGTCAGGGTAAGAAGCTAGGGTCAGGGTCAGGGTCAGGGTACATGTCAGGGTATAAGATAGGGTCAGAGTCAGGTTTAGGGTAAGGGTTAAAAGCTAGGGTCAGGGTCAGAGTTAGGGATAGGGTTATGTTTAGGGTTAGGTTTAGGATCAGGGTTAGGGTTAGGATTAAGGTCAGGGTCAAGGTCAGAGTCAGAGTGAGGTTGAGGGTCAGGGTCAAGGTCAGGGCCAGAGTTGGAAGCTAGGGTCACGGTCAGGGTCAAGGTCAAGTTCAGCGTCAGGGTCAGGTTTAGGTTCAGGTTCAGGGTCAAGGTCAGGCATAGGGGTTGGGGTTTAGGGTTTAGGGTTTAGGGTTAGGGTTTAGGGTTAGGCTTAGGGTTTGGGTTTCCGTTAGGTTTAGGGTTAGGGTTCGGGTTAGGGTTTAGGGTTTAGGGTTTGGGTTTGGGTTCAGGTTCAGGTTCGGGTTTAGGGTTAGGGTTTATTGTTAGGGTTTAGGTTTAGGGTTTGGGTTAGTGTTAGGGTTTAGGTTTGTGTTATGGTTAGGGTTAGGCTTAGCGTTAGAGGTTAGGTTAGGGTTTGTTTAGGGTTAGGCTTAGGGTTAAGTTTAGGGTTTAGGTTTTGGGTTTAGGGTTAGGGTTAGCATTAGGATTAGGGTTTAGGGTTAGGGTTAGGGTTGGGTTAGGATTTGGGTTAGGGTTAAGGTTAGGGTTTATTATTAGGGTTAGTGTTAGGGTTAAGGTCAGGTCAGGGTGAGTTTAGGGTCAGGGGCAGAGGTTAGAAGCTAGAGTCAGTGTCATGGTCAAAGTCATGGTCAGGATCGAGGTCAGAGACTGGGTGAAGGTCAGGATCAGTGTCAGGGGCAGCAGTCAGGGTTCGAAGCTAGTGTCAGGGTCAGGTCACTATCAGGGTCAAGGTCAAGGTCAGGGTCAGGGTGAAGGTCAGGGTCAAGGTCAAGGTCAGGGTTAGAAGCTAGAGTCAGGGTCAGTGTCATGGTCAGGGTTAGCGGTAGGATAAAGGTCAGGGTTAGGGGTTAGGGTCAGGGTTAAAGTCAGGATCAGGGTCAGGGTTAGGGTTAAGGTTAGGGTTTAGGGTTTGGGTTTAGGGTTAGTTTTAGGATTAGGGTTTAGTGTCCAGGTTAGGGTTGGGTAGGGTTAGGGTTATGGTTAGGGTTATGGTCAGGGTCAGGGTGAGTTCAGGGTTAGGGTTAGAAGCTATAGTCAGTGTCATGGTCAAGGTCATGGTCAGGATCGAGGTGAGAGTCAGGGTGATGTTCAGGGTCAGTGTCAGGGTCAGACTCAGCCTTAGTGTCAGTGTCAGGGTCTGGGTCATGGTTAGAAGCTAGTGTCAGGGTCAGGGTCACTATCAGGGTCAAGTTCAAGTTAAGGGTCAGGGTCAGGGTGAAGGTCAGAGCAAGGTCATGATCAGGATTAGAAGCTAGACATCAGGGTTAATGTCATAGTCAAGGTTAGTGGTAGTATAAAAGTCAGGGTTAGGATTTAAGGTCAGGGTTAAAGGTCAGGATCAGGGCCAGGGTCAGTGTCAATGTCAGGGTTAGATGCTAGAGTCAGGGTCAGAGTCAGGATCAGGGTCAGGTTAGGGGGTAGAAGCTAGGATCATGGTCATGATCTGGGTCAGGGTCAGGGTATAAAATAGGCTCAGGGTCAGAAGATAGGGTCAGGGTCAGCGTCAGGGTCAGTGTTAGGTTCAGGGTTAGAAGCTGGAGTCAGGGTCAGGGTCAGGGTCAGTGTCAGGGTCAGGGTTGAGGTCAGGGTCAGGGTTAGAAGCTAGTGTCAGGGTCAGGGTTAGGGTAAGGGTCACGGTCAGGGTCAAGGTCAAGCTCAGGGTCTGGGTCAGGGTCAGGTTCAGGGTCAGGGTCAGAGTCAGGTACAGGGTTAGAAGCTATGGTCAGGGTCAGGGTCAGGGTAAGAAGCTAGGGTCAGTGTCAGGGTAAGTGTCAGGGTATAAGATAGGGTCAGAGTCAGGGTCACTGTCAGGGTCAGGGTTAGAAGCTAGTGTCAGGGTCAGGTTCAGGTCAGGATCATGGTCAGGGTCAAGGTCAAGCTCAGGGTTAGGGTCAGTTTCAGGGTCAGGTTCAGTTTCAGGGTCAGGGTCAGGGTCAGGGTCAGGGTCAGAGTCAGGTACAGGGTTAGAAGCTACAGTCAGGGTCAGGGTCAGGGTAAGAAGCTAGAGTCAGGGTCAGGGTAAGTGTCAGGGTATAAGATAGGGTCAGAGTCAGGGTCACTGTCAGGGTCAGGGTTAGAAGCTAGTGTCAGGATCAGGGTCAGGGTTAGAAGCTCGGGTCACAGTCAGGGTCAGGGTCAGGGTCAGCGTATAAGATAGAGTCAGGGTCAGAAGCTAGGGTCAGTGTTAGGGTCTGGGTCAGTACAGGGTTAGGGTTAGAAGCTAGAGTCTGGGTCACGGTCAAGGTCATGGTCAGGATCGAGGACAGAGCAGTGAAGGTCAGGGTCAGTGTCATGGTCAGATTCAGCGTCAGGATCAGGGTCAGGGTTAGAAGCTAGTGTCAGGGTCAGGGTCAGAGTCAGGGTGAAGGTCAAGTTCAGAGTCAGGGTCAGGGTGAAGGTCAGGGTTAGGGATTAGGGTTAGGGTCAGTGTCAGTGTCAGGGTCAGGGTCAGGGTCAGGGTCAGGGTTAGAGGTTAGGGTTAGGGTAAAGGTTGGGGTTGGGGTTAGGGTAAGGGTTAGGGTTAAAGTTTTAGGATTTGACTTTTAGTGTTTGGGTTTAGGGTTTAGGGGTTAGGGTTAGGATTTAGGGTTTCGTCGGGGTTAGGGTTAGGGCTTTGGGGTTAGGGTTAGGGTTTAGGTTTAGGGTTTAGGGTTAGGGTTAGTGTTAGGGTTAGTGTTAGGGTTTAGGGGTTAAGGGTTAGGGGTTAGGGTTAGGATTAAGGTTAGATTTCGGGTTTTGTGTTAGGGTTTTTGGTTGGGGTTAGGGTTAGTGTTAGGATTAGGATTTAGTGTTAGGGTTAGGGTTAGCGTTAGGGTTAGGGTGTCTTAAATTAGCAATTTCATTGACAGAGGTGATGGAAAGCAAGCTTATTAGGACCTGGTGTTTCTAATTAGCATATTCAGTGATACAGGTGTGGACAATCAAGACTAATTTTGTCCAGATGGTTTAAATTAGCAATTTCAGTGACAGAGGTGTTTGCAATCAAGGGTAATTAGCATCAAGTATCTGAAATGTTTACAGTGACACTGGTGTTCGAAATCAAGGCTAATTAGGAGGAGGTGTATACAATAAAGAATTTCTGTGACCCAGGTGATGGGAATCAAGGCTAATTAGGACCAGGTGTCTCCAATAAGCAATTTCAGTGTCACAGATGTTGGCAATCAAGGCTAATTAGCATCAGGTGTCTTAAATAATTTCAGTGACTACAGTGTTGGCAATCAAGTCAAATTAGGACCTGGTGTCTTAAATTAGCAAGTTCAGTGACACAGGTGTTGGGAATCAAGGCTAATTAGGAACAGGTGCCTTTAAATAGCAATTTAAGTGTTACAGGTGTTGACATTTAAAGTAACAAGGAGCAGATATCTTAAAAGCGCAATTTGAGTGAAACAGGTGTTGGGAATCAAGTCTAATTAGGACCTGGTGTTTTAAATTAGCACTTTCATTGGCACAGGTGTTGGCAATCAAGGCTAATTAGAACCAGGTGTCTTAAATTGGCAATTTCAGTGACACAGGTGTGGACAATCAAGACTAATTAGGTCCAGATGTTTTAGATTTACCATTTCAGTGATCCAGATGATGGCAATCAATGCTAATTAGGACCAGGTGTCTTAAATTGACAATTTCAGTGACAGAGGTGATGGTAAGCAAGGCTAATTAGGACCAGGTGTTTTATATTAGCAATTTCAGTGACACAGGTTTTGACAATCAAGGCTAATTAGGACCAGGTGTTTCTAATGAGCAATTCCGTGACACAGGTGTTGACAAGCCAGGCTAACAAGGAGCAGATGTCTTAAAAGTGCAATTTCAGTGACACAAGTGTTGGCAATCAAGGCTAATTTGGACCAGGTGTCTCCAATAAGCAACTTCAATGTCATAGATGTTGGCAATCAAGGCTAATTTGGACCCGGTGTTTCAAGTAAGCAATTTCAGTGACACAGGTGTGGGCAATCAAGGTTAATTAGCACCGGGGGTCTTAAATAATTTCAGTGACTACAGTGTTGGCAATCAAGTCTCATTAAGACCTGGTGTCTGAAATTAGCAATTTGAGTGACACAGGTGTTGGCAATCAAGGCTAATTAGGACCAGGTCTTGAAATAGCAATTCAAGTGACATAGGTGTTGGCATTCAAGGCTAACAAGCAGCAGATGTCTTAAAAGCGCTATTTCAGTGACACAGGTGTTGACAATCAAGGCTAATTAGGACAAGGTGTTTCTAATGAGGAATTCAGTGACACAGGTGTTGGCAAGCAAGGGTAATTAGGACCAGGTGTCTTTAAATAGCAATTTCAGTGACACAGGTGTAGGCATTCAAGGCTAACAAACAGCAGATGTCTTAAAAGCACAATTTCAGTGACACAGGTGTTGGCAATCAAGAGTAATTAGGACCAGGTTTCTTAAGTTAGTACTTTCAGTGTCACAGATGTTGACAATCAAGGCTAATTAGGACCAGGTATCTTACATTAACAATTTCATTGACAAAGGTGATGGCAAGCAAGGCTAATTGGGACCAGGTGTCTTAAATTAGCAATTTCAGTGACACAGGTGTTGGCAATCAAGGGTACTTAGGACCAGGTGTCTTAAGTTAGCACTTTCTTTGGCACAGGTGTTGGCAATCAAGGCTAATTAGGACCAGGTGTCTTAAATTAGCAATTTTATTGACAGAGGTGATGGAAAGCAAGGCTAATGAGGACCAGGTGTTTCTAATTAGCAATTTCAGTGACACACGTGTGGACAATCAAGACTAATTAGGACAAGGTGTTTCTAATTAGCAATTTCAGTGACACAGGTGTTGGCAGGCAAGGCTGATTAGGGCCACTTGTCCTAAATTCGCAATTTCAGTAACACAGGTGTGGACAATCAAGACTAATTAACATGCAGGTTTATTAAATAATTTCAGTGACACAAGTGTTGACATTCAAGACTAAATAGGACCAGGTGATTCTAATTAGCAATTTCAGTCACACAGGTGTTGGCAAACAAGGCTAATTAGGACCAGGTGTATTAAATTTGCAATTTCAGTAACACAGGTGTGGACAACCAAGGCTTATTAGGACCAGGTGTTCTTAAATTAGCAATTTCAGGGATCAGTTGTTGGCAATCAAGGGTAAATAGGACCAGGTGTCTCCAATGAGCAATTTCTGTGTCGCAGATGTTGGCAATCAAGACTAATTAGGACCAGGTGTTTCTAATGAGGAATTCAATGACACAGGTGTTGACAGGCAAGGGGAATTAGGACCAGGTGTCTTTAAATAGCAATTTCAGTGACACAGGTGTTGGCAATCAAGGGTAATTAGGACCAGGTTTCTTAAGTTAGTACTTTCAGTGTCACAGATGTTGACAATCAAGGCTAATTAGGACCAGCTGTCTTAAATTAACAATTTCATTGACAGAGGTGATGGCAAGTAAGGCTAATTGGGACTAGGTGTCTTAAATTAGCAATTTCAGTGACACAGGTGTTGGCAATCAAGGGTACTTAGGACCAGGTGTCTTAAGTTAGCACTTTCTTTGGCACAGGTGTTGGCAATCAAGGCTAGTTCAGATCAGGTGTCTTGAAATAGCAATTCAAGTGACACAGGTAGTTGGCATTCAAGGCTAAAAGGAGCATATATCTTAAACGCAAATTTTCAGTGACAAAGGTGTTGGCAACCAAGTGTAATTAGGAACAGGTGTCTTAAATTAGCAATTTCAGTGATGCAGGAGTTGGCAATCAATGCTAATTAGGATCAAGTGTCTTTTAATAGCAATTTCAGTGACACAGGTGTTGGAAATCAAGGGTAATTAGGACCAGATGTCTTTAAATAGCAATTCAAGTGAGATGTCTTTAAATAGCAATTCAAGTGACACAGGTGTTGGTATTCAAGGCTAACAATGAGCAGATATCTTAAAAGCGAAATTTCAGTGGCACAGGTGTTGTCAATCAAGGGTAAGTAGGACCAGGTGTCTTAAATTAGCACTTTCAGTGGCACAGGTGTTGGTAATCAAGGCTAATTAGGATCAGGAATATCTAAAGAGCAATTTAAGGGATACAGATTTTGACATTCAAGGCTAATTAGGACCAGATGCTTTAAATAAGCAATTTCAGAGACACAGGTGTTGGCTATCAAGACAAATTAGGACCAGGTGTCTTTAAATAGCAATTTAAGTGACACAGGTGTTGGCAATCAAGGGTAATTAGGACCAGGTGTCTTAAGTTAGTATTTTCAGTGTCACGGATTTTGACAATCAAGGCTAATTAGGACCAGGTGTCTTAAATTAACAATTTCATTGACAGAGGTGATGGCAAGCAAGGCTAATTGGGACTAGGTGTCTTAAATTAGCAATTTCAGTGACACAGGTGTTGGCAAGCAAGGGTACTTAGGACCAGGTGTCTTAACTTAGCAATTTCATTGACAGAGTGATGGAAAGCAAGGCTAATTAGGACCAGGTGTTTCTAATTAGCAATTTCAGTGACACAGGTGTGGACAATCAAGACTAATTAGGACAACGTGTTTCTAATTAGCAATTTCAGTGACACAGGTGTTGGTAATCAAGGCTAAATAGGACCAGGTGTCTTAAATTAACACTTTCAGTGGCACAGGTGTTGGAAATAAAGGCTAATTAGGACCAGGTGTCTTTAAATACCAATTTCAGTATCACAGGTGTTGGCAATCAAGGCTAATTAGGACCAGTGTTTTCAATTAGCAATTTCAGTGACACAGGTGTTGGCAATCATGGCTAATTAGGACCATGGGTCTTGAATAAGCAATTACAGTTTCACAGGTGTTGGCAATCATGGCTAATTAGGACCAGGTGTCTTGAATAAGCAATTACAGGTCCACAGGTGTTGGCAAACAAGGCTAATTTGCGTCAGGTGTCTTAAATAATTTCAGGTCCACAGGTGTTTGCAAAATAGGCTAAATAGGGTCAGGTGTCTTGAAAGAGCAGTTTCAGTGAAATGGGTGTTGGTATTCAGGCTAATTAGGTCCAGGTGTCTTAATTTAACAATTTTAGTTACACAGGTATTGGCAATCAAGGCTAATTAGGACCCGGTGACTTAAATTATCAATTTCAGGGAAGCAGGTGTTGGCAATGAAGGCTAATTAAGACCAGTTGTCTTTAAATAGCAATTTAAGTGACAGAGGTGTTGGCATTTAAGGCTCTTTTGGACCAGGTGTCTTAAATTCGCAATTTCAGGTCCACATTTATTGGCTATCAAGGATAACAAGGATCAGGTGTCTTAAAATTGCTCTTTCAGTTACACAGATGTTGGCATTAAGGCTAATTAGGACCAGGTATATTAAAATAGCAATTTCAGTGACAAAGGTGTTGGCAAGCAAGGGTAATTAGGACCAGGTGTCTTAAATTAACAATTTCAGGTCCACAGGTGTTGGCAAAATGGCTAAATAGAGTCAGTTTTCTTGAAAGAGCAATTTCATTGACACAAGTGTTGGAAATCAAGGGTTGTTAGGACCAGGTGTCTTGAATAAGCAATTTCAGGTCCACAGGTGTGGCAATCAAGGCTAATTTGCGTCAGGTGTGTTAATGATTTCAGGTCGACAGGTGTTGGCAAAATAGGCTAAATAGGGTCAGTTGTCTTGTAAGAGCAATTTCATTGACACAGGTGTAGGCAATCAAGGCTAATTAGGAACAAGTGTCTTAAATTAGTAATTTCAGTGGCACAGGTGTTGGCATTCAAGAATAACAAGGAGCAGATGTCTTAAAAGCTCAATTCCAGTGACACAGGTGTTGGCAATCAAGGCTAATTAGGACCAGGTGACTTAAATTAGCAATTTCAATGACACATGTGTTGGCAAACAAGGATAATTAGGACCAGGTGTCTTAAATTTGCAATTTTAGTGTGGACAATCAAGACTAATTATGTCCAGATGTTTTAAATTAGAAATTTCAGTGACCCAGGAGATGGCAAGCCAGGCTAATTAGGACCAGGTGTCTTAAATTAGCAATTTCAGTGACACAGTTGTGGGCAATCAAGATTAATTAGAACAAGGTGTTTCTAATTAGAAATTTCAGTGACCCAGGTGTTGGCAGGCAAGGCTAATTAGTACCAGGTGTCTTAAATTCACAATTTCAGTAACACAGGTGTGAACAATCAAAACTAATTATGTCCAGATGTTTTAAATTAGCAATTTCAGTGACACAGGTTTTGATAATCATGACTAATTAGGACCAGGCATTTCGAATTATCAATTTAAGTGACACAGGTGTTGGCAAGCAAGGCTAATTAGAACCAGGTATCTTAAATTCCCAATTTCAGTGACACAGATGTGGACAATCAAGACTAATTATGTTTAAATGTATACAATTTGCAGTTTCAGTGACACAGGTGTTGATAATCAAGGCTAACAATGATCGGGTGTCTTAAATTCCCAATTTCAGTGGCAGAGGAGCAGGTGTCTTAAAAGCACAATTTCAGTGACACAGATGTTGGCAATCGAGGCTACTTATCACCAGGTGTCTAACATTAGCAATTTCAGCAATACAGGTGATGGCAATCAAGGCTAATTAGGTCCAGGTGTCTTAAATTAGCAATTCCAGAGACACAGGTTCTGACCACAGTGCGACCCTGTGGCTCTGGTCCTGTCTTGTCCTGCAGCACAGGCCGCATGGATGCTCCAGGGTCGAGAACAAGGTGCGGCAGGTGCATTGCTGGTGCTCACCCGGGACCTGCATTTGGGGTTCACGCCTTCGTATAAACCTAACCAAGGAAGTAAGAGACTTTTACAATGAAAACTTTAAAACCCTAAAGAAAGAAATTTATAAGGAACTAGAAGGTGGAAAGACTTCCCCCTGTTCCTGGACTGGCAGAATCCCACATCCCCTGCGTGTCGCCCTGACTCGCAGCTCTTGTTGGGAACACAACGGGACTGTGCCAAGGTGCTTCTCTCTGCAGGACCCAGGCAGTCTTGTGCAGAACTGCAGAGTTGCAGATTCTCCTGACCCGAATGCATCTGAGAACGAGGCAGGGCTGGGGTCTGAGGGGGGACACAGGAGGGGCTGGTAGGTCTGCAGGGGATGGGCAAGGCTTGGGGCCTGCCGTTATTCTAGCACAGTGCTGCCCTGCAACAGGGTTGTGGTCCTCAGGGTGTGTGTGTGTGGGGGGGGTCCTGTTTTCAGGTGATATCCAGAGATAGCAGTATCTTAATGGTAGCCCCTCAGTGGGGCCGGAGGCATTTTTCTTTATATATATATGCGTTTCCAATCATACAAACTTGATAGGTACTCCATTCCCCTCCATTCCCTCCACCCCTCCCTGGATCCCCTTGCTCCCTCCCATCTTTTCCCCTTCCTTTCCCCCCTCCCACCTTTTCTCCCAGTGCCCCTTCCTCTCCTCTCCCCCATTCCTATAGCATCCTTTAGTGTGCATGTCCAACTGCCCTCTGGGTCCGCCTCTCCGATGAGGTGTAAGGACGCTGTATTCTTGCCTAGAGCTCTATCTTGTGTTCCCCTTTAGTATGTATAGGAACACTGTTGTGGCTGTTAATCCCTTGCCTCTAAGGATCCCACTGCCTGTGATCCATGCTAGACTTGGGAGGGGGGAGAGTCGATGATGAGAGTCATTGTGCAGGCCACGCAAAGTCCTATTATGATTACTTCAGCCCTAGCCCCTAAGATAATGAAACACCTTTGTATAAACCTAACCAAGGAAGTAAGAGACCTTTACAATGAAAACTTTAAAACCCTAAAGAAAGAAATTACAGAAGGCACTAGAAGGTGGAAAGACCTCCCCCTGTTCCTGGACTGGCAGAATCAATATCGTTAAAAAATGACCATCCTACCAAAGGCAATATGCAGATTCAATGCTATACCAGTCAAAATCCCAAAGCAATTCTTTAAGAAGTTGACCAAACGATCTCAAAATTCATATGGAGGCACAAAAGACCCAGGATAGCAAAGACAATCATGAGTAACAGCAACACTGCTGGAGGTAGCACCACACCCAACCTTAATCTATACTACAAATCCATAGTTATAAAAACAGCCTGGTACTGGCTGCAAAATAAACACACAGATCAATGGATACGGGTTGAAGACCCAGATATAAGCCACACAACTACAGCCATTTGATCTTTGACAACCGGAGGTATTTTTCTGTTTGTGAACCCCCAACAGGCCACCTGACCTCACCTCAATCAGTCAGGGCTCCCGAGGTGGCTTGGGACCTTGCCCTTGCACACCGTGCAGATCTTCTTGCTCGCCACTGCCCTCTGCCGGCCACCCTCCGGGTCAGACAAATGGAACAGCAGCGACCTGCAGGAGATGGCCGTGTGTACAGCATGACCCTGTCCTGGAATCATTGTACACTGAGAATACCTCTGGAGGCCTGACATCGGACGTAAGCAAGGGTGTCATATATTAGGAAACGAATACCCCATGGATGGTGTATCGTGTTGCTGGACTGAACTACCCAGAATCTTCTGAGCTGCCAGGGCCTCCACCTTGAGGGCAGTGAGGACAAAGGAGTGGACCGCACTACCCAAGAAGACCTGGGGGCTTATCATATTCATGAGTATGGCTAGGAGGTAGAGTGGACTCCATTACCCAAAATACGTAGGGGGTGCAGAGGCACATCTGAGGGGTGTGTGGGAGGCTGGATGACACTACCCAGAAGACCCCGGCGCAAGCAAAAATCCTCCATGAGGAGGACTAGAGTGGAGAACGGACCACACTGCCCAGAATGCCTAGGGGTCAAGAGGAGCATGTGGGCGGGAGGTTAGGAGTTTGTGAGCGACAGAAGTACACTACCCAGAATGGCGGGAACCCACAGACCATCCATGAGGAGGGCTACGAGGGTACAAGGGGCTACATTACCCAGTATATAGAAAGGCATAGGACTGACTCCAAGAGGCCTCCATGGATTTCATAGGCAAAATGGAGTTCGCCCTCTAGAGTCCTGGCGAGGGGATTACACAGATCCCTCCTCAGTAAGTACTGTGAAGGCAGAAGGAACCCGGAATGCTTGGAGACTCGCAGAAGTCTCATTGAGGACCGTGCGGGTGTGCAGCATAGACTGCTCACAGTGCCCAGGAACTCACAGCCAAACCATTGACCTCACAGCTGCATTCTGACATCACAACCTCACTGTGACATCTCAGCCTCATTGTGACATCACAGTAATATCGTGCCAATAAAGCGTCACTGTCACGTAAAAATTCACCTCTGACATCATAGCCTCACCATGACATAACAGACTCAGTTTGACATAATAAAATAATAAAAGATTAGAGGCTCACCATTGACAATACACACTGATCAATGACATAATCTCCCTGTGAAAGCACAATCTCAATTGACATCACAACCTTATTGTGAGTTCATAGCCACACACTGTGCCAGCACAGCCTCACTGTGATATCACAGCCTCACCACTGGTATTCTCTCTAGCCTTACTGGAACACCACAGCTCCACCACAGATATCACAGACTCACAGTGACATTACAGCCTCAGCAGTGGCAGCCTTTGACATCATAAACAATAACAACACAGTGTCACATGTTACATCACTGCCTCACTGTGACATCAATTTTACCACAGATACCACAGCATCACTGTGACCTCACAGTCTAACCTGCTACATCATAGATACACCTGTTACATCATAGTCTCATGGTGAAATAAGCCTTGCCACTGATATCTTCCACAGTGACCTCAGCCTCACTGTGACATCACAACCTCTCTGTGATTTCACAGCCTCAAAGGGCCATCACAGAGTCACAGTGATATGACAGCCTCACTGTGAAATCACAGTCTCAACTCTGACTTCACAGCCTCACTATGACATCATGGCCTCATGGTGACAATATGGACACACTATGATATCACAGCCACACTGTGGCAGTATAGCCTCATTTCTGAAATCACAGCCTGACTGTGACATGACAGCCTCACCTCAGACATGACAGCCTCACTGTGATATAGCAGGCTAACCTCTGAAATCATAGCATAAGTGACACCATGGACATCTGGCCTAGCCTCACTATGACACTACAACCTCATCACTGACATCTCAGGCTCATGTTAACATGAAAACCTCAACTGTGACACCACAGCCTTGCTGTGGCATCACAGCCTAACCAGTAACAGCCTCACTGTGACATCTCAACCTCATCACGGTTATCAGCCTCACTTCTGAAATCACAGCCTAACCACCAAAATCTCAGCCAAACTCTGATGTCATAGTCTATCACCTCTGATATCACAGTCTCACTGCAATATCACAACCTCAAGGTAACATCACAGCCTCTGCTCTGACGTCACAGCCCCTTCTCTGACATCACAGCCTCAATGTGACTGCACATCATCACCACTGATGTCCTCAACTCACTGTGAAATCCAAGCATTACCCCTAATGTCACAGCCTCATTGTCATCTCAGAGAATCAGCCCTGACATCAGAGCCTCACTGCGACATAACAGCCTCACAGGGACCTCACCACCTGCCCGCTAACAAGGTAAGCTTACCTGTTATATCATAGCATTATTGTGAAATCAGTCTTGCCACTGATCTCACAGCTTCACTGTGACATCACAGCTTCCAGAGTGATATCACTCATGGTGATATGACAGCCCACAGTGACATACAACCTTTGCAGTGACATCACAGACTCACCATGCCATCGTGGCCTCACCAGTGACAGCGCAGCTTCACCTGTGACATCAGCTTTGCCTCAGACATTAGTCAGAACACTGACATACCTGCCATACCAGAGAGAACACAGCCTGTCACATCATAGCCTCAAGAGTGTCACTGTCAGGTAATAGGTTCACCACTGACATCATAGCCTCACCAATGATGTCATAGACTCACTATGACATCTTTCTCACCACTGACATTCCAGCCTTAATGTGACATCACACCTTTACCAGTGACATCAGCCTCACCACTAATATCACAGCCTCACTGTGCCATCAAAATCTCTCCAGTGACATCACAACATCACTCTGTCCTCACAGCCCTACTGTGACAGTATAACCTGACAGTGGCATCAAGGCCTCACTATGACATTACAAATTCACTTTGACATCAGCATTGCCATTGACATAATAGTCTCATGGTAAAATCATATACACACTTCTGACATAGCCTCACTGTGAAAACACAGCCTCAGTGTGACATCACAGCATCACCACTTTCATCATAGCCTCAGCAGTGACATCACAGACTCACTGTGACATTACAGCCACACTCAACGTGCTATTACAGCCTCACCAGTGACACCACAGCCTCATGGTGACATCATAACTTCACTGGGGAATCACAGCCTCACCAGTTATATCACATCATCAATGAGATATCTCAGCCTCATCTCTCACAACAGTCTCACTTGTGAAATCACAGGTTAACCACTGAACTCAACAGCTGCACTGTAACATCACAGCCTGACTGTAAAATTATAGCTTCATGGAGACATCACAGCCATGCTGTGACATCACTGCCTCACTTTGACATTGCAGACTAACCTCTGAAATCACAGAATCAGTGACACCACAGACCTCCTGCCTACCCTTACTATGATACCACAGCCTTCTCACTGTCATCTCAGGCTCACAGTCAGCAATGACACCATAGCATCACTTTGGCATCAAAGCCTCACCAATAATATCCAAGCCTCACTGCAACAATACAGCCTCACAGTGACCTCACAACCTGCCAACTGTCACCATACACTCACCTGTTACATCGTAGCCTCATTGTGCGATCAGCCTCACCACTAACATCACAAACCACATCCAAACTTCTCAGTGACATCACAACATCACTATGTCATCAGAGCCTCATTGTGACATCATGGCCACACTTTGTCCTCAGAGCCTTACTGTGATTTCACAACCAGACAGTGGCATCACAGCCACACTGTGACATTACAAATTCTCTGTGACATCAGCTTTGCCACTGACGTAATAGCCTCCTGGTGACATCACAAACACACCTCGGCCATAGCCTCATTATGACATTACAGACTCAATGTGACATCGCAGCATCACCACTGACATCATAGCCTCACTGTTACATCAGCCTTGCTATTGACATCACAATCTCACTGTAATCTCACAGCCTCCACTGTGACATCACCAAATCACTGTGACATCACTGGCTCCTGGTGACACCACAGACACATGGTGACATCAAAGCCTCACAGTGGCATCACAGCCTCACAGTGATCTCACAGACTTCCCACTGACACCACAATCTCACCTGTTACATCATAGCTGCATTGTGGGCTCATTCTTACCACTCTCATCATAGCCTCACTGTGACATCACAGCCTCCCCACTGTAATCCTATCTACCATTATTAAGACACCACAGCCTCACCACAGATAGCACAGAGTCACAGTGATGTGATAGCCACAGCAGTGACATCATAGCCATTAACATCATAACCTATGACACCACAGCCTCACGTTATATCACTGACTCACTGTGACATCAATCTTTCCACAGACATCACAGCCTCTCAGTGATCTCACAAACTCACTGTGACCTCACAGTCTAACTGGTTACATCATAGACTGACCTGTTACATCATAGTATCATGATGAAATCAACCTTGCCACTGACACCAAATCTTCCATAGTGACCTTACCGCCTCACTGTGACATCACAACCTCTCTGTGGTTTCAAAGCATCATAGTGAAATCACAGCTTCACAGTGACATCATAAACTCACTGTGGCATCACAGCTTCACTGTGCAATCACAGCCAAACTGTGCCAGCACAGTCTCACTGTGATATCACAAACACGCAGTGAAATCAGCCTTGCCACTGACATAATAGCCTAATGGTGACATCACATATACACCTCTGACATAGCCTCCTTGTGAAATCATTGCCACAATGTGACATCACAGCATCGACACTGACATCATAACCTCACTGTTACATCACCCTTGTCATTGACTTCACAGTCTCACTGTGACTTCACATCCTCCACTGTGAGATCACCAACTCACTGTGACATGATGGGCTCACAGGGACACCACAGCAACAAGTGACATCAAACATCATGGTGACATCACAGCTTCACAGTAACCTCATCAATGCGACATCTCAGTGCCTGCTCACTGACAACACATCCTCACCTGTTATATCATAGCCTTGTTGTATCAGTCTTGCCACTTGTAACAATGTAACAGTGTAACAGGGGCCCACCCTTGGGGGCGGGGATAAGCAGGCATGGAATCAACAGCACAGACTCTGGGAGTCAGGTGAGTGGCAAAGTAGGCTCTCAGGCTTGTAGGCTCTCAGGCTTGCAGCTCATATATTCTAAGTATCAGGCTGCTTATATACCCCACCTGACATCCCATCAGTCCCAGCGTGAGTCTTTGCTGAGTTGTCCTGTCTGGATTGGTCCTCTCAGCCAGACAGTTTAACAGCATCAACTGTCTTTGCTCTGGAGAAGGCGTAGTCTCATGAGATTTGTAGTCTCGTGAGATTTGTATGTTTAGCGGGAGGGAGAAGTCCAAGGATCTTCTCTGTATAGGGGATGGAAGCCTCTGTGGCACAATCATTGTCCGTTCCTCCTACAACCACTCACATCGCACCCTCACTTTGACATCACAGCCTCACCAGTGACACCACAGCCTCATCTGTTACATCAGGATCGCCACTGACATTAGCCAGAACACTGACATCACTGCCACACTAGTGACTACACAGCCTATGACATCACAGCCTCACCAGTGTCACTGTCACATAAGTTCACCACTGACATCATAGCCTCACAAGTGACATCATAGCCTCACAAGTGACACCACAACCTCACTGTGACATCACAAACTCTCTGTGACATCAGTCTTGCCACTGACATAATAGCGTCATGATGACATTTCATACAAACATCTGACATAGCCTCACTGTGACATCAGCATTGCCACTGACATCACAGTTTCACTGTAACCACACAGCTTCTTCCATGACATCTCCCTGTAACATCATGGACTCACTGTGTCACCACCCCCACACAGTGACATAAAAGGCTAATGGTGGCATCACAGCCTCACCAGTGACATGGTAGACTCACAGCGACATTACACCCACATCACACACCAGCCTCATTCTGATATCACAGCCTAACCACTGAAATCACATTTCCAATGTGATGTCATAGTCTCACTGCTCTGAAAACTCAGCCTCACTGTGATATCATGGCATCACAGGTGACAACACAGGCTCACTGTGACATCACAGCCTCACCTCTGACATGTTAGCCTTACTGTGAAATGACAGCCTCACTATGACATCACAGGCTCACCTCTGAAAACATAGCCTCAATGCGACATCACACCTTCATCAGTTCCATCCTACCTAGCTTCTCTATGGCATCACAGCCTCATCACTGATCTCACAGGCTCACTGAAACATGACAGCCTCCCCATGACACCACAGTGTCGCTACTGTCATCACAACCTTATGGTGACATCACAACTTTCCCAGTGACATCACAACCTCCCAGTGATACCACAGCCTCATTGTGACATCACAGCCATACCGTGCCATCAAAGCATCAATGTCTCATAAATATTCATCTCTGACAACCTAACCTCCACCATGACATCACCAACTCCCTGTGATATTATGGTCTCATGGTGACACCACAGACACAAGGTGAAATCAAAGCCTCAAGGTGGGATCACAAAAAACACTGCTGGAGGTGTCACCATACCAAACCTTAGTCTATACTACAAATCCATAGTTATAAAAACAGCCTGGTACTGTCTCCAAAATAGACACACAGATAAATGGATGAGGGTTGAAGACCCAGATATAAGCCCACACAACTACAGCCATTTGATCATTGACAAAGGGGCCAAAAAAATCCAATGGAAAAAGAACAGTATCTTCAACAAATGGTGCTGGCAAAACTGGATCTCCACATACAGAAGATTAAAACTGGACCCGTACTTGTCACCATATACAAGAATTAATTCCAAATGGATCAAGGACCTCAATATAGTGCCAGAGACTATAAAAACCATAGTTGAAAGGGTAGGGAACTCCCTCGAGCTGATTGGGCTAGGTCAACCATTCCTAAACAGACATCCAATAGCACAGTCACTGCAACCAACTCTCAACAGATGGGATCTTGTGAAATTAAAGAGCTTCAATTCAGATAAAGAGACTGTAACTCAAGCACAAAGGTAACCCACAGAATGGGAGAAAATCTTCACTAACCCATATATCTGATAGAGCTCTATTATCCAAAGTGCACAAAGAACTTAGAAAACTAAACACCAAGGAAACAAATGGCCCAATTTATTTATTTATTTTTTTTTTGCTTTTTCTAGATATTCTTTTTTTTATTTTTATTTTTTTATTAAAAATTTAATTATACATTTTAAATTTTTTACCAGTTCCCTCCCTCCCCCCTCCTCCCCCTCCCTTCCCCCAGTGCCTCCCCCCCAATTCCCAGAGAGTCCTTTATTATGTACGCCTAACTCTCCACTGGGTCCTCCTCTCCGATGACATATAAGGACCCAGTGGCATTTCCATAAGCCCTTTCTCTTGTTCCCCTTAAGCATAAGATCACTACTATGGCTGTCAATCCCTTGCCTCCAGGGGTCTCAGTGCCCTTAACAGATGCTAGACTTTATGAGGGCAACAGTGCGCTGGACATTGCGCAGGGCATGCAAAGTCCCATTATGATTGCTTTGGCCCCAACTATTGTTGAGAATCTTGCAAATCGTTGCTCCTCCCATCCTTTTGCTCTTACAATTTTACCGCCCCCTCTTCCGCAAATGTCCCTGAGCTCCAGGATGGGGAGAGATTAGGCTGTCCTAGTTCTATGTGATTGATATAGAGTCTCTGAAGTTCTGGATTGTGGTTTGTTGATTTTCTTTTGCAGTACAAATGGCCCAATTTAAAAATGGGCCTGGGACTTAAAAGAAATTTTACCAGGGATGAAATTAAAATATCTAACAAATATCTTTAAAAATGCTCCACTTCTTTAGCCATCAGGGAAATGCAAATCAAAACTTCCCTGAGATATCATCTCACCCCAATCAGGATGGCAAAAATCCACAATACAAACAACACCAAATGCTAGAGAGGATGTGGAGAGAGAGGAACTCTCCTGCATTGCTGGTGGGAATGCAGGCTCATACAGCCACTCTGATGAGCCGTCTGGCTGATTCTTAAAGAAATTAAAAATCGAAATGCCATATGACCCTGCTATTCCACTTTTGGGAATAACCCCCCATACAGCAAAAATTCACCTCGATAGCACAAGCACGACCATGTTCATAGCAGCACTGTTTACAATAGCAAAGTCATGGAATCAACCCAAATGTCCAACAGTTGATGAGTGGATAAGGAAAATGTGGTACATCTATACAATGGAGTACTACTCAGCCATCAAAAATGATGAATTACTGGAATTTGCTGGGAAATGGATGGAATTAGAAACAATTATATTGAGTGAAGTATCCCAGACACAAAAAATTAAGCACCGTATGTACTCCCTAATAGGTGGCTCCTAGTACCAAACCCACTTAGAGACACTTAAGGATAATTCTCTGTAATACCTACAGTAATTGCAAAGATTATGAACAGACAAAAAAACAAGGAGAGAGGGGACCATGTTACAGCAGAGAAAATAGGCCACCATCAAGGACTGCAAGGGGTGACATCCAATACCCATCAGGATGGAGTGAAGGGCATTGCAGGAGCAGCAAAACTGAAAAAAAAATCAACAAACCATAATCCAGAACATCAGAGACTCTATATCAACTACGTGGAACTAGGCCAGCATAATCTCTCCCCATCCTGAAGCTCAGGGAAATTCGTGGAAGAGGGGGCGGTAAGATTGTAAGAGCACAAGGATGGGAGGAGTAATGATATGCAAGATACTCCACACAAGTTAGGGCCAAAGTAATCATAATTGGACTTTGCATGCCCTGCGCAACGTCCAACACACTATTGACCCCACAAAGTCTAGCATTTGCTAAAGGCACTAGGATCCTTGGAGGTAAGGGATTCACAGCCACAGTTGTGTTCTTATGCTTAACGGGAACACAGGAAAGGTTTCTGGGAAATGCCACTGGGTCCTTGCACCTCATTGGAGAGGAGGACCCAGAGGGGAGTTTGGCATGCACATTAAAGGATGCTCCGGGGATGGTTGGGGGAGGCACTGGGGGATGGGGAGGGAGGGGGTGGAGGGTTGGAGGGAGGGATGGGACCGGTGTACCTGTTAAGTTTGTATAAGTGGACATAATAAAAATAAATTTAAAAATTCTATTAAAGAAGTCAGAGGAATGAGCAAGTTTGATCAAGCAATATCATAGTGGCTTTGTTATTTTGGGAACACATGGAAAAACCTTTAAGAACACAATGGCATTTTTATTTGTAGTCCTATTAAAGATTAAAATCATGTGAGAAAATTTTTCTTGAAAGAAAATTTACAATCTATTAGAAAAACAATTGTGTATATAAACAATCGATATTAAACATAACTAGTTCAGACCTTAGATGTTATTAAAATTATTTGTTCTTAATTTTAAGTATGCATACATGTATTTAAAAATGGCATGCCAAAATTTTTATATCAGCGCGCAACAGAAATGAAAAAAAATTGAAGTGGCCACAGACACAAGACACACATGTAAACACAGAACATGTGAACATTTTACCGGGAATTGTACAATTTACCAGTAACTATCTTAATATTACCCTTGAAAGCTTTATCAAAGGAAGATTAACATTTAGGAAAACCTTATTTAAAACAAGACCTCACATTAGTCTGGCAACTTAGCTTCATTATGAAAAACATCTAGCAAGGAAAAACATTCTTATCCACAGTCCGGTTCCCACATATTCTCTAGGGGGATCCAAGGTGCTAAAACCACAGCCTCATTCCAGAATTCTTCCCAGCCAGCAGACTTAATCTCCAGGCCTCTAGTCTCTAGGAGAGATTTTAAGACACGTATCTGGGGCTCCTTACAGTGTAAGGTGAGGTTACCCATTTTTCTAAAGAACAGAGATGAGACCAAAAGAGGTGCAGATGAGACAAGGAATGTATCGGACCCAAATGTCTTATGCTTGGTGGGAGGCTTGAAGAGGTTTGCTAATTTCCCGACCTTATGCACATATGGTGCCTCCGGGTCAGTCCAATTCAATGTAATCCAGCCTAGGCTCCGAGTTCTGAGGGCATCAATCTCTCGTGGGAACTCAACAGGACAAGCCTCGGTTTAAGCACATTCATAATCTTAAATGGGGCTCTTTGATCATCTGCAAATCAAACGAGCAATAGGGGCTCCTTGATTATCAACAAATCAAGTGAGCGATTGTGTTCCTAAGGACAAACAGGGAAAGGAGAAGAGAAGGGAGCCACCTGCTCACCTTCAGGCGCCTTAAGCACACGGAACACAAAGCCAAAGAGGCCCAACGCACCGAACTTTACCAGAGTGTGTGTCTGGTCTACACCAAATGTGACCCCACTTTGGAGAGCCAGATGATGTCGTATCCCCTGCCAGGCCAGCTGGGGGGCGGGGAAGGGGAAACAGCAGGGCCTCGGGGCTAGAAGCAAATGGGCGAGGCAGCAACAGGGTCACCACCAGACCCCGGGAATTAGGTGAGAAGCTGCAGTGGACAAGATGCCGAGATTCAGAGTCATTAAGGGCATTTGGGCTTATATAGAGTCAGGGTCCAATCAGGTGTTGCCATCCCTCCTCTGGGAGGGACAGCCACCAGTCATTTAACTGTTTACAAGGTGTCTGTTGCAGGTGCAGGTTAGATAGCTGCTTCCCATTGGTTGTTCATCCCTCCGCCTACATGGTCCTCTGTTGGGACATATCTGGGGCATGTCTGTACGTGCCCAGGCTTGTTCATAGCTGGGAGGCGGGCTAGGGCCTCCATGAATTGGTAGTGCCACAGGTGAGGGTGAGGGTGAGAGGGTCAGTGTTAGGGTGAGGGTGAGAGGAGCAGGGGAGGGTGATTATGAGGTTGTTAGTCAGAGTGTGAGACTATGAGGGTGAGTGTAAGGATGAGAGAGTGATTGTGAGAGTAGGGGTGAGTAAGATTGTGAGAGGGTTAGGGAGAGTGTAAGGGGTTGAGGGTGATTGTGAAGGTGGGGTTGAGGGTGATTGTGAAGGTGAGGATGTGAGGGTGAGGGTGATGTGGAGAGTGTGAGGTTTAGGGTGAGTTGGAGAGGGTGAGGGTACGAGGGGGGTTTAGGGTGAGGGGGAGTTGCTGAGGGTGAGAGTGAGGGGGACAGGTGAGGGTGAGGCGAAGAGGGTGAGATTGTGCATGTGAGGGTGAGGGAGAGAGAGTGAGGGTATGGGTTAGAGAGTGGTGCTGAGGGGGTGAAGGTGAACATAAGGGTGAGCGGGTAAGTGTGAGGGTGAGGAGGAGAGTGTGAGGGTGAAGGTGAGGGTTAGAGGGACAGGATAATAGTGAGTGTGAGAGTGTAACAGTGAGGGTGAATGTTTAAAGGGTGAGGGTGAGCGTGAGCATGAGGGTGAGTGTGTGAGGTTGAGGGTGAGAGGGATAGAGGGTGAGAAGGTGCAGGTGAGGGTGAAGGAGAGAGGGTCAGTGTGTAGGTTAAAGTGTAGGGGTGAGGGTGTGAAGATAAAGGTAAGGGTGAGCGGGTAAGGATGAAGGGGAGAGGGTGAGAGTGAAGGTGAGGGTTTGAGCATGCAAGGGAAAGTTTGAGGGTTATGGTGAGGTGGAGAGGGTGAGTGTGAGGGTGAGTGTGTGAGTGAGGATCAAGAGGAGAGTGTGAAAGGGATTGTGTGATGGTGAGTGTGAGGTTGAGAGGGTGAGGGTTATGGTGAGAGAGTGAGGGTAAGAGGTTGTATGTGAAGGTGAGGTGCTGAGAGTGAGTATGAGGTTGAGGTTGAGAATGATGATGAGGGTGAGAGGGTGAGGGTGAGGGGAGGGTGAGAGGGTAAGGGCGAGGGTGAGAGAGTGAGGGTGAGTGTGAGGTAGAGGTGGTGAGGGTAATTGTGAGCGAGAGAGGGTGAGAGAGTGAGGGTGAAGGTGAAAGGATGAGGTTGATTGGGTGACTGTGAAGGTGAGGGTGAGAGGATGAGCGTGAGGGTGAGATGCTGAGAGTAAGAATGAGGTTAAGAATGATGACGAGGTTGAGAGAGTAAGTGTGAGGGTGAGAGGGTGAAATGGTGAGGGTGAGGGTGAGAGGGTGAGGGTGAATGAGTTTGAAAGGGGGAGGGGGAGAGTGTGAGTGTTTTGGTGAGGTGAAGAGGGTGAGAGTGAGGTATGAAGGGTGAATTTGAAAATGTGTGGGTAAGGGTAAGTGGGATAGGGTGAGGGTGAGAGGGTTAGGGTGTAAAGGTGAGGGGAAGAGGGAGAGTGTGAGGGTTTTGGTGATGTAGGGAGGATGAGATAGGGAGAGTGAAGGGGAGTGTCTGGGGGAGAGTGTGAGGGTGAGGTGGAGTGGGTGAGGGTGAATGTGAGAGGGTGAGGTTGAATGTGAAAGTGTAAGGTTGAGGGGGGGGGAGATTGTGAGGGTTTGGTGAGGTGGAGGATAGGGATGAGGTGAGGGTGGGGGGTCTGGGGGAGAGTGTATGGTGAGGGTGAGGTGGAGAGGGTGAGGGTGCGAGGGTGACAAGTGAGAGTCAGTGTGAGAGGGAGAATGTGAAGGTGAGAGTGACATTTGAAGGATGATTGTGATGTGACAGTGATGGTGAGAGTGATGAGTGGTGAGTTTGAGGGTGAGGGTGAGCTGAGGTTAGATGGTGACAGTGAAGCGGTGAGGGTGAAGGCAAGGGGTGAGGTTTATGGGAGAGGTGAGGTTGAGGAGGGTGAGGGAAAGTGAATGAAGGTGAGAGGGGAGGGTGAGAGGTTGAGGGTGAGTGGGAGAGGAGGTGAAGGGTGAGGAGTGAGGGTTGAAGTGAGAAGATGAGGGGGAGAGGGCGAGAGGGT
>JALPQD010000024.1:572403-605646 GCA_023101885.1 Typhlomys cinereus
CACCCCTCCCTGGATCACTTGCTTCTCCATCTTTTCCCCTTCCTTTCTCCCCCTCACACCTTGTCTCCCGTGCCCTCTCCTCTCCTCTCCCCCATCCCGTTCGCAATCCTTTAGTGTGATGTCCAACTGCCCCTCCCCTTCTTCGGGGTCCGCCTCTCCGATAGGTGTTAGGCCGCTGTATTCTTTGCCTAGAGCTCTCTTGCTGTTCCCCTTATGTATGTATAGGAACACTGTTGTGCTGTTAATCTTGCACTCTAAGGATCCCACTGCCTGTGATCCATTGCTAGACTTGTGAGGGGGGGAGAGTAGATGATGAGGTCTGCTGCAGGCCAACGCCATAGTCTCCCTTTTGATTACTTCAGCCCAGCCCCCTAAGACTAATGAAAACTTCGTTAACCTAAACCAAGGAGAAGTAAGAGACCTTCAAATGGAAAACTTTAAAAACCTAAAGAAAGAAATTACAGAAGGCACTCGAAGGTGAAACGGACTTCCCCCTGTTCCATGGACTTGGCGAATCAATATCGTTAAAAAAATGACCATCTACCAACACGCAATATGGCAGATTCATGCTATACAGTCAAAAATCCCAAAGCAACTTCTTTAATTGGACCCAAACGATCTCACAATATCTATGGATGCACAAAAGTGAACCCAGGATAGCAACACCAATCATGCCGGACCGCAACACTGCTGGAGGTTAGTCACCCACCCACCCTTATCTATACTACTACCAATCCATAGTATAAAAACACCGCTGTACTGGCTGCAAAATAAAACACCACAGATCAATGGATAAGGGTGTAAGACCCAGATATAAGCCCACACAACTACAGCCATTTGATTCTTTGACAACCGGAGGTATTTTCTTGTTTCGTGAACCCCCACAGGCCACCCTGACCTCACCTCAACAGTCAGGGCTCCCGAGGTGGCTTGGGACCTGCCTTGCACACCGTGCAGATCTTCTTGCTCGCCACTGCCCTCTGCCGGCCAACCCTCCGGGTCAGACAAATGGAAACAGCGGCGGACTGCAGGCGATGGCCGTGTGTACAGCATGACCCTGTCCTGGAATCATGTACACTGCGAATACCTCTGGAGGCCTGACATCGGACGTAAGCAAGGGTGTCATATATTAGGAAAGAATACCCCATGGGACGGGTGTATCGTGTTGCTGGACTGAAACTACCCAGAATTTCTGAGCTGCCAGGGCCTCCACCTGACGGGCAGTGAGGACAAAGGAGTGGACCGCACTACCAAGAAGACCTGGGGGCTTTATCATATTCATGAGTATGGCTCGGAGGTGAAGTGGACTCCATTACCCAAAATACGTAGGGGGTGCAGAGGCACATCTGAGGGGTGTGTGGGAGGCTGGCTGACACTACCCAGAAGACCCGGCCGCAAGCAAACATCCTCCATGAGGAGGACTAGAGTGGAGAACGGACCACACTGCCCAGAATGCCTAGGGGTCAAGAGGGATGTGGGCGGGAGGTTAGGAGTTTTGTGAGCGACAGAAGTACACTACCCAGAATGGCGGGAACCCACAGACCATCCCTGAGGAGGCTACGAGGGGTACAAGGGCTACATTACCAGTATTATAGAAAGGCATGGAAGACTCCAAGAGGCCTCCATGGATTTCATAGGCAAAATGGAGTTCGCCCTTAGAGTCCTGGCGAGGGGATTACACGATCCCTCCTCAGTGAGTACTGTGAAGGCAAGAAGTGAACCCGGAATGCTTGGAGACTCGCGAGAAGTCTCATTGGGGACCGTGCGGGTGTGCAGCATAGACTGCTCACAGTGCCCAGAACTCACAGCCAAACCATTGACCTCACAGCTGCATTCTGACATCACAACCTCATTGTGACATCACACCTCACTGTGACATCTCAGCTCATTGTGACATCACAGGTAATATCGTGCCAATAAAGCGTCACTGTCACGTAAAATTCACCTCTGACATCATAGCCTCACCATGACATAACAGACTCAGTTTGAACATAAAATAATAAAAGATTAGAGGCTCACCATTGACAATACACACTGATCAATGACCATAATCTCCCTGTGAAGCACAATCTCAATTGACTCACAACCTTTTGTGAGTTCATAGCCACACACTGTGCCAGCACAGCCTCACTGTGATATCACAGCCTCACCACTGGTATTCTCTCTAGCCTTACTGGAACACCACAGCTCCACCACAGATATCACACCTCACAGTGACATTACAGCTCAGCAGTGGCAGCCTTTGACATCATAAACAATAATCCAACACAGTGTCACCTGTTACATCACTGCCTCACTGTGACATCAATTTTACCACAGATACCACAGCATCACTGTGACCTCACAGTCTAACCTGCTAATCATAGATTACCCTGTTACATCATAGTCTCATGGGTGAATAAGCCTTCCATGATATCTTCCCACAGTGACCTCAGCCTCACTGTGACATCACAACCTCTCTGTGATTTCACGCCTCAAAGGGCCATCACAGAGTCACAGTGATTATGACAGCCTCCACTGTGAAATCACAGCCTCAACTCTGACTTCACAGCCTCACTTGACATCATGGCCTCATGGTGACAATATGGACACCACTAATATCAACAGCCACACTGTGGCAGTATAGCCTCATTTCTGAAATCACAGCCTGACTGTGACATGGACAGCCTCACCTCAGACACATGACAGCCTCACTGTGATATAGCAGGCTAACTCTGAAATCATAGCATAAGTGACACCATGGACAGTGGCCTAGCCTCACTATGACACTACCAACCTCATCACTGACATCTCAGGCGCATGATTAACATGAAAACCTCAACTGTGGCCACCACAGCCTTGGCTGTGGCATCACAGCCTAACCCAGAGAACAGCCTCATGTGACATCCAACCTCATCACGGTTGATCAGCCCACTTCTGAAACACAGCCAACCACCAAAACTCAGCCAAACTCGATGTCATAGTCTATCACCTCTGATATCACAGGCTCACTGCAATCACAACCTCAAGGTAAACATCCACAGCTCCTGCTGCTCGGACGTCACAGCCCCTTCTCTGACATCAGCCTCAATGTGACTGCACATCATCACCATGATGTCCTCAACTCACTGTGAATCAAGAATTACCCCTAATGTCACAGCCTCATTGTCATCTCAGAGAATCAGCCTGACATCAGAGCCTCACTGCGACATAACAGCCTCACAGGGACCTCACCACCTGCCCGCTAACAAGGTAAGCTTACCTGTATCTATATGCATTATGTGAAATCAGTCTTGCCACTGATCTCACAGCTTCACTGTGACATCACAGCTTCCAGGTGATATCACTCATGGTGATATGACAGCCCAAGTGACATACAACCTTTGCAGTGACATCACAGACTCACCATGCCATCGTGGCCTCACCAGTGACAGCGCAGCTTCACCTGTGACATCAGCTTTGCCTCAGACATTAGTCAGAACACTGACATACCTGCCAACCAGAGAGAACACAGCCTGTCACATCATAGCCTCAAGAGAGTGTCACTGTCAGGTAATAGGTTCACCACTGACATCATAGCCTCACCAATGATGTCATAGATCACTATGACTCTTTCTCACCCACTGAATTCCAGCCTAATGTGACACATCACCTTTACCAGTGACATCAGCCTCACACTAATACTCACAGCCTCACTGTGCCATCAAAATCTCTCCAGTGACATCACAACATCACTCTGTCCTCACAGCCCTACTGTGACAGTATAACCTGACAGTGGCATCAAGGCCTCACTATGACATTACAAATTCACTTTGACATCAGCATTGCCATTGACATAATAGTCTCATGGTAAAAATCATATACAACTTCTGACATAGCCTCACTGTGAAAACCAGCCTCAGTGTGACATCACAGCATCACCACTTTCATCATAGCTCAGCAGTGACATCACAGACTCACTGGACATTACAGCCACACTCAACGTGCTATTACAGCCTCACCAGTGACACCACAGCCTCATGGTGACATATAACTTCACTGGGGAATCACAGCCTCACCAGTTATATCACATCATCAATGAGATATCTCAGCCTCATCTCTCACAACAGTCTCACTTGGAAATCACGGTTTAACCACTGAACTCAACGCTGCACTGTACACATCACAGCCTGACTGTAAAATTATAGCTTCATGGAGACATCACAGCCATGCTGTGACATCACTGCCTCACTTTGACATTGCAGACTAACCTCTGAAATACAGAATCAGTGACACCACAGACCTCCTGCCTACCCTTACTATGATACCACAGCCTTCTCATGTCATCTCAGGCTCACAGTCAGCATGACACCATAGCATCACTTTGGCATCAAAGCCTCACCAATAATATCCAGCCTCACTGCAACAATACAGCTCAGTGACTCACAACCTGCCAACTGTCACCATACACTCACCTGTTACATGTAAGCCTCATGTGCGATCAGCCTCACCACTAACATCAAACCACATCCAAACTCTCAGTGACACACACTCACTATGTCATCAGAGCCTCATTGTGACATCATGGCCACACTTTGTCCTCAGAGCCTTACTGTGATTTCACAACCCAGACAGTGGCATCACAGCCACACTGTGACATTACAAATTCTCTGTGACATCAGCTTTGCCACTGACGTTCTAGCTCCTGGTGACATCACAAAACACACCTCGGCCATAGCCTCATTATGACATTACAGACTCAATGTGACATCGCAGCATCACCACTGACATCATAGCCTCACTGTTACATCAGCCTTGCTATTGACATCACAATCTCACTGTAATCTCACAGCCTCCACTGTGACATCACCAATCACTGTGACATCACTGGCTCCTGGTGACACCACCGACCACATGGTGACATCAAAGCCTCACAGTGGCATCACAGCCTCACAGTGATCTCACAGACTTCCCACTGACACCACAATCTCACCTGTTACATCATAGCTGCATTGTGGGCTCATTCTTACCACTCTCATCATAGCCTCACTGTGCATCACCAGCTCCCCACTGTAATCCTATCTACCATTATTAAGACACCACAGCCTCACCACAGATAGCACCAGAGTCACAGTGATGTGATAGCCACCGCAGTGACATCATAGCCATTAACATCATAACCTTGACACCACAGCCTCAGTTATATCACTGACTCACTGTGACATCAATCTTTCCACAGACATCACAGCCTCTCGTGATCTCACAAACTCACTGTGACCTCACAGTCTAACTGGTTACATCATAGACTGACCTGTTACATCATAGTATCATGATGAAATCAACCTTGCCACTGACACCAAATCTTCCATAGTGACCTTACCGCCTCACTGTGACATCACAACCTCTCTGTGGTTTCAAAGCATCATAGTGAAATCACAGCTTCACAGTGACATCATTAAACTCCACTGTGGCATCACAGCTTCACTGTGCAATCACAGCCAAACTGTGCCAGCACAGTCTCACTGTGATATCACAAACACGCAGTGAAATCAGCCTTGCCACTGACATAATAGCCTAATGGTGACATCACATTATACACCTCGACATAGCCTCCTTGTGAAATCATTGCCACAATGTGACATCACAGCATCGACACTGACATCATAACCTCACTGTTACATCACCCTGTCATTGACTTCACAGTCTCACTGTGACTTCACATCCTCCACTGTGAGATCACCAAACTCACTGTGACATGATGGGCTCACAGGGACACCACAGCAACAAGTGACATCAAACATCATGGTGACATCACAGCTTCACAGTAACCTCATCAATGCGACATCTCAGTGCTGCTCACTGACAACACATCCTCACCTGTTATATCATAGCCTTGTTGTATCAGTCTTGCCACTTAACAATGTAACAGTGTTGTAACAGGGGCCCACCCTTGGGGGCGGGATAAAGCAGGCATGGAATCAACAGCACAGACTTGGGAGTCAGGTGAGTGGCAAAGTAGGCTCTCAGGCTTGTAGGCTCTCAGGCTTGCAGCTCATATATTCTAAGTATCAGGCTGCTTATATACCCCACCTGACTCCCATCAGTCCCAGCGTGAGTCTTTGCTGAGTTGTCCTGTCTGGATTGGCCTCTCAGCCAGACAGTTTAACACACATCAACTGTCTTTGCTCTGGAGAAGGCGTAGTCTCATGAGATTGTAGTCTCGTGAGATTTGTATGTTTAGCGGGAGGGAGAAGTCCAAGGATTCTCTCTGTATAGGGGATGGAAGCCTCTGTGGCACAATCATTGTCCGTTCCCCTAACACCACTCACATCGCACCCTCACTTTGACATCACAGCCTCACCAGTGACACCACAGCCTCATCTGTTACATCAGGATCGCCACTGATTAGCCAGAACACTGACATCACTGCCACACTAGTGACTACACAGCCTATGACATCACAGCCTCACCAGTGTCACTGTCACAAGTTCACCACTGATCATAGCCTCACAAGTGACATCATAGCCTCACAAGTGACACACAACCTCACTGTGCATACAAACTCTCTGTGACATCAGTCTTGCCACTGACATAATAGATCATGATGACATTATACAAACATCTGACATAGCCTCACTGTGACTACAGCCTTGCCACTGACATCACAGTTTCACTGTAACCCACACGCTTCTTCCATGACATCTCCCTGTAACATCATGGACTCACTGTGTCACCACCCCCCCCACAGTGACATAAAAGGCTAATGGTGGCATCACAGCCTCACCAGTGACATGGTAGACTCACAGCGACATTACACCCACATCACACACCAGCCTCATTCTGATATCACAGCCTAACCACTGAAATCACATTTCCAATGTGATGTCATAGTCTCACTGCTCTGAAAACTCAGCCTCACTGTGATATCATGGCATCACAGGGTACAACCACAGGTCACTGTGACATCACAGCCTCACCTCTGACATGTTAGCCTTACTGTGAAATGACAGCCTCACTATGACATCAAGGCTCACCTCTGAAAACATAGCCTCAATGCGACATCAACCTTCATCAGTTCCATCCTACCTAGCTTCTCTATGGCATCACAGCCTCATACTGATCTCACCAGGCTCACTGAAACATGACAGCCTCCCCATGACACCACAGTGTCGCTACTGTCATCACAACCTTATGTGACATCACAACTTTCCCAGTGACATCACAACCTCCCAGTGATACCACAGCCTCATTGTGACATCACAGCCATACCGTGCCATCAAAGCATCAATGTCTCATAAAATATTCATCTCTGACAACCTAACCTCCACCATGACATCACCAACTCCCTGTGATATTATGGTCTCATGGTGACACCACAGACACAAGGTGAAATCAAAGCTCAAGGTGGGATCACAAAAAAACACTGCTGGAGTGTCACCATACCAAACCTTAGTCTATCTACAAATCCCTGTTATATAAAACACGCTGGTACTGTCTCCAAAATAGACACACACTAAATGGATGAGGGTTGAAGACCCAGATATAGCCCACACAACTACAGCCATTTGATCATTGACAAAGGGGCCAAAAAAATCCAATGGAAAAAGAACAGTATCTTAACAAATGGTGCTGGCAAAACTGGATCTCCACATACAGAAGATTAAAACTGGACCCGTACTTGTCACCATATACAAGAATTAATTCCAAATGGATCAAGGACCTCAATATAGTGCCAGAGACTATAAAAACCATAGTTGAAAAGGGTAGGGAACTCCCTCGAGCTGATTGGGCTAGGTCAACCATTCCTAAACAGACATCCAATAGCACAGTCACCTGCAACCAACTCTCAACAGATGGGATCTTGTGAAATTAAAGGCTTCAATTCAGATAAAGAGACTGTAACTCAAGCACAAGGTAACCCACAGAATGGGGAGAAAATCTTCACTAACCCATATATCTGATAGAGCTCTATTATCCAAAGTGCACAAAGAACTTAGAAAACTAAACACAAGGAAACAAATGGCCCAATTTATTTTTTTTTTTTTTGCTTTTTCTAGATATTCTTTTTTTTATTTATTTTTTTATTAAAAATTTAATTATACATTTTAAATTTTTTACCAGTTCCCTCCCTCCCCCTCCTCCCCTCCCTTTCCCCCAGTGCCTCCCCCCCCAATTCCCAGAGAGTCCTTTATTGTACGCTAACTCTCCACTGGGTCCTCCTCTCGATGACATATAAGGACCCAGTGTGCATTTCCATAAGCCCTTTCTCTTTTTCCCTTAAGCATAAGATCACTACTATGGCTGTCAATCCCTTGCCTCCAGGGGTCTCAGTGCCTATACAGATGCTAGACTTTATGAGGGCAACAGTGCGCTGGACATTGCGCAGGGCATGCAAAGTCCCATTACGATTGCTTTGGCCCCAACTATTGTTGAGAATCTTGCAAATCGTGTGCTCCTCCATCCTTTTGCTCTTACAATTTTACCGCCCCCTCTTCCGCAAATGTCCCTGAGCTCCAGGATGGGAGAGATTAGGCTGTCCTAGTTCTATGTGATTGATATAGAGTCTCTGAAGTTCTGGATTGTGGTTTGTTGATTTTCTTTTGCAGTACAAAGGCCCAATTTAAAAATGGGCCTGGGACTTAAAAGAATTTTTCCAGGGTGAAATTTAAATATCTAACAAATATCTTTAAAAATGCTCCACTTCTTTAGCCATCAGGGAAATGCAAATCAAAACTTCCCTGAGATATCATCTCACCCCAATCAGGATGGCAAAAATCCACAATACAAACAACACCAAATGCTTGAGAGGATGTGGAGAGAGAGGAACTCTCCTGCATTGCTGGTGGGAATGCAGGCTCATACAGCCACTCTGATGAGCCGTCTGGTGATTCTTAAGAAATTAAAAATCGAAAATGCCATATGACCCTGCTATTCCACTTTTGGGAATAACCCCCCATACAGCAAAAAATCACTCGTAGCACAAGCACGACCATGTTCATAGCAGCACTGTTTACAATAGCAAAGTCCTGGAATCAACCCAAATGTCCAACAGTGATGATGTGGTAAGGAAATGTGGTACATCTATACAATGGAGTACTACTCAGCCATCAAAAAATGATTAATTACTGGAATTTGCTGGGAAATGGATGGAATTAGAAACCATTATATGAGTGAAGTATCCCAGACACAAAAAAATTAAGCACCGTATGTACTCCCTAATAGGTGGCTCCTAGTACCACAACCCACTTAGAGACACTTAAGGATAATTCTCTGTAATACTACAGTAATTGCAAAGATTATGAACAGGACAAAAAAACAAGGGAGAGGGGACCATGTTACAGCAGAGAAAAATAGGCCACACCTCAAGGATCAGGACTGAGGGTGACATCCAATACCCATCAGGATGGAGTGAGGGCATTGCAGGAGCAGCAAAACTGAAAAAAAAAAATCAACAACCATAATCCAGAACATCAGAGACTCTATATCAACTACGTGGGAACTAGGCCAGCATATCTCTCCCCATCCTGAAGCCAGGGAAATTCGTGGAGAGGGGGCGGTAAGATTGTAAGGCACAGGATGGGAGGAGTAATGATATGCAAGATACTCCACACAAGTTAGGGCCAAAGTAATCATAATTGGACTTTGCATGCCTTGCGCAACGTCCAACACACTATTGACCCCACAAAGTCTAGCATTTGCTAAAGGCACTAGGATCCTTGGAGGTAAGGGATTCACAGCCACAGTTGTGTTCTTATGCTTAACGGGAACACAGGAAAGGTTTCTGGGAAATGCCACTGGGTCCTGCACCTCATTGGAGGAGGACCAGCAGGGGAGTTTGGCATGCACTTAAAGGATGCTCCGGGGATGGTTGGGGGAGGGACTGGGGGATGGGGAGGGAGGGGGTGGAGGGTTGGAGGGAGGGATGGGACCGGTGTACCTGTTAAGTTTGTATAAGTGGACTAATAAAAATAAATTTAAAAATTCTATTAAAGAAGTCAGAGGAATGAGCAAGTTTGATCAAGCAATATCATAGTGGCTTTGTTATTTTGGGAACACATGGAAAAACCTTTAAGAACACAATGGCATTTTTATTTGTAGTCCTATTAAAGATTAAAATCATGTGAGAAAATTTTTCTTGAAAGAAAATTTACAATCTATTAGAAAAACAATTGTGTATATAAACAATCGATATTAAACATAATTAGTTGAGGCCTTAGATATTATTAACATTATTTGTTCTTAATTTTAAGTATGCATACATGTATTTAAAAATGGCATGCCAAAATTTTTATATCAGCGCGCAACAGAAATGAAAAAAAATTGAAGTGGCCACAGACACAAGACACACATGTAAACACAGAACATGTGAACATTTTACCGGGAACTGTACAATTTACCAGTAACTATCTTAATATTACCCTTGAAAGCTTTATCAAAGGAAGATTAACATTTAGGAAAACCTTATTTAAAACAAGACCTCACATTAGTCTGGCAACTTAGCTTCATTATGAAAAACATCTAGCAAGGAAAAACATTCTATCCACAGTCCGGTTCCCACATATTCTCTAGGGGGATCCAAGGTGCTAAAACCACAGCCTCATTCCAGAATTCTTCCCAGCCAGCAGACTTAATCTCCAGGCCTCTAGTCTCTAGGAGAGATTTTAAGACACGTATCTGGGGCTTCTTACAGTGTGTAGAGGTGAGGTTACCCATTTTCTAAAGAACAGAGATGAGACCAAAAGAGGTGCAGATGAGACAAGGAATGTATCGGACCCAAATGTCTTATGCTTGGTGGGAGGCTTGAAGAGGTTTGCTAATTTCCCACCTTATGCACATATGGTGCCTCCGGGTCAGTCCAATTCAATGTAATCCAGCCTAGGCTCGAGTTCTGAGGGCATCAATCTCTCGTGGGAACTCAACAGGACAAGCCTCGGTTTAAGCACATTCATAATCTTAAATGGGGCTCTTTGATCATCTGCAAATCAAACGAGCAATAGGGGCTCCTTGATTATCAACAAATCAAGTGAGCGATTGTGTTCCTAAGGACAAACAGGGAAAGGAGAAGAGAAGGGAGCCACCTGCTCACCTTCAGGCGCCTTAAGCACACGGAACACAAAGCCAAAGAGGCCCAACGCACCGAACTTTACCAGGTGTGTGTCTGGTCTACACCAAATGTGACCCCACTTTGGAGGCCAGATGATGTCGTATCCCCTGCCAGGCCAGCTGGGGGGCGGGGAAGGGGAAACAGCAGGGCCTCGGGGCTAGAAGCAAATGGGCGAGGCAGCAACAGGGTCACCACCAGACCCCGGGAATTAGGTGAGAAGCTGCAGTGGACAAGATGCCGAGATTCAGAGTCATAAGGGCATTGGGCTTATATAGAGTCAGGGTCCAATCAGGTGTTGCCATCCCTCCTCTGGGAGGGACAGCCACCAGTCATTTAACTGTTTACAAGGTGTCTGTTGCAGGTGCAGGTTAGATAGCTGCTTCCCATTGGTTGTTCATCCCTCGCCTACATGGTCCTCTGTTGGGACATATCTGGGGCATGTCTGTACGTGCCCAGGCTTGTTCATAGCTGGGAGGCGGGCTAGGGCCTCCATGAATTGGTAGTGCCACAAGGTGAGGGGTGAGGGTGAGGAGGGGTCAGTGTTAGGGTGAGGTGAGGAGGAGCAGGGGAGGGTGATTATGAGGGTGTTAGTCAGAGTGTGAGAGTATGAGGGTGAGTGTAAGGATGAGAGAGTGATTGTGAGAGTAGGGGTGAGTTAGATTGTAGAGGGTTAGGGAGGAGTTAAGGGGTTGAGGTGATTGTGAAGGTGGGGTTGAGGGTGATTGTGAAGGTGAGGGATGTGAGGGTGAGGGTGATGTGGAGGTGTGAGGTTTAGGGTGAGTTGGAGAGGGTGAGGGTACGAGGGGGGGGTTTAGGGTGAGGGGGAGTTGCTGAGGGTGAGAGTGAGGGGGGAAGGTGAGGGTGAGGCGAAGAGGGTGAGATTGTGCATGTGAGGGTGAAGAGAGTGAGGGTATGGGTTAGAGAGTGGTGCTGAGGGGGTGAAGGTGACATAAGGGTGAGCGGGAAGTGTGAGGGTGGGAGGAGGGTGTGAGGGTGAGGTGGGGTTGAGGGGACAGGAATAGTGAGGTGGAGGTAGGTGTAACAGTGAGGGTGAATGTTTAAAGGGTGAGGGTGAGCGTGAGCATGGGGTGAGTGTGTGAGGTTGAGGGTGAGAGGGATAGGGGTGAGAGGTGCAGGTGAGAGTGAAGGAGAGAGGGTCAGTGTGTAGGTTAAGTGTAGGGGTGAGGGTGGTTGAAGTAAAGGTAAGGGTGAGCGGGTAAGGATGAAGGGGAGAGGGTGGAGTGAAGGTGAGGGTTTGAGCATGCAAGGGAAAGTTTGAGGGTTATGGTGAGGGTGGAGAGGGTGAGTGAGGGTGAGTGTGTGAGTGAGGATCAAGAGGAGAGTGTGAAAGGGATTGTTGTGATGTGAGTGTGAGGTTGAGAGGGTGAGGGTTATGGTGGAGAGAGTGAGGGTAGAGGTTGTATGTGAAGGTGAGGTGCTGAGTGAGTATGAGGTTGAGGTTGAGAATGATGTGAGGGTGAGAGGGTGAGGGTGAGGGGAGGGTGAGGGTAAGGGCGAGGGGGTGAGAGAGTGAGGGTGAGTGTGAGGTGAGGTGGTGAGGGTAATTGTGAGCGAGAGAGGGTGAGAGAGTGAGGGTGAAGGTGAAAGGATGAGGTTGATTGGGTGACTGTGAAGGTGAGGGTGAGAGGATGAGCGTGAGGGTGAGATGCTGAGAGTAAGATGAGGTAAGAATGATGACGAGGTTGAGGGTGAGAGGTAAGTGTAGGGTGAGGAGGGTGAAATGGTGAGGGTGAGGTGAGGGGTGGGGTGAATGGTTTGAAAGGGGGGGGGGGAGAGTGTGAGTGTTTTGGTGGTGAAGAGGGTGAGAGTGAGGTATGAAGGGTGATTTGAAAATGTGTAGTGTAAGGGTAAGTGGGATAGGGTGAGGGTGAGAGGGTTAGGGTTGTAAGGTGAGGGGAAGAGGGAGAGTGTGAGGGTTTTGATGATGTAGGGAGGATGAGATAGGGAGAGTGAAGGGGAGTGTCTGGGGGAGAGTGTGAGGGTGAGGTGGAGGGGGTGAGGGTGAATGTGAGAGGGTGAGGTTGAATGTGAAAGTGTAAGGTTGAGGGGAAGGGGGAGAGTGTGAGGGTTTTGGTGAGGTGGAGAAGGATAGGATGGCAGGATGAGGGTGAGGGTCTGGGGGAGAGTGTGATGGTGAGGGTGAGGTGGAGAGGGTGAGGGTGAGAGGGTGAGGTTGAATGTGAAAGTGTAAGGGTGAGGGGAAGGGGGAGAGTGTGAGGGTTTTGGTGAGGTGGAGAAGGATAGGATGGCAGGATGAGGGTGAGGGTCTGGGGGAGAGTGTGATGGTGAGGGTGAGGTGGAGAGGGTGAGGGTGAGAGGGTAAGGATGAGTGTGTGAGGGGAAGAGGGTGACAGAGTTAGGGTGAGGGAGAGATGCTGAGGGTGTAAAGATGAGGGTGACCATGAGGGTGAAAAGATAAGTATGAGGGTCAGTGTGATGGTGAGGGAGTCAGGGTGAAGGTGAGGTTGAGAAGGTAAGATGATGCTGTGGGTGAGGATAAGAGAATGAGGGTATGGGTGTGATAGGGTGAGGGTGATGCTAAGGGTGAGAGGGTGCAGGTGATTATGAGTGGGAAAGTATGAGGGTGAGGGTGAGAGGGTAGGGTAAGTGTGAGGGTTTGTGTGAGATGGTGAAGGTGAAGGGGAAATTGAGGGTAAGAGTGTGAGGGGGAGGGTGAATGTGAGCATGTGTGGTTGAGCTTGAGAGGGTGAGAATGAATGTGAGGGTGAGAGGGTGAGGGTCGGGTGATGTTGAGAGCACGAAGTTGAGGGAGAAGGGTGAGAGGGTGAGGGTGAGGTCAGGCTCCTGGTGAGAGGATTAGGGTGGGTGTGATGGGGAGGGTAAGAGGATGAGGGCGAGAGTGAGGTCAGGCTGACAGTGAGAGGATGAGAGTAGTGTGATTGGGAGGGTGAGAGGGTGACTGTGAGAGAGGGGTGAGAGTTAGCATGGGGGTGTGATAGGGAGATGGTGTAGCAGAGAGGATGATGCCTAGAGTGACAGTGAGAGGGTCAGGGTGAGGGTAAGATTTTGTGTGTGAGGGTGAGAGGGTGAGGTGTGGGTGAGAGTGTGAGGGTGAGGGCATGAGTGTGAGGGTGAGAGGTTGAGAGTGAGGTTGGGGGTGAATGTGACAATGAGATGGTGTAGCAGAGAGGATGATGCCTAGAGTGAGGTTGAGAAGGTCAAGGTGAGTGTAAGAAGTTCAGTGTGAGGGTAAGAATGAGAGGGTCAGAGTTAGTGTGAGGGTGAGGGAGAGAGAGTGAGGGTGTGGGTTATAGGGTGGGAGTGAAAGCATGAAGGTGGATGTGTGAGAGGGTAAAGGTGAGGGTGAGGAAAGTGTGAGGGTGAGAGTGAAGTGGAGAGCGTGAGGGTGAAGGTGAGGGTGATGGGGACAGAATGAGAGTGAGGGTGAGAGTGTGACAGTGAGGGTGAGGGTGAAGGTTAAAGGGTTAGGGTGAGGGTGAGCAAGAGGGTGAAAATGTGAGGGTGAGCGTGAGATTGCAGGTGAGGGTGAGGAGAGGGGTCAGTGTGTGGGTTAAAGGGTTGGCGTGAGGGTGTGAAGGTGAAGATAAGGGTGAGCGGGTAAAAGTGAGGGTGAAGGGGAGAGCATGAGGGTGAGGGTGAGGTTGAGAGAGTGAGGGCAAGGTTAAGATCATGAGGGTGAAGGAGAGGGTGAGGGGGAGAGGATAAGAGTGAAGGTGATAGCGTGACAGTGAGGGTATAGGTGATGGTGAATGTTAAAGGGTGAATGTGAGTGTGAGAGTAAAGGGGAGAGGGTTAGGGTGAGTGTGAGGGTAAGGGTGAGAGGGCTAAAGGGTGAGGGTGAATGTGGGGGTGTGAGAATAAAGGGGAGAGTGTGAGGGTTATGGTGAGGTGAAGAGGGTGAGGGTGAGGATGAGAGTTTGAGCGTTAGGGTCAAGAGGAGAGTGTGAGGGAGATTAAGCGATGGTGAGGGTGAGCTTTTGAGGGTGACAGTGATGGAGAGAGGGTGAAGGTAGGAGGGTTTACGTGAGGTGAGGTGCTGAGAGTGAGGATGAGATTGAAAATAATGAGGGTGAGAGGGTGAGGGTGTGGGTGTGAGACGGTGAGGGTAAGGCTGAGCATGAGAGGGTGTGAGTGAACTTGAGTGTCAGAGGGTGAGGGAGAGAGTAAGGGTGAGACTGTGAAGGTAAGGATGTAGGTGAGGGTGAAAGTGTGAGGTTGAGAGTGAGGATGAGCCTGAGAGGGTGAGTGTGAGGATGAGGGTGAGAGGATGAGGGTGAGGGCATGAGGGTGAGGGTGAGAGGGCGAGGGTGAGGGTGAGTTTGAGAGAGTAAGGGAGAGAGTGAGAGATTGAGGGTGGTGTGAGAGGGTAGGGGTGAGAATGAAGGTGAGAGGATGAATGTGAAGGTCAAGGTGATGGTGAGCAGGTAAGGAGATAGTGAGGTTGAGAGCATGAGGATGACTATGAGGGTGAGGATGAGAGGGTGATGGTAAGTATGAGGCTGAAGGTGAGAGGGTGAGGTTGAGGGTGAGAGTGAGAGGATGAAGGTGAGGGTAAGGTTTATGGTGAGAGTGCGAGGGTGAGGTTGAAGGTGAGAGGATGAGGGTTAGGGTTAGGGTGAGTATGTGAGCATGAGGGTGAGGGGGAGAGGTGAGGGTGAGGAACATGGTGAGGGCGAGGGTAAGGGTGAGGTTGAGGGGGAGGAGGAGGATGAGGGGAAAGGTTGAGAGGAAGGGGGAGAGGGGTCTAGGGAGGGGGAGAATGAGGGGGAGATTGTGAGTGTGAAAGAGAGAGGATGAGGACTAGGGTGAGTATGAGATGGTCAGTGTGAGCATGAGGTTGAGTGAGTGAGGATGAGTGTGAGATGGGGAGTATGAGTGTGAGTGTGAGGATGATTTATTGAGGCTGATGGTTAGGGTCAATATGAGAGTTTGAGGATAAGGGAGTGAAGGTGAGGGTGAGAGTGTGAGGGTTAAGATGAGTGTGAGTATGTGAGGGTAAGGGTGAGAGGGTGAGGGAGATGGTAAGGGTAAGAGAGTAAGTGTGAGGTTGAGAGGAGGAGGATTGGGAGGGGAGAGGTTGATGGGAAGGAGGAGAGGGGTCTGGGGATGGAGAGAATGAGGGGGAGTTTGTGAGGGTGAAGAGAGGGTGAGGACTAGAGTGAGTGTGAGAGGGTCAGTGTGAGCTTGATTTGAGGGAGTGAGGATGAGTGTGAGACGGTATGAGTATGAGTGCGAGGATGAGTTTTGAGGGTGATGTTTAGGGTGAACATGAGAGGTTGAGGGTGAGGATGTGAGGATGAGGGTGAGGGTCTAAGTTTGAGGGTTAGGGTTATAGGGAGGATGTGAGGGGTGAGGGTAAGGCTGAGAAGGTGAAGGAGTGAGGAGGAGGGTGTGGGGAAGAGAGTGAGAGGTAGGGGGAAGTTGAGTGTGAAAGTGAGAGTGTAAGGGTGAAAGGGTGATAGTGAGAGTGAGAGGGTGAGGTTGAGCATGTGAGGGTGAGGTGAAGGTGATTATGAGATGATAGTGAGTGGGTGAGAGGGTAAGGGTTAAGTTGAGTTGAGTGGATGAGTGAGGGTGAGGAGTGGGGCTGCTGAAAGGGGGGGGGTGAGAGGTGAGGAGCGAGAGGAGTGATGGGTGGGTGAGGTGAGGTGGAAAAGATGAGGTGTCTGAGGGGGAGTATGTGAGGCTGAGTGAAATGGAGAGGGTGAGTGTGAGGGGATGTGGGTGAGGGTGAGGGTGGGACGGTGAGGGTGAGAGGGTGAGTGTGAGAGTGTGATGGTGAGGATGAGATAGGGTGAGGGTGAAGGTAATTGTGGAGGTTAAAGGGTGAGCATGGGTAGGGTAAGGTGAGAAGGTTGCGTGAGAAGGGAGGGTGAGGTGTGAAGAGGAGAGTATGGGTTTTTAATGAGGTGAATAGGTTGGTGTAGGGGAGAGGAGTGTGAGGGTGGTGGGTGGGTGAGGGTGTTGGAGGGGAGGGGGAGGGAGAGGGTTAGGGGGGGGTGAGGTTGGGTTGGAGGGAGGGGAGAGGAAAGGAAGGAGGGGTAGTTGAGGGGGAGGGCAAGGTTGAGGTGGAGGGAGACAGGGAGAGAGTGAGGAGGAGTGGGAGGGGGAGAGAGGGAAAGGGAGGAGGAGAGGGTGAGTGTAAGTGGAGGGGGAGATGTTGATAGGGAGCAAGAGAGAGTGAGGGGTCAGACCAGGGCGATGGGGTTAAGGGGAATGGAAGGGGAAGAGAGTGAGGGTGATGGGGAAAGCGTCAGGATGAGTGTGAGAAGGTGAGGGTGGTTGTGAAGGGGAGAGGGAGGGAGAGAGGAGAATAGGGAGGAGGAGGTGGGAGGGGGAAGAGAGGGGAGGAAGATGGGTAGGTGAAAGGGTAGGGGGAGGGAAAGGGAAGGTGAGAGAGGGTGAAGGGAAGGAGAGAGTGCGAGGGGGAGGGGGAGAGAATTTGAAGGGAAGGGTTTGCAGTGAGGGTGAGGATGAGAGGGTGTATGTGAACGTGCATGTGAGAGGGTGAGAGTGAGGGTTAGAGGGTGACGGTATGTGTTAGGGTGAGGGTGAGAGGATGAGGGTTAGGGTGAGGGTATGTGAGGGTTATGGTGAAGGTGAGAGGGTGAGGGTAAGGAAGGGGGTGAGGGTGAAAGGGTGAGGGTGGGGGCAGGAGGAGGGGGAGGGGAGAGGTTGAGGGGTAGTGAGTGACGGGTCTGGGGAGCGGTATACTGAGGGGGAGATTGTGAGAGTGAAGGAGAGAGGGTGATGATTAGTGTGAGTGTGACAGGGTCAGGGTGAGCATGAGGTTGAGGGAGTGAGGGTGAGTTTGAGATGATATTAGTGTGAGTGTGAGGATGAGTTGTTGAGGGTGACAGTTAGGGTGAATATCATAGGCTGAGGCTGAGGGTGAGAGGGTGAGGGTCTGGTTGATGTTGAGAGTGTAAAGGTGAGGAAAAGGTGAGAGAGTGAGAATGAGAGGGTGAGGTCAGGGAATTTGAGAGGAAGAGGGTGAGGATGAGAGGGTGAAGGTGAGTGAGTGAGGCTAAGAGGTGAGTGTAAAGGTGAAAGGGTGAGGGTGAGGTTAGGGTGAGAGGGTGTGCGTGAAAGTGAAAGGTAAGGGTGAGGGTGAGGTTAGCAGTTAAGTGTGAGAGGGCGATGGTGAGGGGGAGAATGTGAGTTTGACAGGGAGAGGGTGAACATAAGAGTGTGAGGGTGAATTGTATGTGAGATGGTGTGAGCGACGAGTTTGAGGGTGTAAGGGTGAGGGTGAAAGGGTAAGGGTGAGCTTGAGAGGGTGAGGGTGACAGTGTGAGTGTGAGGTCAGGGTGAAAGAGTGATGGTGAGCGTGAGGTTGAGAGGGTGAGCTTGAGGGTGATTGTGATGCTGAGGGTGGAAATGCAAGGGTGAACATGAGAGGGTTAGGGTGAGGATGCAATTTTGAAGATGAGGCTGAGGTTGAGGTAGAAGTTGAGAGGGTGAGAAGAAGAGTGTGGGTGAGAGGTTGGAGGTGATTGGGAAGGCGCAGGTGAGAGTGAGATTGGAAAGATAAGGGTGAGGATGAAGATGAGAGGGCAAGGGTGAGAAGATGAGGGAGAGAGGACGAGAGGGTGATTTTGAGAGGGAGAGGGTGCGGATGAGAGGGTGAGGGTGAGTGAGTGAGGGTAAGATGTGAGTGTGAAGGTGAGAGGATGAGGGTGATTGTGCGAGTGAGAGGGTGAGGGTAAGCATGAAAGGGTGAAGGTGAAGGTGAAAGACAGGGTGAGTGAATGAACATGATAAGGCGAGGTTGAGCATGAGAGTGTGTGTGAGGTTGAGATAGTAAGGGGGAGGGGGAGAGTGAGGATGAGATGGTTTGGTTGAGGATGAGGGTGAGAGGGTAAGGGTAGGGGTAAGTGTAAGATTGAGAAGGTGAAAGTCAGGGTCATTGTGAGAGGGTGAAATTGAGAGTAAGGGTGAAGTTTGAAAGCATGACTATGAGGGTGACAGTGATGGAGAGATGATGAGGGTGAGTGCGAGGGTGAGAGGGTGAGGGTCAGCAGTGAGGGTGAGGGTGTGAGTGAGAAGGTGAGATGGTTAGGGTGAGGGTGAGTGGGTGAGGGTGAGTGCGTGAGGGTGATGGTAGGGGCTGAGGATGAGCGTGAGGGTGGGGGTGAGAGAGCGAGGGAGAAGTGAGTGTAACACGGTGAGGGTGTGTGTGAGGGTGACAGTGAGAATTAGAGGGTGAGTGTGAGGTTAAGGTGAGTGGGTGAATGTGAGTTTGAAGGTGAGGGTGAGAGGGTGAGAAGGTGAGGGTGAGATGGTGCAGGTGAATGTGAGGGTGAGAGGGTGAAAGTGAGTGTGAGGGTGAGAATCTGAGGGTGAGTGTGAGGGTGAGAGTGAGAGGGTGTGGCTGATGGTGAGAGGGTGAAGGTGAGTTTGAAGGTGAGAGTGAAGGTCAGATTGAAAGTCAGAGTGAGAGGGTGAGGGTGAGAGTGAGGGTGAGACGATAAGGGTAAGGGTAAGGTTGTAGGTCAAGGTGAAAAAGAGATGGTAAGAGTGATGGTGAAGTTGAGAATGAGAGGGTGAGAGTGTGATGGTGAATGTGATAGGGTGAGTAGAAGAGGGGAGGTTGGGGGGGAGAGGGTGAGGTTGAGGTGGAGAGGGCGAGGTTGAGAGAGTAAGGGAAGGTGAGTGATGGTCAGAGGGTGAGGGTGATTTGTTGAAATAAGGGTGAGTGTGAGAGGATGGGTTTGAGGGTGAGAGGGTGTGGACCAGTGTTTGAAGGCTTGGGAGAGAGGCCGAGAGGGTGAATTTGAGACAGTGAGGGTGATGGTGAGAGGGTGAGGGTGAGTGTGAGGGAGAGAGAGTGTGGGTGAGGGTGAAAGTGTACGGGTGAGGGTGAGGTTGAGAGGTTGAGTGTGAGAGGGTGAGTGTGAGGCTGAATTTGAGTGTGAGACGGTGTGAGGGCCAAGGTTGAGAGTGTAAGCGTGAGGGTGAGAGGTAAGGATGAGGGCAAGAGGGTGAGGGTGAAATGAGTTTGAGGGTCAGGGTGAGATAGTGATGGTGAGCATGATGTTGACTGGCTGAGCATGTCGGTTATGATGAGTGTGTGAGTGTGAGGGTGAGGGTGGAAGGACAAGGGTGAACATCAGAAGTTGAGAGTGAGGATACACAATGACGAATGAGGCTGAGGTTGAGGTAGAGGTTGAGAGGGTGAGAGGAATAGTGTGGGTGAGAGCTTGAAGGTGAGAGTGAGGGGCATGGGTGAGCATGAGTTTGGAAGGATGAGGGTAATTGCGAGAGGAAGATGGGTAGGATGATGGTAAGTGTGTGAGGGTGAGGGTTTGGGTGAGAGAGTGAAGGAGAGGGTGAGGGTAACAAGGTGAGTGTGTAGGTGAGGGTGAGAGTGAGAGGGTAAGGGGGGTTTAAAGGTGAGTGTGAGAGGGGAAGGGTGAAGGTGAGAGGATGAATGGTGAGGGTGTGGGTGAGAAGGTGAGGGTGAGAGTGAGAGGGTGTGTGAGGGTGAGAAGGTAAAGATGAGTTTAAAGGTGAGGGTGAAAGGAATAGCATGTGGGTTAGGGTGGGAGAGTGAAGGTGAGTGTCAGAAGGTGAGTATGATGGTGAGAGTGTGAGTGTGAGGGTGATGGTGAATGGGTGAGGGTGAGGTTGAAGGTCAGGGTAAAAAGGTGAGGGTGAGAATGAATGTGAGAGGGTGAGTGTGAGTGTGAGGGTGAGAGAGTATGGGTGAAGGTTAAAGGGTGAGGGCGAGGGTTTGAGGGTGAATGTGGGAGGGTTAGGGTGAGGGCAAAAGAGTTAGGCTGAGAGGGAGAGTGTTCAGGTGAGAGAGTGAGGGTGAAAGGGTGAATGAGAGGGTGAGAGACTGAGGGTGAGTGAGTGAATGTGAGAGGGTGAGGGTGAGAGGGTTAGGGTAACGGTAAGGTAAAGTTGAGAAGGTGAAATTGAGGGTCGTGCTAGAGGGTGAACTTGAGGGTGAGGGTGAAGTTTTAAAGCATGAGTATGAGGGTGACAGAGAGAGTGATATGGTGAGGGTGAGGGTAAGAGGGTGAGAGGGTGAGAGTGAGCAGTGAGCATGAGAGGATTAGGGTGAGGGTGAGTGAATGAGGGAGAGTGTGAGGGGGTGAGGATGAGGGTAAGGTTGAGAAAGTGAGGAAGAGGGTGAGGGTAACAGTGTGAATATGTGGATGAGTGTGAGCGTGAGAGGGTGAGGGTGATAGTGATTGTGAGGGTAAGGGTGAAGTAGAGGGTGAAGATGAGAGGATTAATGTGAAGGTGAAGTTGAAAGTGTGAGGGTGAGCAGGTGAAGTTGACTGAGAGTGAGAAGAGGAGGATGAACGTCAGGGTGAGTGTTAGGGGTTCAGGGTGAGGGTGAGAGTGAGCTTGAGAAGGAAAAGATGAGGGTGAGGGTGAGAGGGTGAACGTGAGTGTGAGAGGGTGAGGGAAAGGGTGAGGTTGAGAGGGTAAGCTTAAGGGTGAGGGTAAGATTGTGAAGTTGCATGTGAGAGTGAGGGTGAGGCTTAGAGGGTGAGTGTGAGGATGAGAGTGAGAGCATGAGTGTGAGGGTGAGAGCGTGAGGGTGAGAGGATGAGGCTGAGCCTGAGAAGGTGAGGGTTGGGGTGAGGAGGAGAGCATGGAGAATAGCATGAGGTTTAGGGGAAGATGAGGGTGAGGTTGAGGGTGTGAGGGTGAAAGGTGGTGGTGAAGATGAGAGGGTGAGGTTGAGGGTATGATGGTGAGGGGAAGGTGATTATTAGAGTGCTAGTGAGAGGGTGAGAGGGTAAGGATTATGGTGAGAAGCTGAGAGTGAGGGTGAGGGTGAGTGAGAGTAAGAGTAAGAGAGTAAGAGGGTGAGGGTGAGAGTGAGAGTAAGGTTGATAGGGTGTGGTTGAGGGTGTAGATGAGAGTGAGAGGATGAGGGTTTGAGGGTGAGGGTGAGATGGAGGGGTAGTGTGTGAGGCTGAGTGTGAAAAGGAGAGGGTGAGGGTGAGGGGACTTGAGTCAGGGTGAGGGTGGGATGGTGATGGTGAGAGGGTGAGGGAGGAAGTGAGATAGCATGAGAGTGAAGGTGATGGTAAAGCTTAAAGGTGAGGGTCACGGTGAGAGTAACTGTGAGAGGGTGAGAAGGTGACGGTGAGAATGTGAGGTTGAAGGTGAGGGTGTGAGGGTGAAGGGGAGAGTGTGAGGAGGATTGGGTGACAGTGAGGTTGAGGTTGAAAGGGTTAAGGTGATGGTGAGATAGTGAGCATAGGAGGTTGCTTGTGAGGGTGAGGTGCTGAGAGTAAACATGAGGTTAAGAATGTTGATGAGAGTGAGACGGTGAGGGTGAGGTGGAGGTGGTGAGGGAAATTGTGAGCATGAAAGGGTAAGAGTGAGGTTGATTGGGTGACTGTGGGGGTGAATTGCTGAGACTGAGAATCAGGTTGAAAAAGATGATAAGGGTGAGCAGGTGAGAGCGTGAGATTTTGAGGGTGAGGGTCAGCGAGAGAGGCTGAGTATGTAAGGGGGAGGGGGAGATTTTGATTGTTTTGGTGAGGTGGAGAAAGTGAGGGTGAGGGTTAAAGGTGAGGGATAGGATGAGCATGCAAGTGTGAGCATGAGGGGCAGGAGGAGAGTGTGAGGGGGACTGCGTGATGGTGAGTTTGAGGTTGAGAGTGTGAAGGTGAGAGTGAGAAGGTAAGGATGAAGGTGACAGTGTCAGGGTCAGTGTAATTGTGAATATGGGAGAGTGAGGGTGAGTGTGATTGTGAAAGAGTGAATGTGAGTGTCAGGGGGTGCATGAGGTAGTGAAGATGAGGGTGAGGTGATCAGATATGTATGCGTCTAAGGGGGAGAGGGTGAGAGTTATGGTGAGAGGGTGTGGTTGAGGGTGAGGGTCAGAGTGTGATGATGAGGGATTGAAGTGAGGGTGAGGGCATGAATGTGAGGGTGAGGGTCAGGGTTTGAGATTGAGGCAAGAGTGTGAGAGGCTGGGGTAAGGGTGAGATTTAGGGTCAGGCTGAGTGAGAGAGCTTGAGGATTAGGGTTCAGGGTTTAGAGCAGTGTGAGGGTGAACGTGAGAGTGAGAGGCGGAGGGTGAGAGGAGGATGTGGGTGAGGGTGAGAGGGTAAGGATGAGGGTGAGTGTGAAGATGTGACTGTCAAGGTGAGGATGAGACCGTGATGGTCAGGGTGAGTGTGAGGGTGAGGGTAAGAGAGTGAGGGTGATTTTAGGGTGAGAGGGTGAGGATGAGGCTGTGAGAGTGAGGGTAGGGTTATTATGAGGGTGATAGTGAGAGAGTGAGGGTGAGGTTGAGAGTGTGAGAATGAGGGTGAGGGTGAGCAAGAGGGTGGGAGGGTGAGGGTGAGAGTGAGAGTGCAAGTGTGAGGGTGAGGTGGAGGTGGAGGGTGTGAGGGTGAGTTTGAGGGTAGGATTTTGATGGTATGGGTTAGAGAGTGAGGGTGATGACGTAAATGTGAGGATCACGGTGAGTCAATTAATGTGAGGGTGAGGTGGAGAGGGTGATGGTGAAGGTGAGGTGGAGGGGGAGAGGATGAGGGTTAGCGTAACAGTGAGACAGTGAGGATGAAGGTGATGGTGAATGTTAAATTGTGAATTCACATTCACAGGATGAGGGTAGGAGGGTGAGGGTAGGAGGGTGAGGGTGAGAGTAAGAGGGTGTGAGTGAAGGTGAGGTTTAGAATGATGATGAGGGTGAGAGGACGAGTGTGAGGGTCAGAGGGTGAAGGTGAGAGTGATGATGAGAGAGTGAGGGTGAGAGTTAGAGGGTGAGGGTGAAGGGGCATGGGGTGACTATGGGTGAGGTTGAGAATGAGATGGTGAAGGTGATGTGTGAGGATGAGGGTGAGCGTGAGTGACTGAGGGTGAAGGTGAAGAGGAAAGGCTGAGGGTGAAGGTGAGAGTAAGAGGGTTAGGGTGGGGGGAGGAGGTAAGGTGGAGTGGGAAGGGAAGATTGGAAGTGGGAAGAGAAGGTGAAATGGGGGAGGGTGAAGGGGAGAGGGTGACAGAGATATGGTGAGCGTGACAGGGAGAGGTGTGAAGGGCAGGGTGAAATTGTGAGAGTGAGAGGGTGAGGGTAAAGGTGAGAGAGTGAGGGTGAGAGGGTGAGGGTGAGAGTGTGAGAGGGTGAGAAGTTGAGGGTGAGTGTGAAAGGGTGAGGGTGAGAGGGTAAGAGTGAGTGTGAGAAGGTAAGTGTTAGGGTCAGGGTGATAGTGAGCATTTCAGGGAGAGGATGAAGTTGAGTGCGTGAGGATGACAGTGAGTTTGAGGGTGAGGATGAGAGTGTAGGTGAGGCTGAGGCTGAGGCTGAGAGGGTATATGTGAACGTGAGTGTGAGAGGGTGAGCTTGAAGTTGAGAGGATGAAGCAAGGGAAAGAGTGAGAAGGTGAGGGGGAGAGTGGGGGTGAGAGGATGAGGGTAAGAGGGTGAGTAGGAGAGGATGAAAGTGAGGGTGAGAGGTGAGGGTGAATGTGTGAGTGTGAGGGTTAGCATCAGGGTGAGAGGGTGCTGGTGAGGCTGAATGTGAGAGTGAGCAAGTGAGGGTGAGTGTGTGAGGGTAATGGTGAGAGTGTGAGGGGGAGGGCGATGGTGAGGGTTGTGTGAGCTTGTGAAGGTGAGGACAGGGTGAGGATGAGAGGGTGAGGGTGATGGTCAGGGTGAGTTTGAGAGGCTGAGTGGGTGAAGGTATAGGGATGGTGAGGGTGATGATGAGGGTGCAAGGGTGAGCACAGGGCAAGGGTGAAACTGAGAGGGTGATGCTGAGAGGGTGAGGCTCAGTCTGAGAGGGAGAGGGAGAGAGGCTGAGAGTGAGAGGCTGAGAGAGTGAGGGAGAGTGTGAGGGTGAGAGAGGGAGGTTGAGAGTGATTGTGAGGTTGATTGGGAAGAGGAGAGGGAAAGGGAAAAGTAATTGGAAGAGGGAAAGGGGAGAGGAAGAGGGGGAGGGAGATATGGTGAGGGTGAGGGTGGAGGGTGGAGGATGCAGGATGAGGGTAAGATTGTGAGGGGGAGGATGAAGCAGAGAGTGTTAGGGTGAAAAGGTGAGGCTGAGTCTCAAAGGGTGTGGAGAAGGGTGAGTGAATAACAGGGTAAAGGCGAGGGAGAGAGCATGAGGGAGAGGGTGAGCATGAGAGAGTGAGGGTGAGGGTGAGTGCGAGTGTGAGAAGGTGAGGGTTAGGTTGAGAATGAGAGGATGAGGGTGAGAGAGTTAGAGTGAGTGTGAGGGTGAGAGTGTGGGGGTGAGGGTGAGAAGGTAAGGGTGAATGTGAGAGGGTGAGGGTGAAGGTAATGGAGATGGGAAGTGGGTGAGGTTGAGTGGGTGAGTGTAATGTGAGAGGTAGAAGGGGAGAGTGAGTATCAGAGTGAGTGTGAGGAGGTCAGGGTGATGATGAACGTGAGGTTTAGAAGGTGAGGATGAAGGTAAGAGTGATGGAGAGACGGTGAGTGTGAGGGTGAGGCTGGGGGTGAGAGGGTGTGGATGAATGTGTGTGTGGGAGGGTCAAGGTGAGAGGGTGAGGTTAAGGTACAGGGTGAGGTTAAGGTGAGGGTAAGAGAGTGAAGTTGCGTGTGAGAGTGAGTGTGAGGCTGCGAGGGTAAGGGTGACGATGAGAATGAGAACATGAGGGTGAGAGTGTGAGGGTTAGAGGGTGAGGTTGAGGGTGATGGTGAGCAGGTAAGGGTCAGATTGAAGGTCGGAGTGAAAGGGTTTGACAGACACATTAAAGGATAGTCCAGGAAGGGGACTGACTGGGAGAAGGTGAGAAAGGGGGTAACGAAAGGGAAGGTAGCAAGAGGGTGGTTCAGGGAGTGGAGAGGGAGGAAGAGGAATGGGCTACTTATCAACTTTTTATGAGTGGAAAGAAATAAAAAAGCATAAAAATATCAAAAAATGGACAAACCTAAATTATTCTCTCCTTAAAACTTCAGTCCCAACATTTTAAAAGTTCAAAGTTTCTTAACTTTAGGAATCTTAAATCAGAGTAAGTTACTTTAAAACAGATAAAACATTAAAACAGAAGCATCTTCATATAATAAGAGAACATTAACTTAAGATCAAAGTCCGGCAAATTAAATACCGCACCCTTTACTTCAATGTCCATCTCCTCTTGCTCATCACGTAGGTAGGGCGGCTCCAAGATTCTAGGCATTCCCAGTGCCTGTTTGCAGCTTGAAGTTGTAAAAGCAGAGTTCCTCTGAACCAGACTGAATTTCCACTCACAGTCATCCTCAGCATACATCCCATGGTTGTGGCATCTCCAACAGTACTCTGGGTTCCTCTGCAGCTATAAGCTTTGTTTCCCTCACAGGAACTCTACGCGTGCCACTTGGTGCCAAGCTTTTGCTGTTCTCCAGGAACCCTTAAGTAATACACCAAAACCAGTATCACCTGAGGGACGCTGCCAGATTCTGAAGTTCCAAGGCCCATTTTTTAATTGGGCCATTTGTTTCCTTGGTGTTTAGTTTTCTAAGTTCTTTGTGCACTCTGGATAATAGAGCTCTATCAGATATGTGGTTAGTGAAGATTTTCTCCCATTCTGTGGGTTGCCTGTGTGCTCGAGGAGAACATTTTTGATTTGTCTATGAAATGTATTTTTTTGATATTTTATGCTTTTTACTTTTTTAATTTGTTTCCACTCATAAAAAGTTGATAAGTAGCCCATTCCCCTTCATCCCTCCTCTGCTCCCTTAACACCTCCCTCCCTCTTCCTTTCCTCATTTCCCCTTCCTTTCCCTCTTCCCTCCCATTCTCTTATTCTGCCCACTTCCGGGAGCATCCTTTAGTGCGTCTGTCAAACTTTCCTCTGGGTCCTCCTCTCTGATGAGGTGTAAGGATTCACAAGCATTGTCTAGACCTCTTTTTTGTGTTCCCCTTTAGTATAGGAACTCTACTGTGGCTGTTAATTCCCTGCCTCTAAGGATCCTAGTGCTTGTGATCCATACTAGACTTTAGGGGTTCAATGATATGTTGGTTATTGCGCAGGTCATGCAAAGTCCTATTTTGATTACTTTGGCCCTGATTTGTATGATCTTGCTTATCGCTGCTCCTCCCCATCTTTAGGCTCTGACATTCTTATGACCCCCTCTTCCACAAATTTCCCTGAGCTTTAGGATGGGGAGAGAATAGGCTGGCCTGGTTCCAGGTGGTTGATGTAGAGTTTCTGATCTTTTGGATTATGATTTCGTGATTTTTTTTTTTCAGTTTTGCTGCTCCTGCACCGCCCATGGCTACTACAGCAGAGGAAATAGGCCACCATCAAAGATTGCAAGTAAGTAATAAGACATCTGGTTAAGCTGAAATGTATTTCTATTTTTAAGATAACTTTTTAACTTCTGTGGGGCAAAGATTGAAGGTTACAGTTAAAAAGTGCTATGTTTTTTTTACATAGTAAATTTTTATTAAGTTGCTAATGTTTTTTCCAATTTGTTTATAACAGGAAATATCTTTTTAAATAATGTAGTCCTCAAAGTCTTCATCATTATAATTGATCTGCATTGCTTCATGATATTTGTTAACTTGAGCCCTTAGTCTATGTAATATTCACTGTTGTAAATATTTTTTTCTTTTTATTTTTTTTGCTTAGTATTTCTTTATTATATATATATATATATGGTGTTTGCACATTTATATAGTATTTAATAACTATATCATCACATATATCATATAAATCATCAGTGGCATTAGTTGGTCCTTGCTTATTTTACTTTGCTTTCAATATCCTTTCATGTCCTTATCCCTGAGGTGTTTCCTCCACCCTATTAAACTTGTTTAGACTGCTTTTTAATATCAGTGATCTTCTCTCCTGTCCTCTCCTCTCTCTCTCATTCAGTCTCACTTCTTTTTCCCTCTTTCTTTCCTTCTTTCCTAAAACTCTGTCCTCCTTTTCCTTCTCCTCTCTTTTCGGTCCTTCCTCACTTGCCCTCATCCTTACACTCTCACCCTCACCCTTACACTCTCAACCTTGCCCTCCACACCTTCTCACACTCAAATCAGCTCCACCCTCGCCCTCTCACACCAACCTCTCCACCCTCACCCTCACCCTTACCCTTTCACCTTCACCCACACCCTCTCTCCCTCACACTCACGCTCACCCTCTCACCATCACTGTCTCCCTCTCAAATTCACCCTCTGGTCCTCTCATCCTCACCATCTCACCCTCCTCCTCATCCTCTCACTTTCACACTCACCCTCACTCTCTCACCTTCACCCTCACTTCTTACCCTCGCTCAATCACCCTCAACCTCTCATCCTCACGCTCTCCATCTCAAATTCACCCTCTTGCCCTCTCTCCCTCACCTTCTCACACTCGCACTCACCTTCTCACCCTCACACTCACACTCTCACACTAAACCTATCACCCTCACCCCGACTCTGCCCCCCACCATCACCGTCTCTCTCTCTCTCTCTCACCCTCACCTTCACACTATCCTTCACCCTATCACCCTCACCCTCACCCTCTCTAACTCACCTTCTCATTCTCAACTTCACCCTCACTCTAACCCTCAACCTCTCACCTTGACCTTCAACCTCACCATTACCCTCTCATCCTTACCCTCACTCTCTAACCCTCATGCTCATCACCAACTCTCACGCTCTCAGCCTCTCACCCTTACTCCCTCACCATCACACTTATACTCTCAACCTTGTCCCTCACACAGTCTCACCCTCACTCTCTCATGCTCACCCTCTCCCTCTCAACCTCACCCTCTCACATTCACCCTCACACTTTCACCTTCATCCTCTCACCCTCGCCCTCTCACCCTCAAACACATCCTCTCACACTCACCCTCATTTAAATATCTCTCCCTCACCCTCTCACCATCACTCACCCTCCCTTACCCTCTCAACCTCACCCTCTGCCCCTCAACCTCACCCTCTGCCCCTCAACCTCACCCTCTCATCCTCAACCTCAACCTCTTACCCTCACTCTATCACATTCACCATCACCCTCTCATCCTCTCATTCTCAAATTCACCCTCACTCTCACCCCTCACTTTCTCACCTTGACCTACAACCTTACCCTTACCCTTATCCTCTCACACTCACCCTTTCACTCTGACCTTCAATCTGACCCTTACCTGCTCACCATCACCCTCACACTCACCCTCTCATCCTCACCCTCATCCTCACCTTCACGTTCCCACCCTCACTCTCATGATCACGCTTTCACCCTCACCTTCAAACTCACTTTCACCCTCTCACCATCACCCACACCCTCTCACTCTCACCCTCACACTCACCCTCAGCTTCTCACCCTCACACTCACATTCACACTCTCACACTCACCTTCACCTGCACCATCTCACCCTCACCCTCACCCTCACTTTCAAACTCACCCTCACCCACTCACCTTAACCTCACACTCACCCTCTCATTCTCACTGTCACCCTCACACACACCCTCACTGTGTTACTCACTTCTCCCTTGCTCTCTCACTCCCACCCTCACGCTCATCCTCACACCCTACCATCACCCTCACGCACTCACCCTCACCCTAACCCTCTCATGTTCACCCTTGCATTTCCACACTCACCATCACCCTCAAGATCACCCTATCAAAATCACGCTCACCATCACTCTCTCAACCTGATCCTCACACTCACACTGTCACCCACACCCTCTCACACTCACCCTTACACTTTCACCCTCACTCTTACACCCTCAAACTCGTCCCTCCCACCCTCTCACAATTCACCCTCACACTCTTATGCTCACCCTCTCCCTGTCAAACTCACACTCTCCCCCTCCCCATCGCCCTCTCACACTCAACCTCTAACCTCACCCTCACCTTTCACCTTCACGCACACCCTCTCAAGCTCACACTCACCCTCAATCTTGCACCTTTAAGCTCATCTCTTACCCTCACTCACTAAGCCTCACCCTCTCATCTTCACTCTCTTCCTCTCAAATTCACCCTCTCGCCCTCTCGCCCTCTCCCCCTCATCTTCTCACCGTCACCCTCACATCCTCACCCTCTCACACTCACCCTCAACCTCTCATCCTCACCCTCTCACCTTCACTCATTTTCCCTCACCCTCTCAACTTCACACTCTCCCATAAACCTCACCCTCTTGCCTTCACCCTCACACTTTCATCTTCACCATCTAACCTCACTGCTCACCCTCACACTCACACTCATCATTTCAACATCACTGTCACTCTCAAACTCATGCTTTCAAACGTCACTCTCACCTTCACCTTCTCCCTCTCACACTGACTCTCACTTTCACATTCTCAATCTTGCCCTTACCCTCACCCTCTCACATTCACCCTCACACTTACTGCCTCACATTCACCCTCACGCTCACTGTCACACTTCCCCTCTCACACTCACCTTCGCACTCTCACTCTCAGCCTCACTTCTTGCCCTCACCTTCACACTCAATCCCTCACCCTATCACTCCCTCCATCACCCTTCCAAGCTCAGCCTCTCAAACTCATGCTCACCATCACACTCTCACCCTGACCCTCATATTCGTTTCACCCTCACACTTTCACTCTCACCCTTTCATCCTCACCCACACACTCTCAACCTCCCACTCACCCTCATACTTCCACCCTTACCCTCACACTCACCGACTCGCCATCTCCCTCAAGCTCATCCTCTCAACCTCCTCCGTTTCCACTCAACCTCACCCTCTTGCCTCACCCTCACACTCTCAACCTAACCCTATCACCCTCACCGCAGATTCTTACTCTCACCCTCACCCTCTCGCCCTCACCTTCACACACTATCACTCTCTCCCTTACCCTCCTGTCCTCAAATTCACCCTCACCCTCTCACCCTGACCTTCAACTTCACACTCACCCTCTCACCCTCACATTCACATTCCTACCCTCTCACACTCACCCTCAACCTTCCGTTCACCTCCCAACCTCACACAAATGCTCTCCCTCACCTTCTCACTCTTAGCCTCACCCTCTCACGCTCACTCACTCACACTCAGTCTTTCACCCTCACTTTCACCCATTTGCCCACACCCTCACCCTCTCTCCCGCACCCTCACACTCTTACCCTCACTCAGTCACCCTCAGCCTCTCCTTCTCAACCTCACATTCTCACCTTCAACCTCGCTCTCTGACACTCACACTCACACTCACTTTCAGACTATCTCCCTCACCCACTCACCCCCAGGTTCTCACCCTCTTCCTCACCATTACCCTCTCAACCTCACACTCACCCTTACATTCTTATCTCGCCCTCACCCTCTTACCCTCACTCACTCAACCTCACCCTCTCACTGTCACTGTCTCCCTCTCAAATTCACCCTCGTTCTCTCACCCTCACCATCTCACCCTTCTCCTCATCCTCTCACCTTCACACTCATCCTCACTCTCTCACCTTCACCCTCATCTTACCTCACTCAATCACCCTCAGCCTCTCATCCCACGCTCTTCATCTCAAATTCACCCTCTCTCCCCTCTCTCCTCACCTTCTCACTCTTGCTCTCACCTTCTCACCTTCACACTAACACTCTCACCCTAAATCATTCACCCTACCCACGACTCTCACCCCACCACACCCTCTCCTCTCTCTCCCACCCTTACCTTCACACATCCATAACCCTATCACACCCTTACCCTCACCCTCTCACTCACCTTCTCATTCTCATCTCAACCTCACTCTAACCCTCACCCTCTCACCCTGACTTTCAACCTCACCCTTACCCCTCAACCTCACCCTCACTCCAGCCCTCACACTCATTACCAACTCTCACCCCTCTCACCCCTTACTCCCTCACCATTACACTTATACTATCAACCTTGCCCCTCATGCCCTCTCACACTCAAACTCACCTCACTCCCCATGCTCACCCTCTCCCTCTCAACCTCACCTTCTCACATTCACCCTCCCGCTTTCACCCTCATCCTCTCACCCTCACCCTCTCACATTCCCTCACCATCTCCCCCTCACTGTCACCCTCACACACATGCTTAAAATTTCAGCCTCATTCCACTTGTCCTCTCAAACTGACCCTCACTTTCGCCTCTCAAACACTCTCACCCTCTCACACCCCACCCTCACACTTACTCCCACCTCAAACTCACCCAAACGCTCTCACGATCACTATTATTACCCTCAGTGTCACAGTCACTTCACCCTTTCTCCCTCACACTCACCCTCACCCCCTCCACCCATACCCTAACCCTCTTATCCTCACTCATCACTTCATTTCACTTCACCCTCTCCCTCTCAACCTCATCTCTCGCCCTCACCCTTACACACTCACCCTCCACGCTTACACTCACAACCTTGCCCCCATACCCTCTCACACTCAAATTCAGCCTCACCCTCACACTCTCACACTCAACCTCTCAACCTAACCCTCACCCTACCCTTTCATTCACCCTCACACACACTCTCTCTCCCTCCCCACACTCACACTCACTCTCTCACCATCACACCCTCACTGTCCAAATTCACCCCTCGCGTCCCGCTCCCTCGCCTTCTCACACTGGTCCACTCCCCTCACACCTCAAACCCATCCCCCCTCCACCCCTCATTTCAACATCTCACCCCACACTCTCACCATCACTCACCCTCCCTTACCCTCTCAACCTCACCTCTAACCCTCAACAACCCCCTCCTCCCCTAAACTCCCCTCTCACCCACCTCAACCTCTCAACCCCACCCTATCAACATTCACCATCACCCTCCAACCTCTCATTCTCAACTTCAACTCACTCTCACTCTCACCCCACTTTCTCACCTGACCACAACCTACCCTTACCTTATTTCTCACCTCACTCTCATCCTCACCTCTCACTTCACTCGTCCCTTAATCTGACCTTATCACTTACGGCTCACCATCACCCCCACCCTCACCCTCTCACACTCATCCTCACCTCTCACCCTCACACTCTCCTCACATTCACATTCCCACCCTCACGCTCATGCTAATGCTTTCACAGCCACACTTCAAACCCATTCAACACCTTCACCACCACCCTCTCACCACCACACCCCACCCTCTCACTCGACCGTCACACCCTCACCCTCAAGCTTCTCACCCCTCACCCTCAATTCACACACTTTCAACCCTCGCTTTCACATGCACAAACATCTCCCATCTCACCTCATCTCACATTCACTCACCTTCAATCAACCCTCACATTTCAAACGCAGAACACTGCATTCACGCCACTCACCGTAATAACCGTCACACATCACCCTCCTCATCTCGCTCACGTGTCAATATACTCA